>JAUEJJ010000047.1:9988705-10007525 GCA_032164275.1 Synergus coniferae | reverse complement strand
AAATCACTGAAAAGTCACTGAAATTTTAAGTAGTTTAGTGATGATTATTCAAAATTTCAGAGACTTTTCACTGATTCTCAGTGGATTTTCACTTGAAAATATAGTCACTGTTTCAATTTTAGAGAGTGGATTTTCATTTTATTCCATTTCATTGATTGGAATTGTAATTGTTTCAATGAAAACAGTGTCCAGTTACTCTCAAAGGTACTTTTACGTGAATCGTGGACTAGAAATTCATTTGCATCTAAAATTAAACAACAAGAATTCACGATATCCACAAGTGGGAGGCATTGCTCGTTAATCCAACTCGTGTGCCATTCTAACGCTGATTAAGAAGATAAATGGTCATATTCACTACTAATAGTGAATCGTTTTGCACGACGAGTTTGCAATAACAATGTCGAGTCATCGGAATTCCAAATGATCAAGAGCGTTCAGCGAAAGCTCGGACAGTGACTTGAACTAAAATTACTGACACAATAAGTGCAAGACACTGCAAAATGTACAACAAAAGTACTCTCGCTTCACACTAAGTACCTAAGCTCAAACCATCCAACACACATTCTCGAACAAGAAAAAGAAGGAAACCTTTAAGAACTTGAAAATGCTCTTAACGATTTTTCGAATGACTTAACATTCCTACAACTTAGTTAAACATAAAACTTTCATTAAAAGAGCAAATATATTTCTAATTCTCTCTAGCATTCTGTTACAAGAACTTACTAATTCTTGGATTGGTTCATTTCATGAAGTAAGAATATTTCAAGAAGTAAGAATAACAGAAATCAATATACAGCTTAATTATACTGCATAGTCTCATGCACAGAACATAAAGAGTTATATTCGCATATCCGACTATTTATAAACTCTATTTTTATTCTTAGAATGACATCTAAAGATAAATTCTTCTGCTCCGACTTATTTCGCTACTCTTGATATAAATGCATTGTGTGCGTCATTGGTGAGTTATAATGGAATTGCCAAATATGGTTAACCTTTGACTTATAACATTTTAAATTCCAGATTTGAAAAATATGCAGAAGAGGAAGAGTAAAATCCTTAAAACTAACTTGTCATCTGTTTTCCCACGGCTTATCATATTTTTGAAATAGTGCGTCAGCACACAAGAAGACGTCAAATCGGTGAAGCGAAAACATTATCGTGTCCCTGTTGAATTGACATCGACTTGGATTCCGTTATTCGTCGCGACCGAGAAGCGGCTGAGCAGATATCCGACGCTAAAATTATGTCAGATGTATGCAACGTTAACTCGTCTGTGCATTGTATTTATAGATCTGCGGCTGAAGAGATGCTAAGCAATGAAAAGGGAGGAAGATAAATAATCCGAGGTCTCTTTGGTAATGACAGAAACCTTTCTCTATATTTCAACCATCTTCTCATTTTCTTCAATACTCAGTTGAACACAGAAATCTTGTTGGAAATCTACTGAGTGAACAATCTTACGTCACGCGAGTCGCTTCAAAATCTTGAGGAAGTCTCTGATACGTCTATAAACCTCTTAGCTACCGTAAATCGTAGCTTCATTCTCGTTAATACAGGAAAATGTTTACACTAAGATTCCCGGAACTTCTTCACCTCCCTTTCATTCTCATTTGTTAATTAAAGTTTTAGTACTTTACTTGAATTATGAAAAGACTTAACGGTATACAAATTTCCGAGGCTGAAGACACAAAACAGCTCTTGCTTCGAGGTAAAAAAAGGATGGTTTATTTTCGGAGAAAAGCGATGATGGTATATTTCAAACCAGACATTACGACATCGTTTTTCATTACCGCATTGATATTGCTTGCGTAACTACATTTGCATTGATGATTTTCCCAAAAAAAGTTCATCCCCACTATTTACAATCAAGATTCGTGTATTGCGTAAATAGTGCAGGAATAAGCTTGTTTTTCACTTTAATCCTATTTACACGTCATGTGAATAAAAGCAGACCTCTAATCTTTCCACTATCTTATATAATACATAAGAGAGAGAGAGGGAGAGAGAGAATCGGCCAAAAATAGAAAAAAATTGCCTCTTATCGGCTTCAATAAAACATGCGAAGAGCATTATTATCAGATTCGTGACTTAATGTAGGCACAAGTGGTACCAAGAGTGGTACTTCCTTTCTTTTTTCGTCGTACAAGTAATGCCATCGATTCTTCGAAGTGCTTGCGAAAATGTGTTGCATGGCCCGAATGTAGACACTGAAATAATTAAAAATAAAATGAAGCAGTTAAAATTTCTAACGTAAGATGAAATAACAGAGCGTGCTCTTCAATTATAACAAAACTGATTCTCAATGCGAGCAAGGTGTAAATAATTTCTTGCATGGATATTAATTAGAGCAGTGATATTTCTGCATAACAGAGATTTAATTCTCGCTGCAGTACAACATTCTCTGCAAGAAAAAAAAGATATTGCATACATTTTTGCTCTGAGAGACATGTTTCGAAAGAAAGTTAAGTGTGTAACTCATGCAGCTTTATCGATACGCAACTTTGTAGGTCCAGTGCTTAGGCGAACTATACCAATTAGAGTCAAGAGTTAGAAACTGGTTTCGAGGCAGGTGTCGAGCGGGAGGATCGACTGTTAACTATCGCAAAGTGATAGCTATGCGTACAGTTGTATTATATATTATGTATCTTTTTATCTCTCTGAATTACGTTCGTTTCGGTACAAGAGAGCTAGAGAGCAACACGTTTATCATGATGAATGTAGGCAGGATAGGTTTGCGAGCATGTCCACCCACTTTATCAGGGAGTTATGGCAAATTAGTAACAGTATGTTCTGACATATCATTTCCCTCTGAAAGACTTTCCATTATTATTAATTACTAAAAATATTACACATACATGACTTCAACTTGAAATTCGAAAATGTTGGGTCCTTCAAATCAAATTTTTTTCATGCTCAAAAGAAGTACATTCGATTACTTCGAATTTTGAAAAATTTTAAGGGTTTTTACGAAATTTATTGGGATAAATTTTAAGGACTTTTAATGGTTTAAACGACATTTTAAGGAACTTCAAGGCATTTTAAGAAAAACAATATTTTACAAGATATTAATTACTTTCAAGGACTATGAAGAGATTTAAATATAGATATCACGAAATTTGAAGGGATTTCACGAGATTTATTAGAATTTTAGGGGATGTAATGTTATTTTAAGGGATACTAAATATTTTAAACGGATTTCGTGAGATTTAAGTTATTTTACAAAATTATTGGGATTTTATAAAATTTTAACGGAATACACAGAATTTTGAGTAACTGAAAGATTAATATTCATGAGACGTAATATAGATCATAATCAGTTAATAAATAGCTTCTTGATTTTTCAGGGGCACTTTGAGACGTAAGAAGACTATCAGCAAAACGTGTCACTCCTAAATAATGCGCTTAAGACACAGTGTAATTTTGCAAAGATGTATGCAGCTTCCAAGAATCGTTTCATATTTAATAGCAAGCCTTCCCTTCGCATGTAAGTACCCAAGTACATAAACTTCTCTCGCCATTCTCTCTCCTGGACTTTACAACTTCCCGTACTCGCCATAGGCAAAATTTTTGGCGAACCCTGCGACACGTTGCGATGAGATTGATCCTCGCAGATGTCGAGAGCGAAAATAGCAGAGTTGGTCATGATTTATTCGAAGCCTGTAAGTGGATTGTAAGGTAATTCAAATTAATGCCACACGAATAAAAAGTTCCGGGTCTTTCGACTAACTCGGATCGCCGCCAAAAATTCGCATGGAAGAAAACTAAAAAATAAAGCAATTACTGAAATCTACCCTCTACAAATACATATTAACTCGACCTCGTTTCTGAAGAAAATGAAGCATATAAAAATGCAACATTTTAGTGCGGAGGTGAATATCTAGAGTGACCACAAGATCCAATTTTTCAATTTCCCTGATATTTCTTTGATTTTTAGACGTTCATTTAAAGTGCCCCTGATTCTTTTAAAATTTCTCAAAATAATTTTAAAACCTTTAAATTTTACTTTAAACTCTTTATTTTCAAATCACTTAAAATGCCTAAAAAACTCTTTAAAATATATATATCAATTTATAATATCCCTGATAGCCTCATTTTCCTGACTTCCCTGACATATCTGAACGGTAAAAGTAGGAAGGGATCGAGTCAGTGAACGGTTTTCCTTAAATTCGCCTATACACAGACAGAAAAATTTTTGCTCCTTTTTGTCCCGAAAGAAAGAAAAAGAATAAGACCCTGGCTCAAGGATGAGTCATTCGATGACACTTCTATTCCAGGTGTATTGTTGTGGAGCCTAACCGACGGTCTTGAATCTTGACCTCAACGAGATTAATACGGAAACATCAACAACCTGATTTTAGAAGCTAAATCGAGTTTATACCTTTTTGGAAGTAAAACCTGTAAGCTGAGCTGCTTCTGCAAGTCGTAGACGAATTAAATTGGATATTTAGATTAAGCGAACGAAACTCGAAGATAGTAAAAAAGATCGAGTCAAAAATAAACTCATTTATAAAATCAAATTAGAGAGCTAATTAATTTTTATAAGGGGAAAATACTGGCATGGGAACAAAGAAGTACTGAATTGCAAGAAAGTTTGCAGAACTTGCTCATTTTTTATATTGCTGCTATAAAGAAATATGATCTCAACGACCACAATTTCTCGTAGACTGATATCTTCTTTCAATCGAGATTCAGTATATTATTCATTACTTGAAATCATAATTAATAATTAAATTAATTAGTATGTATCACCATTATAAACAAATTAGATAATTACACATCATATCCCTGAGAAGAGATTACAGCTTTAAAAAAAGGTCGTAAATACGCTTATATTTGGATTGATAAATGAGAAGTAGATTGGAGAACCTTTAGCCAGAACCAAAATTTCATTGGACAAATTTTAATTTTCGAAAAAGCTGCATATAGTCATGTTACTAATATTTTCTTTCTTAGCATCTTTATATTCCACCCTGGGAAAATTAATTAATGACTAAATGAATTAGTGATCTGGATTTCTGTTATTAAGTGGAAGAGAAAGTGGTTCGTTACTCGATTACATTACAAAGATAGACACGCAACTAATATTTGTAGTCAGCTTAGACTAACGCGCTTCAAATTATGATACGGATTACGAGATTGTCAATCACTGAAATGAATTTGTCATTTTAATTAAATCTGTCTTGTCAGCTTACAATTTCCATTTAAAACTTTATCAATTTAACTTTAAAGTCAATGAAAACAGGTGGAAGAGGGTTTGGATTTTGGAAACTCTTCAATTGAAACCCTCGAATTCCTAAATTAAAAATTTGATAAAATTGTCGAAAAAAATACGTGGAGATAAAAGCTGAATAATCGTATCGTAAAGTCCTTTGATATCATCGGTCACAAGTCTCAAAATAATCTCAATGACTTGTATTTTTATTTACACATCCAATTACCGATATGGAAGGAAACGAGGGAAAATCAAACATATTTTAAAAATATGTTCGACCGTGACCATGAAGATTTGCCTACATCTCAAGAAACTAATTTGCCAACAATATCGCAATAATAAAAACTCTGTAAAGTACCTACGCAACCTGTTTAGCCATGAACTGAATTCTACTCGATTACGGAAGAAATGTACATTTTGAATGCACCGAGATTCTCAGACCCATTTTAAAAACATAAATTGCAAAATAAGCTTTTATATAAAGTCACTAGTCCAGATGTACGTCCTTCCTAATCTACATTAATGAATAGCTTGTTAATCCAGCGGAACTTATTTATTCTAGCTTTCTAGAACTTTTGCTCAAACTAATATATTTAATATTTATTACTCTTGCGTACAGGAATAAAATAGATGTCTAATTTTAGTTTACGAGTCCAATTTTCCCGATACATACTATAATTATGCGAATGATAATATCAAAATAATATTAATAAATTTCGATAAAGATTATGGTAATAACTGCTGTCAATAAAATATGTTTATAAATTATTAAGTATTTTGGTAGAGTTGTGAGGAGTATGAAAGTTTTTTTCGGATCTGGTATTGTGTTGTAAGATGCCCCCACATATGTACTAGTGACAAAGCAAGCGATTGTCAATCGAATTTTTATTAAGCGTTATGTCGTCCCCTTTTAATGCAGAGAGATAATTCGAAAGGAGTATTCTTTCGCGAAACTTGGGTGGTGGTTGCAAACTGTTATTGGCATAGGTGTCGAAGTCACGTGACAGTTCAATGCCCCTGTGACTCCCACTTGCACTTCTTCCGGTTGTCTACCTTTAAGCTTGAAACCGAGGTTTGTTTGGTTCATTTATTGTACTCAACTTATTATTTTAAAGACAAACTATTCTGCCTCTATAAAGAATGATAGCAACGCAGCGAATTCAAAACTTTAGCCATATGCCTTCCATTTTTTGCTAAATAACTGAAGAGAAAAACTCACCTTCTGGAAAAACGCTTCGGCAGTTTCTTCAGGCTCATTATCAACTGAAAATAAAAAAAAATTAAATTAAAATTTGACGTATTGATTGATTTATTTAGTTAATATTTTACAGTAATATCAAGTAAATTCGGTCTGTGATATTTGCAATTGAAATTCGCAGATGAATAATTTAGGAGCACTTGTAAAACGAGTCATGTGCAATTCTAAATACATCTCACGTTTGCGACAAGGACAAAACTGTCATGTAATATCAGTTTTCGTAACAAGGTGAATTCTGTTTTAGAAACAAATTAAATAATGGAATTCGACATCTTTTGTAAATCAAAAACAGTGATAACAAATAATAGGAAATTTTCTTCAATATTCCAATCAACACTGATAGGATCGAAAAATTTAATCAAAGTGAGATTCACAAAGAAAATAATAATCAAGAAAATAATGAAGTGATAAAATTTTACTTTCAAAGTTCAAATGTTTAAGGATTTTAGATTTACAACAGTACTTAGGAGATATTATTTTCTTAATAGAACTATTATATATAAACTCCAATATTCACACAGTAATGATTCTTTCGAAAGAGCAATCGCAGAAATATGAAATTCTTTTTGAAAATTATAGACTTAAAACAGTAGAAGTATTTTTTATGAGTGCACGAGAAGAAACTTGAGAAAGCAAGTGAGCTCATTTTCTGTTAATTTTACAATTTTCTTCACGATTCCTGTCACGCATGTGCACATGTTAATAACAACTTTTAAATTGAAGAAAGTTGTAATTATTATTTGACATCATACGATTGGAGTGTCAAACAATTCAGACATCAATTGAGTTAACAGATTATTACGCTTCAATGTATTGTATGTCCCACTAATGTCGTTTACAAACAAGTCTATTTAAATTTGATCAAAACAATTAGACGTTAAGATTACTCAAGCTGGAGTGATTTGAATATTTAACGACTTCGAACGTTTCTACAAAAGATTTATTTTTTCCTGTTCTTGAAACTATAAGAATAATTTTAAAAAAATTAGTATTACGTTTTTAACAATTTTATTTCCCATATTTTAAGTTGTTAAAAGTTTATTCACATCTGGAAACGTGATATATAATTTAAATCAATATACCTATTTACGATTTTTTTGTAATGCCAAGAATTTATGCACGTAATCTTTGAATTAATGTATTTACTACACTTCATTTCCCGTCGTAACCGCACCAATATCTTACGAGTTATAAAGGCGTAAACTTCCGCGATTATTTCATCAACTTCATCGAGTTTACGTGGCTTTAAATTAATTTCAATATCAAATACAAATTTCATTAGTTAAAATAGGAATAAAAAATGTTCCTCGTTGTTACCTGATTTACTATCTAAAAACATTACAACATCGTCTGAATAAAATTATCTTATAATAGAGAATTGGATCACTCCCGACACGCTTTGACGTCTTTTTATTTATTTTAATACAAGAATCATTACGTGAGTTGAAATATGTAAGCAGGTATCAATATATGCAAATTAAACCTAAACGAGACTGAATGCTTTAAAAAGGTGATCAATCTCTGGTCTACTTTCTATTTTGTGCAGGCTGATCCATAAAATACGAAACAATAATTCATTATATCAGAATATGAAAATTAATTAAATTATACGCGATGAAATAACCAATTTTAACATTTTAAATTTCTTAAAGTTTTCAGGAAGCTCTTTGGTAAATAAAGAATAATTAAAGAATTCCACAAATAAAAACTAGTGGAAATCTTAGAAAAATGAGAGGAACACTTACCGAGAAGCATGTGTTCTAATTTTCGTCGGTCAACGCGAAAACGGTCTTGGTGAACATCTTCGGGATTTGCGATGCCCAGGAGAGCCGCAAAATTTTGCATCTCATTCTCGAAATTAGATTTTCCGGAAATGCTTGTAGTCCCCGTGCCCTCCGATGTTTCGGACATTGTTTCCGTCAGCCTCCTCTCGGTCTGAAGAAGATCGTCTGGCCTCATCTTCACAAGTTACGTGCCTCACACCGTGATATTCTGGGAATACAGTTATCAATTAGTTAATAATTATTGTTCATTAAATACTGTGAAATTCCTCACTCGCAAAATAAAACTATCTCCATTAAAAAAAAGTGACAATCATTTTTAAAGAACTCAAATCTACACTAATTCTGAACTGCTTCTTCTATAAGATTTCACAGATCAATTTTTAATTTTTTTGAAGATTATTGTAATGAATCTGATTACAGATATTGTTAAAAAAAATTGACAAAAATAGTATATATTTTTCTAGATTTTATGTTTAACTACCTTGGGACTATAAATTCGATAAATGCAATTCAAATGACTTAACCGTGCCTTTATGTTAGCAGATTAGTCAGTGAAACCCGAGTAATTGTAGATTTTTCGGTAGTTACTTTCTTTTCGGAGGTCATTACGATTAAATAAAAAAGTGGAGAAAAACAGAGAAAGGCTATTTCTCATAGAGACTGTTCCAATCAATTAATGGCGTCGATTCGACCCTGACCGTGACCAAAACTCCTCTCACATATTTCACAGGAAAATATCTACCACGGTTATAAACGATAAGGAGATAACAAATTTAAAAGCTTTCGTTAGTGTATGGCTCGTGATACTACATTAAGCACGAACAATATTTCCTTAAGATAAAATTTTGCACAAACAAGTCGAAATATAATGTTTTGTAAAATTAGAATCGAGAAAAACGTTTATCTTTTTGAATTGGAAGAATTTATCAAGTCGCATTAAATATTCCATACTCAGAAATAAATTTTTTAAATAATTCATTCCCAATACCTAAGAGGCATTTTAGAAACATATTTTAGAGCAAATTCTCTTTCAGACAAAGCTTCGAAATTTCTAACCGATAGAAACCATTACGAATTTAAAATCTTTTAAGAAGGACAAACATTTCAAAGGTCACTGACATTTTGGATCATCACGTAGTGAAATTATTCTCTTTTCACTCAAAACTCACTTAAACTAGACTTATAATTCACTCACATCGTTAAGTAAAACCACTCGATTCAAATTTTCAACAATTATTATGAAATTCACGATGATAATCCGATTGCGTAAAACCGTTTCGATTAACTTCATATGATTGAGAATATTGAACGATAACTGAAAACAAACAAAATAAGTTACTGTAATGAAACGATTATGAATTTTCCTGAGAAATAAATACCTTGAATTGTTAGGAAAATGTCTTTTCTTTTGTGTTACTTGTATTTAACGTCGTCGCACTTCAGCAAGAAAAGTTAGGTTCCAACTCCGGGGACTCCAGAAGAAGAAATGCCGGCCCGAGAGACTCGATTTCTCCGAAAATGCGGGAGTTTTCGCGGTACCGGGAGTTCCTCGACCAATCGAGCACGACTTGCTGCCGAAAAGGAACGAGTGAGACTGAGGTTTTTGCTAGGCAAGACGAAGAATTCCCCAGGCTGCCTGCTTCAAACCTTTGTGAAAAAAAATTGTTTTCTGTTTCTCTACACGAAGAAATTGAGACACGTGTTCCTCCTCAATGAGGAGGTGGTGTCGATGGCCCTTAGCAAAACAATTGCACGAGAGATTGACCTTCTGCAACTCCTTGAGGTCATCTTCTGTAATATAGTCTCTCGGACGAAAACACACCTCTTTATTCTCCTATTATAATCTGAAATAAGTCCGTCATAAATTGCTCGAAACCGAGTTTACAATCTTGTTGACGTGCAAACTTTGAAATGGCAAGAAACCTTAAAAGAAAGTCATAAAATAATGTCTCAAAAAGATCATAAAAGCCGAGAAATGTGAATTTATATAAATAATAGAAACAATTAAACATTGGATTGTGTTTGAAATTTTGTTGGATTCACAAATTGATTATCGGAAAATTATCGTTAAAGTAGGTCGTAAAAGTAACAAGTGGATTTGCAAACTTTTTTCTTTACGGGTATCTTGTGGATTAAGTATTAACTTAATTTATATAACTTAAATTGAATACCTAATTCACTGAGTCTCATTTTAAACAAAGCGGGGAATTTAAAATAAATAAATATAGGTGTAGGTTTGCCGAAGAAAAAGAAATCTGAAAATCAACAAAAATATTTTCATTTCAAGTTATTCTCGTTCCATTTATACCTTTATATATATCTATATCTATATATGATATGCCTGTTCTAAGATAAAAATCTCTTACGCTGTGTTCATGCAATAAGTCGGAAACTTTGCATGGCAGTTCTCTAGTCACTTTCTACAGGAACTTAAAGCACTTTTCATTGGCACAAAGAAAATAATGACTCAAAAAATAATGTCAAGTTTTCTTAGAGATGTTTAAACTGTTACAATAAATAAAATGTAAATTAGTTTAAGTAATCTGGCTCTTAAAAATGTTTAATTAGAATAAACCTTCGAAATAAGTTTTAGGGAAATTTCTAAAATCATGAACATCGAAAGTAACCACTTAAAACTTTACACTGAAACTAAATCCATCAAAATATTATGAATTTATGGTAATGACAAAATAATAAATTTTGATCTAGAAACTAAGAGAATATATATTATATATAAAAAAAAATAAAACAGAATTGAATAAAAAGAAAAAATTCTTGAAAATGTAAAATATAATTTAAAAAGTGAAAACTCACGTGGAATAGAGTGATAATAAATCTGTCCTCCGGAACCACGCGGATCTGGTGAAGGAGTGGGGAAGTCGTCGAAAGAAGATCAGAGCCGGCGTCGGAAGATTTCAAGTTCCTGGTAGATTTTAGCCAGGAAAAACATTACTGTTCGTCTGCAAGTTTGGACGAATTCGCCATAAAATAATCGGATTTTGTCCTCACGTCGCGTAAAACAGTGGCACGCGATACTCGAATCGCCGTTTTCAAGCTGACTGATTTAGCAAATGAGAGACCGGTCGCAGAAACCAAACGCTCTCCCGATCACTCGCCTGACGTAGATCCTGTTATCGCTGCTGCCTTTGTAAAATCAAGTCAGAGGTGTTTCTCTCGATGAGAACCGGTTGCCGAGAGCATTTTATCACTTTTCAATTAGCTTTTCCAACTGAAAATCATCAATTTCTATTTAAAGCTAAACATCCACATTTTCAAGATCAATCATAGCATTTTCAAAAATATATCATATAGAATTTGAAATCATATTCTTCATTAATTGGATCCTATTTATAATCATTAAAATCGACATTTTCTGATATCAGGCAATCTTTTAAGAACTTTTTTTATCTTAAAAAAAGAAATTAAACTGAAAACAAAAGCAATTACCTGTATGTGTTTGTATAATTTTTTCTGTATTGCTTCCAGTTTTCCAAGAGGCATATATCTAAACAAAATGAAGAGCGGAATTTATTATTAAACAATCAAAGATTTTATAGGAAAAATTAAGTTTAGGTATAGATTGTCTCATTTAAAATTTGGAATCATGTTCTTCATTAATTGGATCCAAGTTATAATCATGAAAAATTTTTAAAACAATTGATTTCAATAGAAGTATCATTCCTAAAGACAAATAATATTTACCAGCAAAGTAGGTTGTTGGCAAGTGATAAGTTTGGATGAATTTTTCCAACTGAAAATTATAAATTTCAAATTAGAGATACATGAACAGATTTTTTAAAACTAATTATAGGAATTTTCAAAAATATATCATATAGAATTCGGAATCATTATTCTTCATTAATTGGATCCTATTTATAATCATAAAACTCGACATTTTTAAAAACATTGGGTAATTTTTAAAGAATTTACTAATTACAAATAATTACCTTTCTGAGTGTGCACCTTCTTGCTCAAAATTCGATTTGCGATGGATTCAATTTGTAACAATTGCAGTGCTTTCAGTTCTCTAAGCAATAGCCTATTAAAAAATAGAAGAATGCAATATTAAACAGTGAACAAGTTTTATTGAAAAATAATGATAAGATTAGATTTACTCATTTAAAATTTAGAATCATATTCATCATTAATTGGATCCAAATTATAATCATTAAAATTTTTAATTTATCCCAGAAATATGGAACAATTTCTATAAGTAATTGAGATTTTTTTTATTTTACCTGTAAAACTCCAGACCTCAAGTGGCAAATCCAGGATTTCGAATATAGCTCATGTCCAAGAACTTCTCGCAATAATCTCAAAGATATCTCTAGTTAAATAAGCCCTGGAATTCTTAAAAATTAATTTTTTTTAACTTCAAAATCCTAAATTAACTAAAAATAAGGATGTTAAGTAAATAACATATCATTTTCAATTTGGAATCATGCTTCTCATTAATTGGATCCAAGTTATAATCATGAAAAATTTTTTAAACAATTGATTTCAATAGAAGTATCATTCCTAAAGACAAATAATATTTACCAGCAAAGTAGGTTGTTGGCAAGTGATAAGTTTGGATGAATTTTTCCAACTGAAAATTATAAATTTCAAATTAGAGATACATGAACAGATTTTTTAAAACTAATTATAGGAATTTTCAAAAATATATCATATAGAATTCGGAATCATTATTCTTCATTAATTGGATCCTATTTATAATCATAAAACTCGACATTTTTAAAAACATTGGGTAATTTTTAAAGAATTTACTAATTACAAATAATTACCTTTCTGAGTGTGCACCTTCTTGCTCAAAATTCGATTTGCGATGGATTCAATTTGTAACAATTGCAGTGCTTTCAGTTCTCTAAGCAATAGCCTATTAAAAAATAGAAGAATGCAATATTAAACAGTGAACAAGTTTTATTGAAAAATAATGATAAGATTAGATTTACTCATTTAAAATTTAGAATCATATTCATCATTAATTGGATCCAAATTATAATCATTAAAATTTTTAATTTATCCCAGAAATATGGAACAATTTCTATAAGTAATTGAGATTTTTTTTATTTTACCTGTAAAACTCCAGACCTCAAGTGGCAAATCCAGGATTTCGAATATAGCTCATGTCCAAGAACTTCTCGCAATAATCTCAAAGATATCTCTAGTTAAATAAGCCCTGGAATTCTTAAAAATGAATTTTTTTTTAACTTCAAAATCCTAAATTAACTAAAAATAAGGATGTAAGTAAATAATATATCATTTTAAATTTGGAATCATGCTTCTCATTAATTGGATCCAATTTATAATCATTGAAATTTAAAGACAATAATTGCTAAGATACTTTTACTCAAAATAATCAAAAGATGTACCTTGATGATTTTTTTCAATCAATTCATCAAAAATATAAACATTCTCGAAAATGTTAACTCCTTGTAGAAATAATAGGTCGAAATTCTCATCTTGGTCATCGATTTTTCTTTTCCTGGCACTGTTCCTTCCACGTAATACTAGTAAATATTTTACCTTGCAATTCTTTTATTAAATGAAAAGTATTTAGCTCTATACTTTGTCGAACCTATGATAAATCTATCAAACAATAAACTAATAATAAATCGTGATAAAAAATGCAAATAAAAACCCAAAGTAGTAATAAGACAAAACAGATTTTTTCGACTACTGAAATCGTAAAGAGAAAATTGAAAGTGTGGTAACTTTCTTATTTATTATCAGTGGAAACATAGTAATAATATAACGCAGTAATAATAATGTACCTATTCAAATTATCTTGTATAGTTACGGATCATTATCAAAACGATTTTTAAATTTAAAGTTTAACGTCGATTACAATATTTGAAAAGTAAAAATTTCTATTTAAAAAATAATCTCTTTTAATTTCGCGATCATCATTTATCGGAATTAGAAAACTAAGACTTGAATTCCAAGTCTAAAGCTTTGACGATGAATGTTAAGATGTCGCTATATTCCTCGATCTGTAATAGAATTGTAAAGTATTTATTTGCAGTCTTTTTCGATTTATATTTATAGAGTGTCTACTTGTCCAGCTTTTCCAATGAATGGCATTGGCAGTATGGAAAAAATCCCCTTACTTTTTTCAATCAAATTCGCAATTTTTCGCTATTTGTCTTAAAAAGCTGGATGGCTAGCCACAGCCTTAAATTTAACTGAGTTTTTAGCGTTTTTAAATAGCTCTCTAAACTTAGACGTGTAAAAAGGTAGAGGCATGAATAAAATGATTTACCACTTTGGAAGTAGATTTTCCACGTCCATGTCCAGCTTTAGTGTCTATTCTGGCTAGTAGAGGATTCGTTTGCTGTGGTAAGTGTCCAAGTTCGTGCTGAAGGGTAGCTATTAATTTCAAGGTGTGAAGAGGCACAACGCGATCGTCATGATCGGCCGAAAGCAACAAGGTTGCTGGATACTGTCCTCCATCTTTCGGTGGTTTCACATTATGAAGAGGGGAAATTTTGAGAAGATTTTGGAACTGTTTTGGATCATCTGAACTTCCATAATCTGAGACCCATGAATATCCAACCGTGAATTTGTGGAATCTCAGCATATCCATCACTCTGAAACAAAATGAGAATACATGCAAAGTATTTGCAGAATATATAAAGAATATCTTTTGTGATATTATGAGAAAAATTATTAATTAAAGCTTACCCAACTTGAGCAATCACAGCACCGAAAAGATCTGGTCTTTGATTCATACAAGCACCAACTAAAAGACCTCCATTACTTCCTCCTTGAATCGTTAGCTTTTTATTAGACGTGTATCCATTTTCGATTAAGTATTCAGCCGCGCTTTGGAAATCATCATAGCTGTTTTGCTTTTTGAAGATCTTCCCCTCGTTGTGCCATTTTTCACCGTATTCTCTAAATTAATATAATTTTTAGATATAGTTTGACTTTGTCAGAGAATATTTTATTTGGATGATCAAATGTAAATTTGAAAAAAACTTTACCCGCCCCCACGAATATTTGCGATTGCTAATACTCCATTCATGTGCTGGATGAATATTAGTCGCGAAACACTGAAAGTTGGTTGAATACTGATATTGAATCCTCCGTATCCATAAAGTAAGGCTGGCATTGAACCGTTAAGTTTAGCGCCCTAAAAAAGTATTTGGTAATATTTAATTATAATTTTAAATTACTCTTACAAGTTACTGGAACAACTATTAACAAAAAAAAATTAAAAGTTACCTCTTTCATGACGATGAACATGGGGATTTTCGTACCGTCTTTACTAGTATAAAAAACTTGAACAGTTTTGTACAAATTTGGATTGAAATTATCTACCTTGATCTCCCGATGAACCTGAAATCGATAGATATATGTAAAATCATGTTTAAACTTTTTTTCTTATGTTAATGGTTATAAAATCGTACCTTGGGAGCGTCATCTTTCTTTAGATCCATCGTGTATATTATTCCTGGAGTCAAGAACGACGTGAACTGATAAAATATTTCAGAATACTTTTTATCGCCAGAAAATCCTGCGACAGTTCCAACGTCTAGAGGGAAAGTTCTAATCAGTTCCCCAGATTTCAAACTATGCAATTGCAAAACGTCCTTTACATCCTGGATATAACTAACTACAAATTTATCATTATCTACGGCAGTCGCCCAGACGAGAACATTGTGAGAATGCTCGGGTAATAAATCAGTCCACTTGTCCTCGGCGGGGTTGAGCAAGTCTATGGCTATCAGCTTATAATTAGGAGCATTTTTATTCGTTCGGAAGATCGCCTTTGTACCATCGTTTGTTACATACTGTTAACAGGAAAAGATTGAATTTTAAAACTCAAAAAATTCTATAGATAGGTATATAAACAATTGAAAATTATACTAACATCATAATCTGCCTCCATTTTTTCCACGATAGGAGTTAAATTCAATTTACCCTTAATTTCGGTTCCAGGTTTCAATTCAGTAAAAAATATCAAATTATCATTACAGTCTTTCATTGGCAAAACAATCAACCACTTCCCGCAATCCGAGACTTCCGCATTTCTGGAGAATGGAAGAAACATTCATCACATGAACAATGTACATGCACAAAACGAATTCGCAGTAAGCTAATAAACAAAATTACGTCTTCTTGTACCGTCTATTAATACTCACATTCTCCAGAGGGGATTTTCAGGGAATTCAAGAACAAGGACATCTTCTGATTGTGGAGTACCGATCCTGTGATAAAACAGTTTCTGATTCTCATTGGAGTTCGTTTCTGAGCCATCAGTACTTTTCTGATGCGGATAACGACCGTAAAAAATTCCCAAGTTGTCGTGTGTCCAACTTACGGAAGAATACCTCACTTGTTCCAAAACTTCAGGGTACTTCTCACCTATGAAGGGTAATTTATATTAAACGATGTTTTGATATTTTTAATATCGAGTCTAGTCATATCTCCTTAGGAAATGCATGTTCACCATACCAGTCTTTGCATTCATAAAATGAATTGTATTCCAATCGGATCCACTAGCAGATAACCCGTAGGCAAAGATATTACCATCCTCACTAAATGCACTCAGGGAAATAGATATAGTACCATCTTTTGATAATGTATTGGGGTCTAAAAATACTCTCGGTTCTCCATCCAAAGTATCTTGCACGTACAAAACACTGAAAGGAGATAAATATTAGTTTAAATTTTATTATTAGGTTTTATAAAACACTGCGGTTATCGGTTTATGTATTTTTTATTAAACTAATATACCTTTGGTTCTGAAGACCAGTGTTCTTATAGAAATAGTATTTATTCCCGTGCCTAGTCGGACAGGAATATTTCGGAAAGTCCCAAAGCTGTTTTAAACGATCATGTATAGCTTCTCTTGCAGGACATGAAGCTAAGTAGGGCATAGTAATTGCATTTTGGGCTTCGACGAAAGCTTTAGTTTCCTCAGAATCTGGATCCTCAAGCCATCGATAGGGATCAGCGATCTAAATTTCATAAAGTATTCAATGTTATGATACAAAGAATATAATTAATTAAATGTGATTTAAAATTTTAATGGATAATCTTGACGAATAGTTACCTCAACTCCATGGTAATTTTCGACTACCGTTGCGTCCCGGCGTGCTTCAGGATATTTAAATTTCATCACAGTACTCGGCATAATTCTATTCTCATCAAAATTGTGATCGGGAAGCTAAAATACAATATATAATTTTAACTAGCTGTGAAGTTATTTTAACTTTTGTGCTCATTCAATGAGCTTAAAAATTATGATTTGATGATTTATAGTTAAAAAATAAATTTTTCGCAATTTTAAATAACAATAACTTCCTTATTTTTCAACTAAATACATTAATATTATAGGTCAATCGATTCGTCTTGATACAAAGAATATTTATTTGACTTATATCAGCTTACAAATTATGATAATTTGAAAAGTTATAGTTCAAAAATGAATTTTATGAAAATTATAAAAGTACATAAAACTTGTAAAATTCAATATTTTGATAAACCCTTCTGAGAGGATCAAGGTCTTATAGGGTATAATAAGTGTACAAAATGTCATCAATTTCTATACACAGGTTTTTGAGATACAGTAGGATCTATAAAAGCGTGACCCGTGACACCCACGTCTCACGTACACACACACACACACAGCCATGCCTACATCCGGACATTTACTCAGGGCATCATATTTGAAATTTTTCAAAAAAAAACCTTTTTCGGAAAATAGATTTTGTCATGACTACAAAGCTTCCTCTATGAGGAAGCAAAAAAGGTCATACGGTCAAGAGAAAGGAATGAAAAAATATACAAAAGGGATTACATGTGGATTATAACCTCAAAAACGTAGTTGACAAAAAAGATAATTGATCGTACCCGTGAGATTGTCGAAGTGTCGCGGCGAACTTTATAAAGATGTGACTGTAAATGAAGATTACCTTTTTCCAAGTTTAAATAACTTGTAAAGGTTTTAAATAATGAACTTTTATAGTTAAGTTTACGAAAACTGCCTATCAGCATTGATGGTGACGCTGCAACTACGACGGACATGTTTCCATGGTTTTCTTGTTTTGGTAACACTGCAAAAATTTTAAAATGGAACATTTTCTTGGAATTCGTATTTCCGTTAAATGTTTTCTTCAGTTGTTTTGTTACTTGTTTAGGTGTATCAAAGTGTGTTTCAAAAGGAAGAAAAAATTTTAAAAAGTGAATAAAGTGCAAACAATGAAAGACAAAAACATCATAAAAACAATTGTGAGTATTTGTTTTTAATTTGAATCCAAAAAATTCAGATGTTCAGATTGATCTTTGAAGATTCGAACAATTTTGCTAAATTTGTTATTGCAATCTTTCATAACCCTAATTTAACTAATGATTTTATAATGTTGCGGATTTTCTGTTTATAACTACTAACCCAGCAAATAAGTATTATCTAAAATAAAACACAGAGAAGGAATTTTACGAAAATAACCTGGGTAAACAAAACCGTTATAATTTTCTGTCTATGAGTAATTTTCTAATAATAAAATTGGACACTAATATACATATTTTAATGATGATTCTAATGCTTATATTAAA
>JAUEJJ010000047.1:9970478-9988605 GCA_032164275.1 Synergus coniferae | reverse complement strand
TACATTGTAACCTAAAGGGGATGCATGAAATTTATATTTATAATTCTACTTTAAAAAAAAATTAAAGTTAGAAATTTAAAAATTGATGTTTTGATTCAATCTCATATTTTTAAATTAAATTTTTAATTTACTTTCAAGTTACAATCAGAAACTATGCTTTAACTTTTTTTTTATAAATACATTTTGAGAAAAGTAAAGTTAAATATTTAATAGTACATGTCATAATGAAAAAAATGTACTTACAACTCACAAACACAGTAAAAAATAATATAGAATTGTATAGCACGAAGCGGGCCATAATTTATTATTTAACACTTTTTAAGAAAAATAATTTGAAGCACGTGGTTTTAAGAATAAAGTCTGTAACACTATATCAATTTTTCTAAATTTATTTTTAAAATGTCAATTATTAGGCAGTATTTTCCCTTGATGAATATACTATTTAAATTGTTTCACTGCATTAAAAAAATCATATTACACACTGAATCTCAAATCTTATTACACCCCGATTTTTCATGCCCGAGTTTTTCAAGTTCTATTTTCGTATATATATATGTTATGTGGTATTAACCCTCTCTCTTAAATCAACGCACGCGCGATCACTTTTATTTTTAAAATACTCCTTTCTACTCCTTTATAAATATCCAACCAAAAGGTTAAAGTATTATAAATTATAATTTTCGTACTACTAAAAAGCTTATAATTAAACACTGAAAAGAAATAAGAGTACCAGCTACATAAGCAGAATGTTTCTTTACCTAATGTAAACTACTTGCAGAACTTGACATTTGAGTTTCATCTCGGTTTCATAGGAAAGCGATTTTCAAATTGACGTAGTTACATACCAAGATTTATGTACATTCATTAACAATGCACAACATTCAATTTACAAGGTTACGTTCACTCAATCTTAACCAATCTTAACATGAATACCTCATTTTCCATTTATACAAAAAAGGCCTCATTATTTTGAAATGGTAGTTTTCATTACATACTAAATAACAATGTTTTACCATTAAAATTCCATAAAAAAATAATTGAAGTTCGAGTCAATGAGTGGTTTTAAGTCAATATAATCCTCATATCAAATTTATTGAATTCAATATAGAAATTAGAAATATATAATTTGCAATCAGCTTTGAGTAGCTTGAAAGAGTTTATAATATCGCTACATCGCTTTATCAAATTTTGATTGAAACTTATCCATTGTTGCATTCAGGTGTGTACTAAAGGCATCGAAACTGAATTTCCTTATAAATCTCTCCTTTCCAGCTTTGCCGAATTGAATTCTCATTTCTTTGTCCCTAATCAAAATAGCTATCTTTTCCGCAAAATCTTGAGAGCTTGGCTCTGCTAAGAATCCCGTTATACCATTTCGGACGGACTCCGTAGGTCCTCCTGAATTTTGGGCAACTACAGGCTTATCGACGTACATCGCTTCAAGTGGTACAATTCCAAAATGTTCATTCGGTGGAGTGTATACGACAATATCAGAGTGTTTCAAGATTGAAACTTTATCCAAATCTGATGGGGATCTGAGAAAAATTATCTTCTCTGTTACTTGCAGCTCATCGGCAAGGCCTATTAATTCTAAATAATGTTCCACATTCTCTTCTACTCGTTTGTCATATCCCCCAGCTATAATCAAATATACTGACTCATACTCTTCTTCGCTAAGAATATTTTTGAGTTCAGCAAGAGCCTTTATACAAAGGGATAAGTTCTTCTTACGTTCATACCGGTTAATTGAGAGTAATATGCAACTATTCTCAGGAAGTTTCTTGTTCAGTGCTCTTTCCAAAGGTAAAATCCGTGCTTTGTCGAAGAAATCTGTGTTCACTGAAGGATATAAAATTTCTGTTTCGATATCTGCTCTCTTGAATGTTCTTCTAACTACTTCTTGAGTAAATCGACTGTTCACCAACACTTTATCAGCTCTTGCGGTCGTGATTTCCTCCACAAAATTTAGAAGCGTTCGATAAATAGATTTCCATGTACCTCCTTGGCTTGAAAGTAGTTGGTCCGGAAAATGACAGTAAAATACCACATTTGGAATTCGAAATTTGAGTATTGGAATGCAAACAGACACTAAATCACAGAAAACTATTTCTGGCAGTTCTTCTAGGAATATTATACAAAATGCCGCATATATCTGAAAATATATTAGGTTCGATAAGTATTTAAATATTATAAAATTATTATTTACTGAAACTTACCATACGAAGATAAGCACATGCTGCAAAAAACTTTCCAAAAATGTGTCTCGGTAACCAATCACCATAAATTGTGACTGGTATTGTACCATCTTTTGTTTCAATGAAGCAGTGATCAGGATCGTGATGACTTGTTACAATATTTATTTCGTGTCCTTTGTTTTTTAATGCGAGAGCTGCATCAACAACTAACCTTTCAGCGCCACCGACTCCCAAATCTGGGTGTAGAAACGTAATGCGCACCATTTAGTCTAAAAAAAAATCATGAAAATTATTTTTTTTTATTAAGTAACTTCATTTTTATTTAGTTATTAGTTTTATTAAATACCGGCAAAAATAGTAAACAGAGGCAATAATGCAATAATCAAACTATTTCGTGCAAACAACTTGTTGTGTTGACGTGTGTGAAGTTTGACTGAGATGTAATCATCGAGACTATCGAAAGTTTCGATATATCGTATCGAACGATTTAAATTCAAATTCTCTAAAAAGTCATTTTGTTTGAGTTAGGGAAATAAATGTTTTAAGACGATACAGTGTTCATTATCAAATTTATTAAAATTCATATACAAATATATAATTCTACAACGTTTAACCATTAGTGCACTTATAAATTTTAATCTGGAACGTAAATATTTATCGCTTTACCATCACATAAAAGTTTAAAAAGATTATTCACGGCCATTGTGTAAAAGCTTTAATTTTCTTTGATAACAGTGTTGCAAACTTAACAAGAATAAGTGTTTATTAACTTATACACGAATAAATTCGAGTAATTAAAAAAAATTTGTTATCTAAGAACTATATAATATTATTGCACGAATTACGTATTAGAACCTCACTCAATTCTTCCTTATTACGTATAAAGGCAAATTTGTGAAATACATTTTTGATGGAACAAGTTTTAAATTTTCAAGTGTGAAAGCAATCGAAAATAATTTGTAAATACTTAATAGCGTATCAAAAAAAAATTCGACAAATCTATACAAAGTGAAAAATCAATGAACACATACAAACAGTTTGAAAATTATTGTACAACTCTTCACTTCGTGGCATCTTTCATGGCGAATGACTTGATGCAATGCCCTTTTGTATCATTTGGCTGTCTCAGTTTCCTAGACATTAAACTTTAAACAATATAAATTTCTCTTTCATTCAATACTAAGTAAAATGCTTTTGATTATTTTAAAGCAGAATTTGTTTTCGTAGCATCTTACATATATATTTAATAACAGCCTATTTCAAATATGTATAATAGTTTGCGAAATTACTTTCTCTTTCTAATTGTCGAATCCAGCGACAATTTAATTTTTAACTAAATGCTCGTTTCTTAAAATAGAAATTTAAAACTGGATATCGATTATGCGCAATGTAGGACTTCTTCCAAACGCGACTTTCACTTTTTAAATTAAGTTTATTTCATTAAACTATCTAAAAAAGGCTGGATGATCCAATCCTGCTGTGAAAACAGCAGTGAAAAATTGGGAGAAAACTTTGCCTATGTACTGTTTTTCCGTTACTGGCCAAACTCCTTCCAGGAAGCCAATATGACCTCCTCTTGAGGTCACAATCATAGCCACATGCTTTGACTCGCTAACTTCCGCCAAGGGAATTGCTGAAAGAGAAAAGAGATTCCCTCAATTAATCAATTAAATAGCACTCTTATATCTTTCGAAAATATAATTCAAGTCGCAATTACCTTCCAGTGGTTGAAATGGATCATCTGCTGCGCTCAGGCAGAGCAGAGGAACTTCGATGTTGTGCAATTTGTCGTGGAGGGTAGCTTTTGCGTAATAATCCTCCACATTTTTGAATCCGAAAAGTTTTGACGTAAAACTGGCGTCGAATTCTCGAACAGTTTGACTCTAAAATTAGAATTTTTTTTATTGTGAATAGATTATTATACTTAATTGAGTTTTTCAATTGATTAATTACCTTCATGACACTATCGAAATTTTCAACGTGCATGTCGAAAAATCCTGTCTGACAGCGAGTTACATTTCGACGGAGATTATCGCACAAATGTTTGTTCAACATCAGATTCAAATAAGGTTTCTCGATGCTTTTTGTTGCTTCAAAAACATTCCACGGGACGGAAATGGCGAGGCCTGCCATCAACTTTCCCACTGCCTCTGGACCTTTCTGTGCTAAATAGTTGCCTAAAATTAACCTGTGGATACGAAGCTGATTTTTTAAAATGAAATCTATCTGAAAACGTTCAATTGTCTAATATATAATTAATAATTAGCGTATCTAATGTGGTTTGATTAAAAATATACATTAATAAATATCAGTAACTTTGCTACAATCTCTCAGATAAAAGAAAAACTTGTTTAAGGTTAAACATTCATCTTCATACATACTTTGTATAAAGGTCACGAAAAGCGATAAGAATAATAAAAATATTTAATATTTAAAAATGTAGATTTTTGACTGATTTCAAGAGAATAATTTCTTGACAAAGTTATGAGTATCTGAGTTTTGAAAAATGATATGCTGATAACGTTATCAAAAATAGTAAAATAAAAATAAATATTTATATTAATAGTTGATAAAGTAACACACTTTTAAGAAATATGAAATATCATAATAAATAATCGAAAAACAGGTGAACTCACAATTTTGACCCGTAGTGTAAGTGTATAATTTATTCCCGAGATATTTAAATGCCTAAAATATTTTTCCTAATCTTAAATCTGATTTCTTATAAGTTCTTATTCTGGTTGGTAGTTGAAGATATAAAGACATTTAATATAAGAAAAGGGAAACATCTCCCTAATCTTATCCATATATATGTATAAGAAAGGAATTTCTGTGACCTTTTAGGAAAGGTGCTAAGGGAATCAGACCACAAAACATAATTCTTTAGCTTATTAAAGGGGAATAGGAATTGGATTTTATATCCCTTCTTCCGGGATGCCAAAAGACATTAATATAAATTAGATACATACCCTCCTAAAGAAATCCCAGTGGCTCCTATTGGCACGTGTGAGTGAGTTTTCCTGACGTGTTCGAGAACTTCAGTAAAATCTTCGCAATTCGCTGCACAGTACAATCTTGGTGTCTAAAATTGGATTAAATAATAATCAATTGATCTATTGAAACAATTAAGCATTTACTATTGTAATCTATATTCAATTGATGAGGTCCCTAATGTCCCCTATTTTCTGTTTACCTCTGTTTTCAAGAAAAGTTCCCCCTTTGATTTGATTGAAAAATTTTTTGGTTGATAACTTCTTTTTGCTCCTCAGATTGAAAAACTTTCCGATATTTATTGGACTGACGACTTTTTTACAAAACAAGGTGTCCTATTTTTTCCCATAGGCCTGATAGTATATTTTTTCAATATGAGGGCGATCGAAGTATAGAGTATTAAAATGTAGGTCAGCGAAGCCTCAGAAATAAAAAACATCATCATAAAGGTATCGTTTTTTTTGCTAACTCAGCTGGTGAAACTTTTTCCTTTTTTATTGCTTTTGGAAGAACTTCAGGGGTTGTTGGGCTTAAGGTGTTCTTTCTTATTCTTTTACCTTTAATGTTACTCCACCGAGACCTCTGTTGTTGAAGATCACACATTTTATGCCCACGTTTTTTGCTGCGGAAACGAGGCATTTTATGTATTCTGCTTGACTGGCACCCGTGAGTCCGGGCAAAATAATCACGATGGGTGACGTGTGACAGCAGTTTTGTTCGGCCCAATCCAGTGCCACTTCACCCCCATCCGATAGTGTCAGGATTTCTCTGAAAATGTGTTTTTATTCAACGTGAGAAATCTCATTTGAAACATGGCAAAATTGTTTGAATTTAGAAAATAAATAAGCTATTCACTAAAAGTTATGTGATACAAGTTCTGAACTTAAACAAGAAATAGATGTGAAATATTGATTCATTTGCATTCAAAATATGTTTCTAGGTTTGAACAATATTTCTGGATAACAATAGAATTAGGAAAAAATATTTTGTTCATTTGAACGTTCAGAACTTCTGGTAAATTAACAGTTAATGTTGCAGTTTCTCTAAAAGTCGGTTAATATAGCTTCCTCTTTGGAAATGCAATGCCAAACAAAAATGACCGTTTGCATAACAGATGGCGGATAATGATTGGAACACAGAAGTAATATCCTGATAATAATTATTTCATGCATAGGAAATGATGAGCTTCACATGTAATGTATCTTCTAGAGATTATCTTCAGAATATTCGATTTCAAAATTTAATTAATCGTAGAAATACGCGGATGCGGTTCAGAAAATTAAAATGAAATAGAGTGGTTTTGTTTACCTGCGATATTCAACTGTTGGTAGTATTTTCGATCTCAAAATACTTGCAAAGACTGTTTGTGCCCTCGACTCGAAACACCAAAGTGTTGGCCAAAATTTGCTCTCCAGAATAGGCATGTGTTTTTCCAAAAACTCTCTGAATGGTCCTCGTGAGCAAACGAAGAGGGGAGTCTAAAAGAAAACATCTAGGTGTGTGTATAGCAGGAATAAAAATCAAGATTTTATCTTTAAATCCGTTATTCCGTTATAATATGATTTAAAAAATCGCTAAATCGAGTCAAGAATAATCTTGAGATGAGAAATCATTTCAACATAGGCATCTATAAACGTCCGGGCTTAAATACAAAGTGCGACGCAACTATTTAATTTCAACCTATTGCTGTTTCAAAATATACATCTTTTGCAATAATCCCGGGTGAAAGAATAGGTACGTCAACTTTGCGTGCATACATTTTATGAAGAGGTCTATATATAGTGCAATAAATGCGTCGGAAGCTGAGGAACTTTAAGGTCGAATTAATAATAATGATAGCCTACTCCGACCCATGTTCAATATTCGCCAATTTATAGAGAATGCTCTACGTATATTATGGCTCCCTTTTTTACATTCTCATCAGAGAAAATGTATTATTTCAATTTAAAAATAACTTTATGATACTGCTAAGTATATTTATATTCACAAAGTTATAAAGTATAGTAAATAACCGGTTTATTTATGTAACATTCTTTTTTCCAGAATATATGTGTATGTGGCTAATCAAACTTGTCATTGCTTGTCATCTTCATTAACTCTCTGGCTTGAACGGAACGAATGGGTGAGTGTTTACCTCTTTTCAAATAATAATCTTCCAAACAAAATTTAGTTTATGAATGTTTGCAATAGGCATAATTTTATATATTGGAATATAGCAAATAATAATATGTAATAATAATAATAATAATCTTGAGACAAAGAATTATAGCAGTATATAGGCTATTAAAGTAATTGAATGCGTTCAAAGTGCAAAGAGTTTTAAAAGAATTTCTCACTGATAACAGATACAAGTTCCACCATAAAAGTCAGATAACGCATGCAATTATTAGATAAGTTATCAGTCTAGGTGCTATCTTTTACAAAAAGTGAAAGCTCATGAAAATGATAGTCTTCTATAGATAGTACTCGTCAATTAATAACAACGCGAAAAAAATTTGCAGAATTAATAATTTCAAACCACTCCCTTAGGCCAATCAATTTTTTGATTTGTCAGAAAAAACGATATTCGTATATTCACTCGTACATCAACAATTTATTTAAATTTTTCGAGAATTTTTCAAATTCTTTCAACTCCAGGGAAAGGAAGCAAAATACTATGCACATATGCGCATGATTTGAAAGCAATGCTCGACGTGAAAGGTTGAAAGTAAGAAATCGTGTTATTTACTGTGAAAAGGATGCATGACAATGTGAAAGAGCAGGTTTTATTTTTACGAATGCCATCATGCTTCCTCCTTTAAAAGGTAACAATCTCATTTTATTTATCGTCGAAGCGAATCGACTTATCGATTGAAGTGCGCATAGTACTCACTTTGACGACCTCCCAGAGGTAGTAAATGCAAAAGCATCCAATGCCCAACAATCCTCCATAGTAAAATTTAGGAATTTCGACGAGATCTAACATTCTGTGTTTCGAATTTGGGCACGGAACGATTTGTAGCCGCGAATGAACAGAAAAACTTTAAAGTCGATACGAGCTTTGTGAATCGAACAACCAATGGTCAAACACTCACGACTCACGTGCCAGCACGGCGCGACCACAATCTGCGGAGTCCGCATTGAAAGCGTCTCCCACAAGCAGTCTTACGTAACGAATCTTGATTCATACACGTGTGTAATGTCTATCCTCACTTCGCTGAATTTTAATTCAGTATCTCCCAGTATCTCCAGTGCTAGCTGCCAGTCTTAAATATCTGACAAGTTTTTAACTTAACGGACCCAACTTTTTTCAGAAATTGGGTCCTATGGTCTAAAACTATTAAAATTCAATGGGAAAATTTATTTACGGTTTTGGTGAACTGGCAGCGTCAAACTGACAAACAAAACTCAAAATTATCCAATGAATATTTTGGATTTTCTCTTTTGTTTTGAAATTAGTTGCTCCCAGTCTAAATTTATTCTTTTTGTGCCTTTTGAAATTTTTGAAATTTTTTGCAATCTCATGAAATCACTGAAAACCTCTCGAAATCATTTGAGAACTTTTGAATTTATTCGCATTGCTCGAAATCTTGTGATATTTTTTAAACTTTGATTTTTGGATCAGTTGAAACTTTTAGCCTTTTAGTAATAGAAATCTTTATCATTTGAATGAATTTCTAATTTAGGGCGTTCTGCTTACCCGATCCCTACCTTACCGACATGTTCTTGGTAGAACGAGATATCGACATATCGAGTTGAAAATTTTGGAAATTTATTAAAAAAGATTAAAAAACGTTTGAATTTTCTTGAAATCGTGAAATCAATCAAAATCCTGTAAAATTATTTTAGACGTAATTTAAATATTTTAAATTCCTTTGAAATATCTTTGAAATGCCTTATAAACGGTTTAAATTTAATCTTTTGAAATCTTGAAACTGATACACAATTTAAAATTCGAGTGATCAACAACCTAAGACTAACGCAAAATAAACCAAATAAGGAAAGAAAAAGTAGAATGAAGAATTCAAAGAACCAGTTTTGCATATGAAGCCCTGCTCAGTCTTTGAAAAATGAAGTAAAAAAAGTGGAAGGCTTAATTATAATAATCACTCTCATAGAGTTATCAAGACTATGAAACGAAATATATAATTATGTATGCACAAACTAAAAATATCTTTAAAAAAAAAGTAAAGAAAAAGTAAGTTTTTAGAACGGTAATCATTGCTCGAAATTGTATTTTTGTTATTCATAAATTCATGTAATTATTCATAAGCTTTGTAAAGACTTTATTCATCACTCCATAACTGTTTTAAAGCCAAGGCATGGAAATTAAATATTTTTCGGAATAAAAATTCAATTTCAAATAAAATTTATAACAGCTTTGAAATCTGCTAAAGATCCAAGTGCCCATAATTTAAATTTTATGTGTTTACATAAAACAAGAGCTTTATTTTAGGAAATTGATATCGGGAAATTGATGTTTCAGACCTAAATGGTCGTAAATGTCAAGTATAGAGAAAATAAGCGTTTTTAGGTTGAGGTCGTGAACATATGCTATAGTTGAAATAATACCGGTATTGCACTTCTAAAGTAAAGTCAATTCCTCGCGTGTATATAACAAATATATTATCACCTCTTATCACCTTAATAATTTATCGTAATTTTATTTTACATAACCACGTCCTACCTTGGCAATTTTAAATATTTTCACTAGCTTAGTCTTAATAATTTCATACCTCAAATTATTTTGCGAATTTCGATCTTTTAACACTCAGTTATTCAAATTTGGCTTAATGCATGCATTATTGTACACTGGAGAGCAATAAAACTTTCTCTAAATCGTCTCCAGGGCATTATATTAATGCCTTTGTCTGGTCATAATTAGGGAAAGGCTTTGTTGTTCCGCATTATGAGGGTAAGGGCGAATATTGTTGAGGCAGCATTAACCCTTTTTTCTTTCCTTGCGTCATAAACAGACTATTCCCGGAAAGATAAAACAAATTTAGCTTCAGAAATGCCCAAAAGCTTCTACAGCAAATTAAATTAGATTAGATTAGATTAAAGTATTGGATATTTGGAAAATTCTCCAAATGCGTGTTTAAAAAGATAGCAAAACTTTAAAACAAGTAAAATAGAAAAAGTTCATATGAACACGTCGTATCTCAATTTACTCGTGACCATGGATCACCTACGCATAATTGAATTCAAGGAAACAAGTATGAAACAAATGGCGCCTTTATTAAACACAGTCTTGTACAGAGATGAATACAATGAAATAGTTCTAATATTCATCAGTGTTGATATCAAAAATTCTATCATGTATTATATACCACGGCTTAACTCTATCTTTAAAAGACATACAATTTTGAATAATTTTTTTCCAAAAAAACTATAAAACGCTTTCCTTAAATGTTGTCTGATCGTATATTTAATTCATAAATTGATCCTCTCAGCGAGAAATAAATACATATTTAGAATAACTTAACTGAAACTCAAAACTTAAATATGAATCGTTTAGAAAACGTAAAGAATAAAAAGAACCTTGAAGAGCATTCGATTTGATTCTCAGAAAACAAATGCAAAAAGTAGCAATTCGCAACCTGCTTGTAAAACTGCATAGATTCGTAACTTTGAGTTGAGAACAGTAATTACTTATTACCAAAGTGCAGTTTCCGTCTACTCACGTATTCTAGGTCACTACGAGAATTGCGGAAATTGAATTACAACTGCAAACTGTGATATTCAATTTTGCATTCTATAAACGCCTTTTTGATGTGTCGAATAACATATGAAACAATTTGTCGATTCGTCAAACAAAATGACGTTTTCTCTCTTGACTCGGCTAGATTTCAATATCCGATGTATGCCAACCTCCATAACTCTTAGAAAATTCTCTTTTGCATTCAGCTATGACTCCGGCAATTTCAAAAATTCTTTTGTTCTTTAAGGCAGTAGATCTTTTTCAAAACCCCGTTATAGCTGGAAGTTTCGTTGCAGGAAAATTGATCGTGGTAATATTAAAATATGACGGTTCACTGAAGTCTAGCATGGAAGATGAGTTTAAATAGCAACACTGATAACGTCGATGACGATCCTTGCAAAGACAAGTTCCATTCCTAATCTCTATGAATTCGTTTGCTTCGTTTGGCAATAATCATATATAGATCACAGATCTGCCATAACGGGACTAGCTCCAAAAAGTCTATGGTAATTGATCTTTTTCAATCTTGATCTTCGTCGTAATCTCAATTGATCTTAACCTTAATCTTAATCTCAAAAATCTTAAATTTAATCTCCTGCCAGGCTCGAAAAATATCATTCTAAACTAAAATCTAACGCGGATTTACATGCAGTTCGTTCATAGCTGAAAACTAAAACTGAACGTATCTAGAGTTCTACTTTGCGCCTATCATTTGATTCTTGGTAGGCATTTATCGAATTTTGAAATCTGGCCCCCGTATATCATGACTTTCTTGCGCAACTAGATTCGCGGATGTACTTCGCCCATGTTCTATTCGGCGTCAGATCTCCTTTGCGCAAGAATGGCCTGCGATCTGTTGCACTGCGATTCGGATCCATGATGTTTCGGTAAGTTTCCGTGTCATAAGAACAGGACAAGCTCTTACGGAGTTTGGCAGCATTAGCAGCAAAGTATGAAGGCTGGCTGCCAACAAGAACATTTAGATCGTTCTTGACCTCGACTGCCCAGTCCCAAACATCCACAATCGAGCAGTTGCACACGAAAGGATTGTTCATCAAATTCACAGATAAAAGTCGAGGATTGGCCTTAAACACTCTTGGGTGAATCGTACTGAGGTTATTACTGCTCAAGTCAAGGTGTTCCAAAAGACTCAATTTCTTAAGACCTGCCAAGTTATCTGGACCTTGTATCTTGTTTCCAGAGAGATTGAGCTGCGTTAGGTTACTGGTTCGCGAGAAAACGTTCTCGTGCAGATTTTCCAAATTGCAGTTACTCAAATCGAGGATCTCCAGTTTCGCAAGTTGCTTCGGGAGTAGAGGACCATCCTTTGGAATTACGAGAGGATTATCACTGAGTTTCAATTCAATGATATCCATCAAAAGTCGATCGCCGAAGACCTTTGGATCCAGAGGATTCTTGAGGTCACAGTTTTTTAGCTCTAAGGACTCCAAACGAGTTAGGTTGGCGAAGAGACCTTGATCTAGATTATTTAGTTTGTTGCCAGAGAGTATGAGCTTTTTGAGGGAGGTCGTCTGAGCGAAGGTATTGTTTCTCACGTGTCCTAAATTGCAGTAGGACATGTCAAGGTACTCGAGCGACTTAAGAGGATTTAGTCTAACAAAAACGTCTGACAAGGGATTGTGGGAGACGTCGAGTTCCTCCAGGTTTTCGAGAACATCGAAGGCGTTAGGGAGTTGCTGGAGACTGCAGTTGCTCAAAGAGAGTTTATGCAACGTAGGTAGATGTCGTAGGACTTCTGTTAAATTACCAGCGAAAGTTGGATTTCCATTTAGATTGAGAACTCGTAACTTACTAGCATTTCTGAAAGCTTCCTCTCCGAGCTGATCTTTCAGGTTACAGTTTGAGAGATCCAGTGACTGAAGGCTATGAAGATTGTGGCCGAGAGTATTGCCCACATCGAGGTGTGACAGTTCGTTGTCGGCGAGCACAAGGTTGCGAAGGTACAAGTTCTTGGCGAAGGCGTCACCTGGTAGATTCGTTATTCCAGTGTGGCTAATGTCCAAATGTTCAAGACGTACCAGGGGAGCCAAAACACTCGTCCAACTGAGGCTCTTCAGGTCGTTGTTGGACATTTCGAGCTCTCGAAGGTTCTCCAGTTGAGAGAAAGCTTGTGGAGAAATATATGTCAGGTTGCAACCGTTGAGCTTTAAATATTCGAGATTCGTTAGGTGATCGAAGGGACCTGGTTCTATTCTCTCCAAGGGGTTGTTCGAAAGGTCGAGCTTGATGAGGTTCGTCGTGTTGTGGAAAAAGCGATCATTTAATCGACGAATTCCGCAGGTGTTGAGATCCAGGTAGAGCAAGGTGGGACAGTTCAAAAAATGACCCTTTACCTCATCCAGGGGATTGTTCTGAATCTCGATGTTTATCAGTCCTGGGCTGTCTCTGTTGATTAGAAAATTTGCATTAGATTCGGTTTATTAAATCAACACTTTGTAAACTTTTTTTGTATTGTAGAAGGAAAATAGAGTTGAGAGACCCTTAAATTTAAATTTGAATCTAGAAACGATTAAAGGTGTTAAAAGCATTATCAATGCGTTAATCTTTGCATGTATTGCAATCTAGGAATTTTAGAAGACAATTTATCACCCAAGAGGGGCTTTATGTCCTCTTTCCCTTTCGGTAAGTGTTTATGCTTTATCCCTAAATCCAGGTCCCAGTCGTTAGTCATGAGCCAGATTTAAACTTGTCTGAAAGATTTAAGCGAAAGGAAATTTGAGAAAGTAAAAGAAACTAAAAGTACCTGAAAGCTTCTGGATCTATCGTCTTGATTTGGTTGTAGGAGAAATCCACGTCTAGAAGATAGACCAATCCAGCGAAGGAATTGTAAGTAAGTTCCGTCAAACGGTTGTGGGCCATTTGAAGTCTTCGAAGTTTGATATCTCGGGGGAAAGGATCCATGTGAGCGATGTTATTACCGTTCATGTCCAGAATGTAAACGTTGGGACTGAGCTCGTCGTAAGGGATGCTCGTAAGGTTGCTTTCCGAGCAATCAGTCACCCAGTTGATGCGAAAATAGTGACAGTGACAGTCGACGGGGCATTCTTGTTCCACCAGTTCGCCATTCAGGGTAAATCCGATTCCGAGGAGGGCCGTTAAATAAAGTAGAGGCTTCAGCATTGCTGCAGCCCTTCGGTATCTGGAAAAATTGATTGATCGATTAGAATAAAAACTCACGACACTGCAAAAAGAATTGAGAATGAATCACATTGGAATTAGAGAAATAGGTCTATGGACGGTAAAAGAAACTCGAGGATTATTAATCTTCCAATTTTTTCGTACCCTTCATAAATTGCGCAAGATAAATGCCTCAATTCCTGACCATTTAAGGTCAACTTCTTACATCGAATTCCCCTAAATAGGGAATTACTTTATTCATTAAAAACATTTGCATATGACAATTCACAAATCTTCAAATAAAAGTTTCTTTACTTTTTGGCTGATAATAAATTCGCTTCAAGAACTTTTATGATAGAGAGTGTCATAAAAGTCTGGTATTCAGAGGATCTAGTGACTTTATGTTCAAAATTAATGTACTTCACTGTAATCGCCTTGTAATACTCTTCCTAACTCTCATAAAATGTAATGCGACGATGAGTCAGTGTTTTGCTTTAAGAATAATATTCAATGTAAGAATGATGAAAATATTGAATGCAATTCTCAAGTCGGGTGTACTTTCAAATTAGCATCTGCTTATTATTCTCAGTTTTGAATTTCAGTAATAATTTCAAAGCACAGTTCAGAAATGATCGAATCTGAATAGCTCGTGCTTGAGCAAAGAGTCAGATTTCATTAACGTTTCCTCGTGCTCGCATTAATTAGTATTCTGATTGCGAATAGTGAATTCTATGGAGCACAAAACAAAGTCTTAAGTACAAACGTGCACGCTTCCATACTAGTCTTGCCTACAGCAATTAAACTAACTTATAAAATAAATGACAGAGAGTATTATTATCCAAGTACCGACTAATGCATAGTATTAATGCCAAGGTGGTGTTTACGTCTCTTGCATCTAAATAGATTATACTGTGTTCAGTATCAAGCTAACCTGTAATTAAGTTCGTGAAAGAAAATTAAGCTCGATCTAAAATTGTTTACAAAATATTTCCGTATCCACTGAATTGAAGTTGAATTATACATGGAGTTATAAAATACACCTAGAAGGTAGTTTCTATCATGCAGTTTCCGCTCAAAAGAATTGCAATTCAATTAGTCTTAAGTACAACTATACTATTTCATTAATTTTAATTACTGTAGTTATAATTAGATTCTGAATATGCCGGAGAATGCTTTCCTTCCGAGTGACAGAAATTTTTGAATCTTAAGTAGACTCCTATATGAGTCACAAGGGAAAATGAATATTTGTTACGCCCCTCCTACTCTGATGGAAATGAGATCAGAAATTTCTAATCCCTCTGGGTTTCGCCCTCTCTATTTACTAGGGGAATCTCTCTCCCGAGACTTATTTCTTTTTAAGTACCTTTGAACGTTTCAATCTTAATATTTTACATAAGTGAACATCAAATTGGTTGCTCGTTTCATTTAGACTCCATGTTAGATTAAAGAAACTACCGACCAGGGATTATACAGAATTTTATTATATATTCCGTGAATATATTATATTAATTGCTTACTTATAGTCTTAGCATTTCATTACATGAGTTATCTCGATTAATCTCGATTTATTTAAAAGTATTTTAAAAAATCTATTCAGGTAAACATCACCACTCATCTTTTTGATGCAAAATTTATCGCTTTATAACTGGATCGTGAATAAAAGCTCCTGGAGTAAAAATGCAACGAAGCAGATGCTGACACGTATATCAAAGGCGTGAAATGCATTTTTATGGTCGTCGATAATTTACTGCTGAGAAAATATTAATGAACATTCCATACACCTTCGTCCCTTCGACGAGCCAGCTCGTCTTTATTAATTGATCTCAGCTTGTAAAAGAGGGATAAAAGTTCGAGATCTTGAGAATACTAATCGTTTAATCGTCCCTATCTCTCCTACTTCATCAAAATTTTATGTCGACTTGCCGAGAAATGTGCTGCTTACTTATTTAACATCCACTTTCCTGCATTCAGGGCGCTTTTAAGAGCAACTTAAGAACAATTTCTCTAAAATGTAAGTGAGGTGGACGGCTGGATAGCGCTTTCTAATATTTTAGGGTCGAAGATTTATCCACGTGTGAGACGATTCTTTTCCCGCGAAAAAAATATCTCGTGGTGCAAGCGACTCTTCCCTCTTGCTCCACAAACTTGAGGACACTGAATCCTCCAAGATTTTAAGAAAAATATATCAATTTTTTCTCTTGGGGTGAAGTAAACTGCAAATTGCGGACTATTTCCTATGTCTTGGAGACTATGCGTCATTTTCCTTCATAAGTTATGATCTCCGGAGGAAGCCGTTACTCAAAGGCACTAAAAATTACTCGAATGCGAAGATTGTGCTTCGCTGCGGATTATGGAAATCGAGAAACACCCTTTGTTTTTTCCCTAGTGTCTACTCGTATTTAGTCGCCTCTTTCTTTTACACGCTGTTTTTCGACACATTCTTGCCTTGCCCAACGACCCTTTATTTCGGTCCGTCGAATCAAGGCACACACGAATGGCTTTCCTAACGCCTACTCCGGGGTGCGAGATCAAGTTGGATCTCGGTGCCTCGTACTTCTTTTACTCAAGGGAGATCTCGTCTCTTACGACGGTGTAAACATCACACAGAACACAGTTACTCGAAACTGAAACATGGATCCTAGCTATCAGCCGTTGTTTCTTTGGAAGACGCCCTACCTTAAAATGTCCGGAGAAATGATATGAGATGTAGCATTTGTCAATAGGGAATTTGTTCCTTTTATGGGGTACGTGAGATTCGATTTTGTAGAAAATTGAACTTCTTTTGGGTGTTTCTCTTATTATGTACCAGAATTTTTGAACTTTCAAACGAACGAAACATTTTTTTTCCAAATTCTATTTATCCATAAAGATTGTTCCAATTAAAAACAACAATAGGCATCACAAGTTTATTAATTTATTAAATTTCAAGAAACTTTGAGATGTCAACATGTCAAGTTCCTTATTGGTTGATATTTAGATGCGGAGGAAGCCGACAATTCTGCAAAGGGAATTTAAATTTTGGCGTAAAGACCGGCAGATAAAAAGGTCAGGAGATAAAATGACATTAGGGAAAGAATACAGGTCGAGACGATTCCGAGTCTTTTCAATGGTGGAGCAAGGACTTCTCGCGATCATTACAATAATCTCATTTGGATACTCTAGCGGCTCTAGCGTTTCCGAGTGAGGGTTTTCTACTTTGTTTCGATTTTTCGTTTAGTGTGGCGAAGTCTGCCGCTCATCGAATTGCAAAGCGACTTGCCAGGTACGATGTCGGGAGTCGCAAAGCCCCAAAGCATTCATTGCAGGTTGGTTTGAATAACAAATTCCATTGTAGACAAAGCGACCGAGGAGGATGGAAAATGATTGCGAATGAGGACTGGTGCAAAGGGGAAAAACGATTAGAAGAGCGTACTTGAGTTTAAGTTCGCGGTTTGTACGATTGCAGATGGTTAGAGACAAGTGAACCAATTGACAGTGGACAATTGCCAACGCAATTGGCGGTTCTACTTGCATACTCAACTTCTGGGTCGTTGAGCTACTAGTTTTACACCTCGCTGTGCGTTCAGCTGATACCGTATATCTTCCCCAATTAATGCATTGCATTTTAATCCGTTTAAAATATAGGTGAAAGTTTAGGAGAATATGTATTTAGGAGAATATGTATTTAGGAGAATATGTATTTAGGAGAATACGTATCTATTTTTATGATTTTTGTGCAGTATAAAATTTTCCACGACTGTTGTTCGTGATTCCGAAAATCCTCTTTCCTTTAGCATAAATAAGGCCGTGTCTACTTTGTCGTTCATAAGCTTTTGCAACGAATTTACAAGTTCCCATTTACGTGGTAGAGCGACCCCAGTTTTGGAAGGAAATCCTGCAAGCTGCCAGCGAAGCACCGCCTCTGCGCTTTGGGCGATTATTTAGCTGACCAGGGATCTCCTTGGAGAAATAGGGAAAACGGGAAAGCTCTGACGAGCAGCTCTGCGATCGCAGTTTCCGCGCAGATCCGTGGGTGCATGAATATTTGGAAGAAGGAAGAAGTATGAATAACTTGTGCCTGAATGCAAATGACTGGGTGGACGAGAGAGCGTACAGAGTGTACATAGACATAGTCATAGTCATA
>JAUEJJ010000047.1:9906810-9921055 GCA_032164275.1 Synergus coniferae | reverse complement strand
TAAATTTCATAAAATGCCTTTAAATACTGTGAAATCCTTTGATACTTCTAAAATTTCCAGAGATTTCAAAAGTTTCGAAGTACTTTTAAAGACTAAAGATTCCAAAAATTGAAAGATTTTCTTGAAAGATTCTAAGGAATTTGAAGAGATTTAACAAATTTCAAACGAGTTCAAAGAATTTAATAAATAAGAGATTTCAAATAATTTCACAAAATTGAAGAAATTGGATCGATTCTCGTAGGATTTCAAAGATTTCAAGGGATTATATCAAGTTGAATCCTCTCCCTTTTAGAAGTGTTAGGCTAATATATGGACGTCTCCTGAACAGAAAGGAAAACCCTGTATTTATTTTTGTTGGGGCTCTATACTGTCTTGGTCTCAAGAAAAATAGTTGGATTAATCTCATAAATTTTTCTATCACAATGCAAAGGCAGTTTTCCTAGAACCCAATTATTCTTTGTTTTTCCGATTAATTTATGTATGAAAAACAAGATTTCACATTCAGGCATGAGCAATTGAAGCCCAAAGTGCTAAATCGTCTTTAGACTGGAAACTTAAACCTTAATTATCCCGAGGCTGATAAAATCTTGCTACTCATGCCTGACGTTGAACCTTTCAATTTCAGTTGCAGTCGAGTCATGGTCTTAGATCTTCATCGTGGAAGAATTTCAACTCTCATTAGGGCTGCGTGAAATTTCGAGAAAATTAGATGTAGCCCCACGTTTGACGTAGAAAAATTCTTAGGGAATAAGTCATTTCTGAAAATTAGGGCCAAACTTCCATCCAGAATATTATAGATATTGTATCGTAAAATCGTAATCTCAGATACATATTACAAGACAATCTAATAACGAAGAATTGAATTTATGTTTCAGGGCAGTCCTAGTCGAGGAGTTCATATGGAATGGCATCACGAGGACCCTCGTCGACGGCGCTGCCGGTTGCGATAGCGATGGCGAGTGCGATACTCGCAAGTTTACCAACTTTAGCAAATGGGATTTGTCCAGCGAGATGTCGGTGCAACGACACAGCACTGATCGCAAGTTGCTCTTCCGGAAGCCTAGACGTGGTGCCCATCCAATTAAATCCAGAAATCCGACATCTGGACCTCTCAGGAAACAGGGTGGTCAGTGTCCACCACACTTTCGACTTCTACGGAAACATGAAGACTTTGAACCTAGGATCCAACCTCATACATACCTTAGGATCAGACAACTTCAAATTCCAAGAAAGTCTCGTGACGCTCAATCTGAGCAACAATTTGATAAGAAACATTACGAAGAATGCTCTTCGTGGACTGAAGCTGCTGAGGGAGCTTGACCTCTCAGGTAACAACATCACCGAGATGGAGGAACAGGCTTTTCATGATACTAGCGAACTGGAATACCTCAACCTCAGCGGGAACTCGATGACGAGTTTGCCAGATGGCCTGCTGAGGAATCTCCACAGGATACATACCCTCATCCTGAGCAGAAATAACCTTCTGGAGGTGCCCGCCAGCAATCTGGCCTTGGTAAAATTGAGTCTCAATATCCTTGACTTGTCTGATAATCTCATTCAAGAGCTGGAGAGCGAGTCTCTGCCTTCCTTGAGAGACTTGAAGTTTCTCAGTTTGGCGGACAACGTTGTTCGAAGGATTGCGGATGATGCCCTCGATCAAGTACCAGATTTGAAGACTCTGGATTTGTCGGGGAATAATCTGACCTCGGTGCCTACGCCTGCAATATCCAGATTGAATGTACTGACTACCTTGATCATCAGCAGAAATCCGTTGGAATCGTTGAACAGCGTGGCCTTCCAAAACTTATTTGAGCTTAAGAATCTCGAACTGGACGACTGCACGATCGTCGACGTCCATCCCAGGGCGTTCGCAGATAACGTTAATCTGGAACGCATCTCGATGGACGGAAATCGGGATCTCAGGGAATTGCCTGCGAGGGTGCTTTATGGAGCTCGACATTTGAGGTGAGGTTTAAGTGCTTCCAGAGTGATTCGAAAAGAGGAGAAGATGAGGGAAAACGCTATCGCAAAACCTATCAGGTTTTGGGGTTTAGGGTGTCTCTGGCTTTTATTCAACTGCGGGTTGTCGAAAAAAAAAATGAGATGAAATCAAGGATGAAATTTTTCATCTGGGAAAACATAAATTTTTTCTCTCATATTGAAAAGGTCGGAAACGTTCAAAGTAAAGCTTTAAGTCTTTTTCCTATCTGACGAATTTTTTTTAGTTTCTTTGATGAAAATTATTTGCAAATGAAAAATAATTCCAGTGTTAGTTATGAAACTATTTTTCTTTTCAATTTCTTCCCAGTGTACTCTGGAGGGATGATAATAAAGTTTAAAGTAGAAAGAAAGTAGATTCCGTTATAAAATTAAATTAGTGCAAAGTGCAATCTACATTTTTGGTTCATTTCGCAGAATGGAAAATCTGGGTTTCCTTCTTATTGGAGAAAGAGCTTTTTAAAATCCTTCGATAATAGCATTCGAGATGTTCACTTGAATATGCAGCGACTCAATTTGCTTTCAGAATCGGCTTCTTCTTAGGTCAATCAATATACTGAATCTTTCAAAGCTCCAGCATATAAAATAAGAATTCAGAAATTCTATTACATTTACGAATAGTATTGATAAAAACACAAAACGTTTGCTCTCATCATTTTTAATTTGAAAAATAATATCAGCAAATGCACAATTGGCTAACAAAATATTGTCCCTACATGAGTGACCCTCACTTTCACAGCCCGCCCACTGTTACCAACAATTTTCTTCCCATCTAATAGTCCAAAATTGTGCGCAACAAAAACGATAATTAGTATCCACACCTCATCGAATCCCCCATTGAGCTTTCGACACGGGAAATAGAAACAGCAATCATTCACGCAGCATGCAATTTGCTTAGCATATTATGGGAACAAAACCACCAGAAAAGTCAATTGTATTACTGACCACTGGTCGAAATCCAAATCAGCAACAAAGCAAGCAGACCATCCGCATTAATACAATTCTTCTCTTTTGTTCTTCACAGGTGGGTCTCCCTTCGTCGGTGCAGCCTGGCAACCTTGCAACCGACTCACTTCCCCGTCGACAGTCTGTTATCCCTGCGGGTGGGCAGTAATCCCCTGGTGTGCAATTGTTCCCTCCATTGGCTGTGGAATCTCTTGCGAACTGAGGAAAGACGCAACGAAACGAGGCTGGAGTTGGACATTGAGGATATCGTCTGCGTCGACGAAGAGTTTGCTGGCAAGACCCTAATTTCCCTACCCGAGGGATCCCTACGTTGCAGATTGAGTCCCCTCTACCTCTCGCTGTCAGCTGCCGGTTGCCTCGCGGCAACCGCCGCAATTCTGGCCTTGATCTATCATGTGACCAGGGCAAAAAGAAAGAGACCAGCTTATTCAGCTCCAAATCGACCCGAGTTACTCGTCTACGTTGGCAGAGGAAACGACGAGCTCGATAAGAACGTCGAGTCTTATAGCAGAGAAATGCTTTACGAGACACCAAGACGGAAGACGGTTCAAGATTCTCTGGACCCTAGGGACACTAACGTTTATGAGACACCTCGAAGACCGAGTCGTCGGGATCGAGATCCTTACGACCGGAGACAAATGGAGGAAGGTGTCTACGCCGTCGCAGACGTCACTGGGTTGCGGGATGAACCTCCGGAACTAGTTTCCCTCTATCGTATGCGGGCACCTCCGGTTCTTTTTAATGACTATGACTACGAGCCTCCGATCCCTCAAAAACCACACGTGGTTTTTGTCTGAAAAGGGTTTACCTTCAGCTTGTTCGCTTCTCTGAAAGAAACGTTTGTGAGGATATATTATAAGCGTTTGTGAGAACTCGATTATAAGGGGCCAGGAGGTGTGAGGAATTCGGAAAGGGGTGAGTGTAAGGCTTCAGGCTTAAAACAATTCAGTCAGTTCACTCAGAGTGACAACAGATTCTCATGAAAGATGTTATTAGGATGCATAGTAATAGAATTTGTGGACCTCATTCGGGTTTAATTGTAAGATTTTTTTTGAGTGATTGCCAATTGTTAAGTTTCGGAAGCAAGTTCGAGTTGAAGAAATACTAACTTGAGCTTTTTTGTTCGACAGAATTCGATGGTTCTTGGGTTGGACTCAATTATGCAATGAATTAAAAATGAAATTCATTTTTATAGAATAATTACACTCACTCCTTCGCTACACTATTCACTCAAGCGCAATTTTGTGAGACCATTGCAGTAGGATATTTCTTGACTTCGCGAAGTTTAAACTTTGTCTCAATTCGAGAAATATAATACTGTCACAATTTAGTTTACAGAAAAAAATGACTGTAAAGTAAAAACAGGGTTCAGGATTAGAAATTTTTAGTTTACCAACAATGTGTGTCAAATAATTTCCACTAAATTAAGCGGACCTTTAGTATTTGCAAATGGCACATTTGCCGTTGAATCTTTAAAAAATCACTTACTCTCTGCTTGAGAACTTTTAAACTACTCTAAAATAACTTCTCCTGAAATGAGTTTCTTGAAGCATGTAATGAAGCACTCATATAAAATTGGACGAAGAGAGGAATTACAAGATTTCAGAACTTTGAAAGTTCCATTCTCACTCGCTTGATGGAATTTAGAGATTCCCTTCTCGAGGATATCCATTTTTTGTTAATTCTATTAAATTATCTATCTTCTATTAAATAATGCATGTAAATATAACTACTAATATATTTGATTAAATTGTTGGTATCCCACTTTCGAATCTCTGGATACTTCTCGGAATACTTTGATTTAGAGTCTACCGCTCTAGTTTTTTTTTTCTCTTGATCAAAGAGCAAGTGATTTTTCTCACCACGGGGATATTCTCTTAAACCGCAGTGAAGTAACGCCTTTATGAATAATCGTTATTTTTTATCGGATCGAGTACGAAGGCAGGAAGTCGGGTTGAAGAGAGATACAAATGAAATGTCTTCCGCGAAATTGCGCCGCCCGGAGCAGTACGGTTTCAGGGCGAACGTTCGTTCTACATTCTACGTAGCGATAAATCAAATCAAAGCAGCATCTCGTTAGCAACGACCTAGTCTGTTTAATCTGCCTAGAGTCAGTGCGCGGATGCTACCGGCTTTTAAAGATGCGATTCGACGACTACATAGCGTTTGAAAGAGAAACAAAATAAAAGGAGATAATAAACGAAACGAAGGGTGCTCCAAGCGCCACAAGGGAGAAAGAGTGAAATCGAATATACAGCCAATTGTGAATGAAACGAAGGAGTGAACGAGTGAGAGGATCTAGAATTATATGTACATATGGGATATTCTCTATATCAAGGTCACTTTCGCTTCCCCGTGAATTAACTTGACGAAAATCTCTGAATCGTATTTGGTGGATTTATTCTTCTTTTTCACATTTACCAATAGCACAATCACGGTCTAAATTACTTTATCAAAAAATTCAGAGAAATTATATAATTTGGGACTCCGCTTCAAGAGCTGTGATAAATCCGACCTAGGCCTGTCATCAGAAGCGAATGAAAGTAAAAAACATGGGGAAAAATGATAAAAGTACTTGGAATAGTTTTTTTAGACATAGCAGGGTGGTCGCAATTCAAAGAAACATGGAGATCATGAAATAGTCAAGGATTTTCTGCAAGACGAACTCATTTTAAATAAGCGCGAGAAACCCGAATATTTTGGGATTAGAAACACTGAGAATTTGGATTCTGATCCTTAAATATTCATCGTCAGGAAAAGTCAGGGAAATTTGAAAATGAAGTTTTGCGTCACTCTGAGACCCTCGATTTTTATGAGTCTGTTTTGACTTAATTTATATTGGTTCTGTATTTATTATAATTATTGCTTTAAGTATTTATGTTTATTGATTTTAATAAATAATAAAATCTTTTTTATTTGTAAAAGAATTGCTGATAGCAAAAGTGATCTTAATAGATCTTAATATAGAGAATCACCCGTAGACGTGTGTTTGGTAATTTTCACGGTCTTTTGATACCACATGTAAATCGAAGCAATAATGAATGAGATTCTATTTAACAACGGCACATTGACTTATATTATACACAGGCATTTATAAATAAGTAATAAAATTATACATATTTGCGTAAGGTTAAAAATACAAATAGCAATACTATATAATATATATTATATATATTATATACATATATTTATTTATTGATTTATGATGTTACGTTTTGAGGCGCTGTTACGTTTTGAATATAAAACGAGAGAAAAAAATATACTGATGCAGAACGAACTCAATTGTACGTGTTTCAGTATTGACGGGAACATCTCTTTGTGTTTTTATGGGCCGACTGGTGCACGTCGTCAAACGCTAGCCCGACAAACATTGATCTCAAATTCACTTGCAAAGAAAAGGACATTGTTGCTCCTCACAAAGACGAGAATTAACTCTTTGTTTCGAAACCTATTCTTTTTAACACTCCTTTACATGACCAGGACAAGCTTTTCAAGTCGAGTTTTTGCATAATATTATAGCGCGAGCTTTTTACTCAAACAGGGTGGCGATTTGGAGGACAATTGCAAATTCCCAGTTTTTCCCGGTCATGCCGCCACCCTGTTAAAAAATAAATTGAAATTTAGAAAATTGGTTCGACTGGAAATTGTCACAGTCTGCAGATGACTTTCTGTATTGAAATTCTCGTTATTGACTGTTTAATCATATTCATACATAGGGTGAGGACAAAACTATCTAGTACGGAAATGACAAAACTCAATAACTAGAACGTTGATGACACTCGTCCCTTTCTCTATTCGTATGCAGATTTTCGTCGAGAGAGCAACATCAATTTTATGCACCACATGCACAAGCTGAAACGAAACCTGTGCGTTATTTTGTAAATAAGTCGAGTAACTCTTGTTTCAGCCGGTGCATTTGCAAAGCACTCTGGCAACGCTCTGGACGAACCGATACAACTCTTTCATCAGTCCGTTCAGTTTCAAATTCCCAACTGAAAGTGCAAATGAATTTTCAGTTTTTCCCGACAAGCAGACGCGAAATATTCTGCTCATTCTTTCATGATCCTCATCTGTTGGACCCTAGAGATTCTTCAACGGCACTTAGCTCGACTCGTTAGTCATGCTATGTGCATCTTGTAGAGGGCTAGAGGGACGATCAGGGTCGCAACCAGAACTAGGTTGCTCTGACCCTTTTTTCTCAAGACTTGATAACTTTTTTATCACCCTTACTCAGTGGCTTGCTGTGGATAATATATCAAATTTCCTACCATCTAGAAGTAGCCCAAATCCAATGACCGAGTATCAAAGAACGAAAGAACTCCAGAGCAAAGCTGAAGTTGAGACAGATGTATTATTATTTTCGAATCTCAGACTTTCGTGCCAAATGATGTGGTAGAGCAATATTTTTTGTTGCTTCTTAAAAAAAGCTTCTTCTATTTTATCGTACCTACTTAGAAAGAAAATCTAACGACAATAATGTTTGACGAAAAAATTTGTTCTGCCACTATCAGACAAAAATTTGTTTCTACCTAAGAGGGTGTCGAAATTAATTACAAATTATATTCGAGTTGAGGTCTTTTTGAGGGACAAGTGCGTCCCTGGGGATGATGGTGAAGGGTGTCGACTCAACTTCCCGACACCAGTTTTGTTAAGAAGGCGTTTGGCGGCTATTTTTGTATGTGCATACAAACGCCCGAATAATGTCGAGCATTCGTCACATCCTTCCTGTGTATGTCCGCTATTGCACCTCGTGTATCTTGTCTCTCATTGTCATGCCAGTTATTCGACCTATCCACCTTGTATGTGCCGTTCACCCATTGTCCACTTATTTTTCCAATTGTTCATTTTATCAATTTTCTCCAAAGTCTCGCTCTGTTATTATTTATAGTTATTGTAGGTCTACCACTCACGTTATTTAGTTAATTTAATTTCATATTTCAATAAATGAAAGCTTTCAAATAGAAATCTTTCTGATTTAAATGACTGCAATTTGGAAGAATCTAAATTTAAATCCTTTCAAATTGGAAACACGCGTAGTTTAGATCAGTTCCAAATTCCAAGACTTCAAATTAGAAAGCTTTTAACTTAAAAGCTTGCGCTACCGAAAATTACAAATTGTAGTTAAAGTCTCACTCAGATTGAAAATTCGATGACAGAAATAGGTCCCCAATTTTTGACAAATGAATACTCGAGTGAATACTGTGAAAGCACCTGAAACTTAAAAAGAGAAACTTATTAGCGTCTTCTAGTTCCAATAGATCTTTTCTCTTGTGACACATTGTTGTTGCTGTTTAACACCTCACGAGTTTAAACGGAAACAGTTTAGCGCTAACTTTCTTTGGTAACGAAAAGAAGGGAACTATGATGGAAAAATTTTCTTGTAATTACATTCTACTCTATATCGCGTCTAGCGTCTACGTGTCTCTCGATAGTAATTCGTATCGCCTCGTTAGTCGCTTATCAGCCTAGGAAATAAAGTAGAGAGCCCTTGCCCATGTACTTCAGCAATCTTTCAACGAGAGCCGTAGAAAAAAAATCTCGTTTCAAAGGAAATAATGATCTTATATAATGTATATTTATGCACTACATGTCTACGAACATGAGATATTTTAAGTAATTTAACGTATAAATTTCGTACGTTACTGATGAACGGAAAATTGTTTAAAGCGTACAATAAAATTATAAAATTGTATATTGCGTAATACGTTAGTTTTCTAACGCGCCGACGAGTATGTACATTTAATTTTGAGATAGAGGCTCGTTATTTATCTTAATTGTGTGTTTGTCTTTCCTTTTCCTCTAATAATTATTTTTTCTCTTCCTTCACACTTTTTTGTCGTCCTAGTGTGTTGTCTGAATATGTGAAGACGTATTTCATGTGTTGGGCGATACATCAGTCGTGTATCCCCAAATTTAGTGACCCCAGGTGCTGGAAATTTTTCCCCCTTTCAGTCAGTTCACAAAATAATTCGTCCATCTGATGCTGCGAGGTGACATCTCTGGAAATAAAAAATGATTGGTGTTATTGCAGAACCCTCCAGGGACATTTGCGCCTAACTATAATTTAATCATAATATGACTTTATTTATTTATAAGAAGTCTTCAGTTACAATTATTTAATCTAGAAAATTTACTAGCTGATAATATTAAGCAGATCTAACTCAGCAAATAGAAGTTTTAAAGTTTAATATCTTGCTTTCGAAGCTATCTATTCCTAGCTTTGAAAAGTTCAGTGAAATTGATAGTTGGCCTTCTTCTATTATGTTTCTTTAGAGACGCATGATTGAAAATAAGCCAATTAGTAAGAACCTCATCAATCTATAAATTAAAGCTCCATATATTTAAATGTCTAAATTACTGTGAGACAGTTTACTTTAAAATTGTATATGTACATAAAGTGAAGCAAAACTTTACACGCTTGCAAATTTATGATGTAGCACAGAATTCAAAATTTTACTTCTACAAAACAAACTTCCAAATTAAACTCTAAATAGAAAGTGAATGTAATCAAGAGACTGACTAAAATGCAGAGCAGCAATTCAGTTTCTTTATAATTATATATTTATTTTTATCGTTTATTTTTATCACATTTAATTAGTAGGAATTTATTATTCATTAACAAGTTACAGAACCGATATAAGATTAAGAAATTTTCAAAAAATAATACGAACTCAGAATAATTTAAATTTTACGTTATAATTAGTATACTTCATTAATTAGAAATTAGTCTACTAATTATAGTGAAATATTTAATTGCAGAGACCTTTTCATAAATCCGTTTGCATTTTATTCTCAAACTGAATTTCCTGGAAATATAAAGTTAAACTGAAAAGCTGTTTGACGTTTAAAATTAGATATTTTTGAAGTCAGTAGCAAACTTTATCCCATTACAGTTAATGTATATATAAATCGTTTCAGAAAATTAAATAGCGAAAAAATAAGCAAAGGCTTTCAACATCAAAATAAATTAATTACTCGAGCGTTGCTTGCACTTTCAACTAGGTTTTAATTAGAATTATTAAAAAATCACTTTTATAAAATTTTATTATATTATATATACTAATTTCGCGGATGAGTTAAAATAAAACTTCTCATCAAAAGCCAGCGAATAATGAAATAATTTTATACGTACAATGAAAGTGGAACCATTTTGATTAGATCAAGCTTAGTTTTAAATATTTAGAATTTAGAATATATTTAGAATTGACTAATAACTGCTAATAAGACTTTTAAATTTAAATCGTGTGAATTGAATAATTTCTTAATTTAAAATAATATAAATTATTGCATCGGATCTTCCCAATCTGGACCTAATAAAAAAATCAATTACTCAAATTAATTTCTCCAGCAACTCGTGAAATTGACAGTAATGGTCTAATCAGAAATATCGACGATGTTTACTGACGTATTGCCCGCAGAGAAAATGGAAAAAGTAGCTCACAGCTTTAGTTACACAAAGAGTTTGCGACCGTCGCGCGGATAGGTATATAATTCCGGTTCCAAAAAGTTCCACTTTCAAAACGGAAACTCGCGCAATGGCAGTGACAGTGAATCAGTCGGGAATTTTGATTTTCCTGGTTGCCGCGACAATTTGCATGATTCCCATTCAATCGACGAAACTCTCGAATAACAATGACATCGATGATAATGGTCTATACGGAAATGAACTCCAGGCGCGGAAACACAAGTATCATCATCTCTTATGTAAGTTTCCCTCTAATGATCAACACTCAGAATGTAGCCAAATACAATTTCATTTCCAATTTAAAAATCTTGACTATTTTAGATTTAAATTAAAAATTTATTTAAGAAAATTGGGATTTCTCTCATCGAGACTTACAATACAAACAAACACTTATTAACTTTCTGAAATCTTTTTAGATTTTTGATGAGGAATTTATATGGAACGCTTTCTTGAAAAAAATTCATTTGGCTACTTTTCTTAAGTTTTTAGAATGAAAAAATACTTAAGTAAATATTGGTACGTCTGACATTTTCCAGCCAGGCACTGCGGCTTCAGCAGCGTTTATCTGAGTAATTTTTTATCGTTACGAGCTGGTACATCATTTACATAATTACATTTGCATACCTCTGGCTTCCTTTTCTATATTATACCACCCTACGGCGAATCTAGACAAGGCCGAGAGATTCGAATGTATAGTGATAGAGGAAAATAATTCACAAGGTAAAATAACGAACTTCTCTATTCAATCCACAGTGTTGGGAGGCCTTAAAAGTTGGATCGCCCTGGTGTTGATAAAGGCCAAAATCATCCTCGTATCGGTCGTTGTTGCTGCAATAATCTTCGCATTCAAGTTTGCTGATGTTTTCAAGAGACCAGTTCCCTACTCAAGTCCTTATCCAATCTCTTACGAATCAGCATACGATTTTGGTAATGGCGATGCTTCCTTTTTACCTACTAAAAGAAAAAAAAGATAATTATATTTTATAACATTTAGCTGAGTTTTCTTACATTGTACTTTAAAGAGAGTACTTTACCACTTTGCAATTTTTTTACTTTCTTTTGTGTGGAAGTAATATTTGAGAAGGGCACTCTTCCCCTTGGTGTTGACTTTTTTAAAGTCCCCTTATTTTTCCACCCTTGAAACTTCAAAGAAGGGATGAGAGTGCTCAGAATTAATTTTTAAGCTGCGAAAAAGATAAACATTCAAAGGCAGGTTTCAACTTCAAAGGACTCTCGAAAGATTCTCTGATTCCGTCTCTATAAAACAAATGTCATTAATGTAATATTTAAAAGTCTATTATTTAAAATAAAAAAAATAATCTAAAAAGAGTTTAAGATATATTTACATGTTCTTTATCACACTTATTGTCTACAGGTCCAGCTATCCACTTGGATCACTCAGCTCATGATAGATATGGAAGTTCGTCCCAAAGAGTTTCAGATACTAAGAATTATTATAGCGGAGGAAAAAGAACAGCAACCCGCAGACGAAGAAGTTAAAAATAAATTCATGTAATTGAAACCATTTGTAAATATCCACAACTCATTTCTCCACTGAATGCATATGCTCAATGTTTAATATTTTATTTAAATTATAATTTAAATTATTGATGTTTTTAATAAATGACTATTATCATGCGTTCATTTTTTTTCTATTTTTTAATTTTTACTCAGTATATACAGACATAAGTTTCTAAAAAAAAATGTTTCAATTCCACTGGCAAATATATTCATATCACATTTCATCCTGTACAATCTTCATATTGTGCTAAGCATCAAAAGCCTCAAAATAAAAATCGAAAACCTTACTATTAAACTATTTCTAAGGAAACTTGCTTCAGTTAGAGAAATATTTGTCGTATTTTATGCATCTCAAATTACTGTTGGAAAAGGAATTTAGAGATACAAGTCAAAGTCAATTCTTGCAGCACTGTAGAATTGTCCCTCCTGACCAGTCCTACGAACCCAAGCTCCCTTTTTGAAGTACCCTTCCCTCGACCAAGAAAGCATTTTTTCAGTTTTATGCGGACCGCTTACTTCCGCATCTTCATTTTGAGACCACTTCAACTGCCAGGTAACGCTTCCGTCATCTTCCTTCTCAGACTTATTTCCTAGTGTTTGTTCTTCTGCGAAAGTATAATATTTGAGTTAAAATCAATTTAACAAAAGAAATTTGAAAAATGAAAGAATGAGATTTTATATAATAAAATAATAAAAAGTGGAAGATATTCAAAGTTTTAAATCACCTTTAGAAGTATCACCACCAAGTTTTTCTTTTTCCTTAGTCTCAAAGTCATCGGCATACATGTCTAGGGCTTCTTTTTTGGATGGTTTAATCTGAAAGATAGTTAGAAAAATTATTAACTAAGAAAATATACAGTAACTTTTAATAGTTAGGAATCAGGTTGTGATATGCTTTGTGGACCTACCATTTCTTTAATTTTCTCATAGGTTTCTTCATATATATCCATATTTCCGGTTCTAGTTAGTAATTCGTTAGCCAATTCTGTAAGTTCGGCTATCTTTTTCGACGTCTCATCGTCCTCTGCGGCCAAGACTGGATCCTTCTTCCTCTTCCACCTTTCTGCTGTTGACAAATGCTTTTTTCCTTTACCTGAAAAGATATTGAGAATTATTTTCAAATCTAAATCATGAACAATAAATATAGAAACCATATGATCTCAATCTTTATTTGGTAACTTACCAAGTCTACACAATGCTTTTCTTATGTTTTCACCAGGTTGGAGGTAGTCTATTATCTTTTTATAGAGTGAAATTGGATCAAATGATTTGTTTGGATCTTCGTCATTGTCACTATCTGACAATTCCATGTTTTCATTTTCTTGGACTGTTTTACTTCCTGCAGGGTGGATCTGTTAAAATTAAGATTGTTTGAAATTCTTTTCTTAGTATATAATGTAGTCAATACATTTTATATGATTAATATTTTAATATTTCATTACTCACCTCCACCCAGTTAATATTATCGAGCCAGTTATCTCTAATTTCTTTCGTTTTATTTGGAAGGTAGTGTCCATCTTTATCAAAATAGCCCTCTTCGAGTTCTTCCTTCATATTAAATGCAGTGAAGCCGATGTTTGTTTCTGCAGCAGCCGGTCCTTCTTCTAGTCCTGATGAATAAAATAAAATATGTAAGATTAGATGTTTAAAAATATTTTCGAAGAATATTTAATATTCATAGATTAAAAAATTAAGTAAATATGATAAATATACCCTCAAATTCATCTTCCTTCATAACATTATATGATTCTTCCACCACTTCGTCGTCATCTTCATCAGAGTCCAATGTATGTTTGAAAGCTATTGCAGCTTCTTCACTGGGTGATACTTCCTCGAATTTCCGTTTGGTAGACATTTTTAGTAATTAAATTTACTAGAGTCAATTGAACGAAGTTAAATGTGTATTTCACAAAGAAATACAAACGGACAATAACAGTTTTCCGTCTGGAAATTTCTTGGAATTTGGGATTATTTTTCTTTTTTAAACAGTGATAAAACCTGTAAACATATAAGAGTTATTTGGATACGTGGATAAATTCGGTTATCACTAATTTATTACTGTACCTACACTATATGAGTACACAAAACGTCGTAATAGATGCAGGTTAGGTTTCAGCTAAAGACGCTGCCGCCTCAAAAAATGAATAGATTCTTTTTACCAATTTGAGAAACAATTATTGAGAAACACACTTTGAGGTTGCTTAACTCATTATCAATTAATTTTTCGAAAACCTGTATAATAACTCGTTAAATTAACCACAATATCACAAACGTCACACCAGTGACCAGACTAAT
>JAUEJJ010000047.1:9851263-9894681 GCA_032164275.1 Synergus coniferae | reverse complement strand
TTAAATTCAGCATTTGTTATAAACGAATATTTTTAACAAATAGCGAGTATGATGGATTATGTTTTTACAAAGTATACTTATGCATCACATTGGGTCATTCAGAAAAACGAGGTGATATTTGATCATGAAAATGTGGTACAGACCGAATTTTCTGACAATTGTCTTTGAATCCCATTGCCTGTGATACACATTGACTTATTTTTATCATCTGATATAATTTGTTATATTTATCAACAATTCTTATAAACAAATGCATGATTTGAACATTTCAGTGTAGAGTAAAATCTTCCTTTCTTTGAATTTTTTCTTTTCCAATCATTTATTGATGAGATTTTTTGATTAATATTTATATTATTCGTTGATGAAGTTAAACAATTATACCAGGTAACGAAAATAAATCAATTAGCATCGCAGGCAATGAGATTCGAAGACCATTGGAAGAAAATCCATTTCATTTCTGCCTACAACTGTTCAAATCATGCATTTGTTTGTAATAATTGTTGATAAAGTTAACAAACAATATCGGATATCACATTTTCATGATCAAATTTCACCTCATTGTTCTGAACGAGTCATTTTGATGCATCAGTTTACTTCGTGAAAATATAATCCATCATACTGGCTACTTGTTAGAAATACTTGTTTATATCAAATGCTGAATTTTTTTAAGAAAAATTAACAATCGATAATGAAATATGACCTACAGGTTATTTTGAACATCGTGTTTTCATTTCATAACACTTTACGCCCTTAGAACTTCAGTCACTGGTTCAGATGTTCCTGACTGTTTATAGTACGTCATGTAGATTCTAGGAAACGCGTCAGGGCAACTTCAGGCCATGCTTGAAATCGACGATAGCTAACAGTTCGAGTGTAATTATAATATTTTTGTTACGTATTATGAAGAAATCGAATTTTGAGGTTAGAACCTAGTTTCTACACTCTTAAACAAGGATTATGTGAATATACTGTTTCAATTATACATATTATACGTTTAATATTTCTTTTAAAATATAAAATATAAATGGCACAATTGAAATACGTGATTTTAGCAGCCTTCTAATTGGAAAGAGAAATAAAATTTAAATATAAAGAAAATTATTTTTAAATTGGTAGAATATTTTGTAAAAATATTGTTAATGAAAATTTATTTCTATTATAATATTATAGTAAATGTTTCCAGATATTTGATGAAGTTTATTTATTATTTACAAAATTTATTTAATAAAGTTTATAAGTAAATACATCAATCTTAAATTCTTCTTCTCCACAAATATTAGAGTTCTTTACAAAGCAAAGATGAACAAAAAATTGAATAGAAGTATAATTTATTTTCAAAAGTTATTTATGTTTAGAAAATTTATAACAAATTCTTCCTTCATAGTTTTAAGTAAAATTACTTGAACATATTGTGCAGTATACTCAGCATTCTTTGAATCTAATGATACATAGACTGATAGTAGATTATTAAAAGCATAGATTTAAAAAAATTGCATTAATCAGGGACACATTTATTGTAAGATTAAAATAGTCCATATGCAATAAAAGAAGGGGAGGGGTGATGCACAAATACGAAAATTTAAAAAATAAAACATTTTTGATGCGGAAAAGTTGTTACGGGTTATATTGCATGGGATGCGACACGGATACCTCCTGCCCCTATTCCAAGTTTCCCTGGGGAGTGGGGGCAGGGGACGGGAGGGGCAGTATGACAAGTAACGTCACGCTGGATCTGGAGTACGTGTTCTGGAAGTCGTCTAGTACCCAGACTCGTTGGCACAGTGGAAGTGTATCGGGGTTCAAACCGGCAACCAAGGGTTCGATTCCCGATGGTCGGAGTCAAATTTTACTGACTCGAACGCTATCACACGACTCTAAACCATAGAGATATTACAATAGAGGGGAGAAGCCAGCCTGAAACTTGTCAGTGCGGGCGAGAGAGAGAGAGAATCTGAAGATTCTACTGTCTCTCTCTAACCGTGCATGCGTAATCGACTATACACAGTTACTTGCGCATGCGTGGTACGCGTAGACAAGGACAGAAAAATCCTGCGATCGTCTCTCTCTTTCGCTCCCACTGAGTTTCGAGACTGACGTTGCCACTTACAGAGCAGCCTATGGCTTCTCCCCTCTATTGTAATATCTCTATGCTCTAAACATGCTCTAAACTCAACGGTTTCCCTCCTTACCACTCCCATGTGTATATTGCATGTTACAGTTATTACAAAGAAGGTCCAGAATTCTTAATTTTACAAAATTAAAAATTCTCTCTTGCGGATACGAAAATTGTTAAACTTTTCTTCTAATTGTAATTACAGGTTTTGGTATTAATTACTAATAAAAAATTTAATTTAAAATATATAATTTTCTTTGGATTTAGATTTTGTTGAAAATTAAAAAAAAACACGTTTTTAAATTCGGTTTTTATTTCAACTATATACAACATAATTTTAGAAAAATCATAACTGAAAATAAAATTAATTTAATTTAAATTTTGTATTGTTAGTATTTAATACTTAATCTGTATGCAAAAAATTTAAAAATAATTTTTGTATTCATAGAATAAAATTTTGGACTTCATTTTGATGCCCTAAGACTGTTTTTATTTGAAAAAGTCAAGAGAGTAATAACACGTAGTAACTTTTTTGCACTAGCCGTAATTTATTTTTAAAAATTTCGTATTTTTGTTCGACCCTATTTAGTATAATGCATTGACTATGTAGTTGTACCATATATACACGAAAAAAAATTTGGTGCAGATGCTGTACATATTGGTATAGATGTTACCTTAAACGGAGGAAAGATGCGCGACTATAGATTTGGGAACGCTAAGTTCTCTCTGTGGATGAACAGTGCTCTCGAGGTGCGCAGCAAACTTTGACGTAAAGCAGAAACTCATGAGAGCAAAAGAAATAAACAGATTCGTCCGTCTCTTTCACTCTAACATAATGAGTTTCTGCTTTACGCCGTTTTCTGCCCACATGGGATGGCACCTTCAAAGTGGGTAGCCTCCGCGCGCGTTAGTTTCCCGTTGGAAAAATTTTACAATTGGCTGTAATCTGATGCGCGATTCAATATTAAATTAAATGAACTCGATTTTGAATTGCGCGAGGAAAATTTTGAACAATGGAATAATTTCTAAAGCGGTAAGCCAAAAGGATGCGCATACAGACAGCTCACTTTTAAAGCATTGTGGGTGAGCAGTTGCCTCTTTTCAGTAAACAGTTGACTTACTTGGGTCCATATCATGTCACATGGGGCAAGTCTCTCTCAAGTATGTTACACCTGCAGCATGTCTCATCTACGGCAAGTCTCATCTACGGCATATCACATCTGCGGCATGTCACAACTGCGGATCTCTCTCTAGCGGCTTCTATAGTAGTAAGGGCCAACTATGGGGAGACACCCCCTCCACTTTCCTATCCCGCCTTCACCCCACTATTGAGTGACATCCCCTCCACTTTCCTATCCCCCCTTCACTCCACTGTGGCGCTAGTTCTCTCGCCCTGAAGCTTGAGATCTTTGGGTCCTACTTCCCACCCTCGCCGGAGAAATATGTGTAGTATGAATTCGATGCATATCTGGCTAGCAGGTGTTTATTGTCATTGAAGCATTGCATTCTCAATTGCCATCTTAGAGATCAGATGACGAATATGGGCTTGGTCGCTTCAACCCTCAGGAGTTATAGGGAAAAATGTCAATTTCATTGTGAAAAATGCCGCGCGAAAGATAAGCCGCTAATTAGAGATGCCGCAGTTGTGACATACCGCAGATGTGACATGTTGCAAAGAGACTTGCCCCATGTGACACGATATAGACCCGACTAACTTCGAAGAAATACAGCACTCCATCCGGCAGTGGGAGAACAGTTACTCCACAAAAAAGTACAGTTGCTAATCTAAAACGGCACTGCTGTCGCTCTTCATTGGGTGGCACAGGAGCACTATGTTAGAGGTAGTGCATGATCTTTCCCAAATTTTTTTCCGTAGATTTTTCAGCGTCCGGATGTTCGTCTCGGTAATCAGAGCGCTATCACGCGGATTAGTTCAATCTCCACCAGATTCTCCGAACACTAAGAAAATAAATAAAGTGGGGACGATACATAGGGTTGACTCTAATATACTATATATATTATATATACATTAAACACAACAGAGAGTTTGATTGTTGCGAAGTATTAAATGACCGAACCAAATGTATACGAGAAAAAAAACTAGCCAAAGAGGGAAAGGACCAAATATCTACACAAAAAGTAGTTTGAGCTGTTGTGTAAAATTAAACTAAAGGGAATCTTCATATTTTTAACCGTACTAGCATTGTACAATCATTGCACAATTTTCTGTCTGATAAAATCGCCTTGTTAAATAAAATGGAAATTTAACATAATAATTGCAGGGGATCGATTGTATAACTTTTTGCTTCTACCTTTTGCACATCTTACTTTTCATTTTATCTTAATTCATAGCTCCAGTCAGTTTTGATATTTTAAATGTCAAAGGTTAAAATATGACGTCAGTGACAATTAGAAGGTTTTCAAGTATATTTTTACTTTAGTTGAGGCCAAAAGTTTTATTTTAAGGAAAGTCTAATTCAAATCCAAGAATTCTTTGGTGGGAAAAAATCGTTTAAAAAATGTATTATATTTTATTAAAATCTTGCTATTTATTTGATTTATTAATCAGAGATTTTTTTTTCTCCAAAATGTTATTCTTACTTTGCATTCTAGAACAGTTCGAAGCTTCGAAAAAGGGTGTTTTAAAAGGGCTAGTGAAAAAAGAGTGGAAATAAAGGAATTTTGGAATAGGGGCCATTCAAAAGAATCGAGCATTCCTAATTCAATAAAAAAAAATTTGTCAATAAATACTAAGTTAAAAGAAATTACACACTAATGTAACAAACTGGTGAAAACGTAATCAACACTGAAAAATTTTCACAAAAAGTAAAGGTGTCGTTTTTCTGTTAATATGGTAATATTTCTTAATAAACATTTAATACTTTACAATTGGTGAGTGTTTCTGATTTCTTGCGAGTTCATATGAATGGCAGGGGTAAAAATTATCTATCGTATCTGCTACAGAAATCGATCTAAATTCACGGAGGTTGACGTTACACGTACAAGAAAATAGTGCAATACCAAAATACGTAGTGAAAATAAAATACCCGTTGTGAAAATAGGTTTCTGTAGGTTCACGTGAAAAAATCTTTGTACATAAAAGTGATACGCTAATTAGATAGTTTACGTACATTGATTGGAAAGCTTACGTAACTAATTCTTCACTTCTTAACTGTCTCTTAATAATATTATATCTAGAAACAACTTTAGTATTATTCCTTTTACTTCTCAGGATAAACAAAAATACAAAAATGAACTTTAATTCTAATAAATTAATTTTTTATTCTAAATAAATTTTATTAATTAGAATGCAGACACAACAAATGTATAAAATTTCTCCATAAAAATTAACCAAAACTAATTGTTATAAAGTCTGCTTTCCACTCTTTGCGAAAATTGTTTTTAAAAATCAATAATTTTCCGTCTATAATTGTAAACATAAATGCGCTTAATGTACATGAAATGAGAACGACCCAGTTACGTTTTAGACCATGTTTATGACCATGTTTCGCACATAAGATGCCATAAGAATAAAAAGGAAAATTAATTAAAAATGTTAGTAAAATCCTATTAACTTGATAAGAATCAACACGTTTTTTATCCAGCTTTGTGTATATTTTACATATTGCATTCATTAAAACATTTATTTAGTTATTTTTTCATCACCAACTCATGTAAGAAAAACTTCCAATTTATGTTATTCACTAAAATGCTTTAATTTAAAGATTGATTTATAATAAAATTTAATTTAGTATACCTGAAACTTATTCCAGTCGGTAATATGTAACATAATCTCTGGTTTTTTTCAAAATAAAAAGAAAGTTTTAAGATCGCTCAAGGACAATTTTGTTCAGATTTCTTATTGCTAATTAAATTGAAACTTTATTCAATTTCATTCTGTTATACATGGGTTGTATTTTTTGTGGCAAGAAATTCAAGTCCTATTTTTTCAGATTTTTAGACTAATAATTGAAGGTCGCTCAAGATCATTTTTTTTTAAATTTAATTCTGATAAAAATTAAAGATTATTTCCTACCAAAAGGTGAGATTTATGAAGGACCAAATGAATTTTTATAACTAAGCTTGAAAATCTTTGATTAATATAATCATAACTTACTTATGTTAATGGTATTGGATTCAGGTTCGAATCCCTTAAAATTCGATAATTTAATTTGGTTCCTTAAATATTATTATTAGGTATTTCTTACTGCTTAGAGGACTTTAAATGTTTTCGAAAGATTTAAGGGGTCTATCCACTTTATCAATTTTAAAAAATCGATTTTCATGAATATTTTTTGGAGAACTTTATATCATAGATATTGATATAAGAATTGTTAGACTAAGTAAATACACTCTCGAAATACATAAATAAATTTTTCTAAACTTATTTTAGACACTTGTTATACATGAAAATGATAAAACTTTCATAAAGGATCGGTGCTTTAGTTTCGGACATTTTATCAACAAAGTGTCGCACAGTAGTTGGAATTCCGAAAAAACATACTTGTCTATCATATTGGATCTGCCATTTTGTTTTTTGCATTTCTGGAATCAGATTCGTAATCAGAGAGAGAGAGAGAGAGAGAGAGAGAGAGACCTCTGTTGATAAGCCCTCTGTTCTCTCATAATACTATAATAATTCATTCTGTGGTTTTACATTAAATTAATAACAGTAATCTTTTTTTACGTCTACACAGTGAAAAGTTTTCCAATTCTTATATTTGTTCAATTAAACGAAGAGCTGAAATTTTCAGTTTAGAACCTGTATCCACTATTTATACAATAATAAAATACAAAATTTGGTCTAAAAAAGAAAGGTAATTTCTTCGTAAACTATTGTACTTCATATTACAGAAAGTTTGAAAGTTCTTTACGAATATTTCGACAAATTAAAGTAATAAATGATAGACGTCTAATTATGTTAATTTGAAGGATTCCACGGCATAAGCATGAAAGTCGATCGGGACATATTTCAAGTCAAATACAAAGTTGAAATGTTAAAAAATAAGTTGGGAAAATCGTTTATTTAAAAAAGAAATGGATTTTCCAATACTACTGTCTTATTTTTATATGAATTATTAGTACTACTAATATTATGGAATATACATACATAATATGTGTACAATATATTATATTATATTTATATAATATGAAAATTTTTATAATATTTTATTAACTATTATATAAATATTATAATAATATTTACATTATTATTAAGATTATATAATAATATTATTAATATTATTATATGTATAGGTCGACTAGAAGACAAATTGTCAAGATTGTTGCGCAGGTGGGCTCATGGCACTACTATACATGGTGATGGAAAATCACGAGTTTTAAAAGCCCACTTCCGGTTCGAAGTTTGTTATATTAAAATTCGAACGACAATGTTCCGTACAATTTTAGAGAATTATTAAGTCAATAAAAAGTGTTTTCAAAAAAAAGATAGTTACATGGTTATGCCGTAGAAACTTTCATTTTAAAGAATTTTAATGTTTTCCTGAGATCACGAGAAATTTTTCTAGATAAAATCACGCACACAAAAAGGAAATGAACCTTTTTCGTTCAAATATGTCGAGGGCCTTCAATTTTGATCCGATTTATAATTTTTTCTATCTAAATTTTTCATCTATTCAGTAAAAGTATCAATTTCAAGACATTAGTTTAATAGAAGAAAGAAATTTATGTTCATACTGCAAAATTTATTCGAAAATCATTTTCAAAAATAATTTTACTGAAAAACAACTTAGATGATTTCAATAGTTTCCATGTGCGTACTTTCTTTTACTCTTTGAAATGAATTAAACCACGATTTTATTGCTATTTAATTAATTTAAATAAACATTATAAAAGAAAATTAAAATACTTTGCTTCATCACGCGAACCATCAATAAAAAATTCCATTTAGTACTTAAAATGACTGAAAAATGATTCAAAGTATATAGAAACTTAAACAAAATTGGTAAATAAACCTCTAGTGCATTTCCTCTCGCAGAGAATAAGGGGCCAATTCAGGCAATATGTTTAAGAAACGAATTCGAACTGCAATTACTGTATGCACATAGGAATGAAATGCATCATAGTTCTATTAGAGATTACGGTAAAATGTATGCTACAATTCTGACCCTGAGTATTAAAATCAAAATGTATGACCAATTATTTTGAGTGAGAAAGTGTCATAATCACTAATCATAAAAGTCTGCAAATTTTAGATCAGTATTTTCAACAGGTTTCTATAAAAAGTATGTGCAAATTTGTAAAAGACACATGATTGTATGCGTAATATTCATTTGAATTTGACAATTTATAAGCTTCGGAAAATAGAACTTACATTTAATTTTTAGAATTTAATAAGCGGTCCAACCGAAAGTTTTGCTGCATGTCAGTACTGATAGTTATAGAAGAGAGATACGTACTTCTTACTGTTCAGATTTAATACTTGCATTTATTGTAAATGAATCAATGGTTAATCCAAATCAAATCAAACTTTCAATCCGAATGAGTCCTCGGATAGAAATCTTCAGAAGAATATTGGATTCCTTGGAATAGGGATCTTGATTTTAATTTCAGATTGGATCGGACTCACTCGGATAAAAATCTTGAAGCCAACTTTGGCTTCAATCGAATTCACTCGGATATAAATTTTGGTTCCAAGCTCGGCTCGGATCGCGATAATTCGAATCGAAATCTCCAGTCCTCCTTGTTTTTTGTGGATTCACATGTATATAATGATACTAATTCACTCGGATACAGACTTCGAAATGAAATGGATTCAGGCAGAAATCAATTTTTGTATTCGAAAATTTCGCCCGTAATATCAATTTACCATAATTTTTGCTGTGTCTGCTGTGACAACCATATTAAAAAACTAAATCGCAAATTCAGAAGAAAGGACCGCAGTAAAAAAAATGAATAATTTAACAGCCACATATGAAAAATTAACTATTTTGAAATTATTAATTACAAGAAAATGTATGTAATTAGTTTAGTCTAATTTGAAGATCACCCAATTACGTCTTATTTGTTTTAATATGACTGTCAATATTTTCGAAAATTTTGAACTCCTTATTTATATGAATGAAATATTTTAGTTTGTAACGAACAAAATATCTTACTCTGAAAAAACTAAACTAACTCTTATAAGTACTCGACCAAGGTTAATAACCTAAACTTAGAGAAAAATGTTGCGCCAGAATTAAATGCGTCCTATTTCTAATCTGTAGAATATATGTATAATACGAATGTGTACATAAGTGTACAGTGTGCGTGTGTATACATATATATACTTACCATATGTGAATTTTCGAAATAGTGTGATTTTGTCGATTAAAATGTCATTTCACTAATTAAGGGCATTAGACTCGACCTTTAACTTAAAATTATATTATATCTTTTCATTTTTCTTAAGAAATATTAAAATTATGTATATTTTCGCTCTGCAGAAAAATTCCTCTTTCTATTTAAAAAGAGACTATGAGTTCGTTGCTAAGGTGTATGTAATTTTAATATTTCTTAAGGGGTTAGTCGCAGTCAGGATTTTGAAAAAATTGATTTTTGTTTTTTCGCATATTCTTGTAGTATAACATCTTAAAAATATTCTGTATTTCCGATTTTTTGCGAGTTGCAAAAACATGCAAGTCCATTTTCTCATAGAAATTGTTTAAAATAGTACTTTGTGATACAAGTGCACAAAAGCGGACTTTCGATGAACGTTGTGAGGTTGGCAACACGAGACGGAAGCGAGAACCCATGCGGCGCGGTGGACGAGCCGAAGGCGAGTGCCGCCCGTACGTGGTACGAGCTGAAGTCGAGTGTTTCCAATTTCACAACCTTTATGGATGTTCGATTTTGTTCGCGAGTGTTATATAATACTTTTTATAATAAATGCATAAAAAGTTCGTTTTTTTGCACTAAAAAGTGCACTGAAACCAAACGAAATCGACATAATTTTACTTTTTTCTCTCTGTACTTTTTTCTCATGCCTTACTAAAATATGGCAGTTTCAGTACACTTTTTAGTGCGCAAAGACGAACTTTTTGTGCACGTGTTATAAAAAATCAATTTTTAACTGCAAGATATGAAAGAGCACATTATTTTTACTTTAATAGAATATCTAGAGTATTCAAAATTTTATATTAGAGTTTTTTGGGTAAACAGTTAATCTCGATTTTCCCAGTGCAAGTGAGATTGGACTTACTCATCTTTTTAGTTTGTACGGCAGAACATCCTCCGGCAGATTACGCGCATTTTCTGCATTTATGAATATTTTCTTATGTACTTTTGACAAAATATCAATAAATATATATACTTGCGATTGTTTAAATGTTTGAAAAAATATATGTATATAGGAGATAGAAAGAAATTCCCAAAAAACACGCCTTTTACCGTCCTCTGACCGACTAACCTCTTAAGAAAAATGAGAAGATTAAATTTTTAAATTAGAGCTTGTCCAACATTTTTAAAAAGCTTGCCTAGCGCGAATGAACTAGGGGATACTTACGTATAGTGAGTATCAATCGAGATGTTTGTATAAAAAAATTGTACATTGTCTACATTTTATTTTCAGCACAACATAATACATATATAAATTTGTAAATATTTGTTAACGCAAAGCACCCTGTAAGTTTGATGTAATGTAATTAATGGTTACAGAATGGAAAAATATTAATATATTATTCATGAAAATATTCGAAACTGTAATGTACGTAAATATAAAGAAATAAAAACGATTACTTTAATGTATTGTGCTATATTTTATGTGACCTGTTAACTATTATTTCTCTCTAATGTATTGTATTTTACTCATTTCAATTTTTAATAAAAATTTATCCACATTATATTTTTATAACTTTTCGCCATTGATTACAGCAGCGATTTTATTGCTTTCCAGTAGAGTTATATGATTTCCTTCCGCATAATGTACCTCTACTCTACCTCGAGTTACCTGAAAACAATATGTTAAAAATTAAACGCAAGTAAATAATATATAGGAAATCTTCCCTTCTCATTTTCCAATTGTTGAACCCTCCCCATTTGAGGTCTCCCGTTTTTTTTAAGGGTCGTTAACATTTAAATATTGCAATTAACTCACATGTCGGAGACCATAATCCACAGGCAAAGAATTTAAAGTTGGTTGTGTCGGTTTGATAAGAACAATTGATGATCTAATGGGCTGTCGAGGAGATTTGCTGTAAGCTTCTACTGCTCGAAGTCTGTAATAAATCTCTGTACATATGGCCTTTTTCATTTCTAGAGATAATTTTAAATCTCCTTCTGGTATCATAGTTATCGTAGATTCTACTTTCTGTTCCCATGAAATGTTCTCTTTAAATTTTGCTGAAAGCTGTAAGAAAGAAAGTAATATACATTCATAAGAATGTACGTAGCTAGATTGACAAGTTTCCGACCTAACCAAGAAATTCGTACAATAGATGAGAGTAAAAGAAATAGAAAGAGCAAACTTTGATGTCAATCTAGTGATTAGTATGGTAAGTTTTTGAAAGCCTTTGAAAGTGAGTATTTATCAACGATGGCCATATACATCGTGGATAAACACTATACATCACGTATACGTATATTACGGTGAGTTTCAATCAGTTTAAATCTAAAAGTCCTCGTACTCGCCACTTTTCTACCAGATATAGAAATATGTGATCGTCCATAAATCAGAAAATTTTTAAATTGATTACTTTTTTTGTTATCAGGCTATAAACACAGACATGATAATTGCAGTTTTGAGCATTAGGAATCTTTCTTTTGCGGACGATCATTTAAGTATTGTTTATATTGCTGACTGTTTTACCTGACAACTAAGTCTCGGTGCTAAGATATTTATAATAGCCATTAAAACACTGTTTTGAAGTTCTTCGTCTGACTGTGAAGTAAGTTCCTGATCCTTAATAGCTTTTATTAAATCTGGTGAACCATCAATGAGTATCAATCGACCATTAAAGCCCTTTTCTTCCAATATTCTTGAGAGTTCGATTGTCACAAGTGATCCAAATGAGTAGCCAACCAAAACAAAGTTTTGTCCTTTGCTTCTACTCAGCACATGCTAAAATCGTTGAAAATTATATTATTGAGTGTTTAGCAACACTTAATCGAAACGGAAGAAAATTTTAAGTAAACAAACCGGTAAAACTTCCTGAGCCATATCCACAATACTAATATCTTCATTATTATTTAAATGTAGTTGCAAGCATGTAGCTGGTGCTCTGATTTTATCGACCAGTGGTATAAATATTGATCCATATCCTTCTAATCCAGGAATAAGGAACACTTCACTCTTGCCTTTCTCTGTTTTCGAGGGCAGTTTAAAGTATGATTCCGGATTTATATTATCAGCTCCCAATGTCCGCAACAACAACCGTATTCCGCTCAGAACACCTGATTTGGTCTCTACATCATTATCAGTTTTCCTTTCACTTTCATTTTGCTTTGAAGTTATCTGTGTCAACTTAGCAAAAGTAAGACCACTAATATCTTTAGTAGTTAGGTAAACTTCAAATTCTCTCTCTAATTTCTGTTTGATTTCTACAGCCATCATTGAATCCATTCCAAGTTCCGCCAAAGAAGTATGTTGACTTACGGATTTTATATCCTTCAAACCTATAAAACATTTAACGTACATGTTTGAAAGTGCAGCATCGACTAATCCGTTTACTTATCATAAATAAAGAAGGAGGGGCAGTATGACAGGTTTTAGGGTCAACTACTGATTGTTCTCAAAAGATCTGCGAGTGTTTTGGTGATGTTATTATATGATTTGTGATGTTGCAGTTTTCTGCAACACACAAAATTAAATTTAAACAATAAATTAATAGCTCCTGCTCTCCTCACTAAGAACCCAAATTCGGCACCCCTACATTGTTTTTACTTTTATTTATTGTTTTATTTCTTGATTTATTTTATCTTTACTTATAATTTTATGGGCTATCATTTATCTGTCAACAACTTAAGGCCTTTTATCTAATTTTTTATAAGAATTTTAGGGCTGATTTTATTTATTTATTTTTGTTTTCCCTATTTGTATAATTTCCGAGCTTCGCGGTCCTGACTGTAGGTCACAGAGGATCCTCCCAACTACATGATTTGGTCCATCATCACCTCTATCTTCTCGCTATCCTCATCGTTACTACACTTCTGTGTGAATTCTTCAAGGACTTATTATCTTTACCTCGTTATCTTTATCGTCCTTTTAACGTCCAAGATATTATAGAATTGGCCAAATCTGTCAAAAATGGACAATTGGACTTGTGCTGGTCTTTCAGAGTCTTAGGCGTATCTCTGGATATGGTTGACCGAGGCGGTTACCAAAAAGTCTACGTAAGAATAGGTAATCTCGCCTAAAAATTATCTTTATCTCTTTCTGTTCGTGGAACAGTATCTCTTGGCTAATAAAGCTTTTTATCTTTATCTTTATCTCTGGAGCGACAAGGAAAAAGGGTTCCTCGTTCTCCACTTTGTCGCAAGAAGTATCGCCGGCTATCCTTCTCTTGACCGTGAGAAACTACCATATGAGAATTTAACTAACGCGCATCAGCACTTTCCCTATCATGTAACTTCCCCAATTCATACGAGATGAGTAGCGTGCGAGCGAATTCCTCTCTTTCAACTATGAACTCGTAGCGAAAGCACGCAGCTAGGAATTCTTTGACTCAATGTATAACTTTTCTGACTCTAAACAAAATTTAATCAAAATAAGTAAACAATTCCTTTGAATGAAAGCAATGGCGTCAAAGAAATGCATTTCTTTGAAACCAAGTTTTTTTTCTCAGTGCACATTAGACTCCCCAGGTAAGGTCACTCGTGTTAAGACTTCCATAGAATTGGCGCTAATATACATATATAGTAAGTAAGTGGGGCAGGGAGACGGGATGTGTCGAACTCAGTAGTACCGTATCAACAAGGTGGGCAGTATTCTAACCGGATAATTTCTTTAATTCACCATTCAAAGGAACCAATCACGTAATGCGCGACTCATGTACGCATGCACATCCTCGTGGAATTCGCGATGGGTACACTGGTACATACATCCCTGACTTGTTTACGTTTTCCAATACACTCGCAATAGGATCCAACCAACAAAAACTGGTCTTACCTCGGGAGTCGAGTCTATAAGAAAAAGTTCCACCGTTAAGAAAATGTCAGTTATATTATTATTGATTGTCTAAACCAAATATTTTAATCCGGCGATTATGCCGAAGGGCGATTACACCGAAGGGCGATTACAGCGTCAGCAACAAAATTTAGATGATATGGGAGTACCTTCCACTTCGGAGAACTTATATTATGGACCCGGTATCGATGACTATCTAAGTTGAACAAATTTCATGATTTATCCATCGTAACATTTTCAAACGCGTTTTACTCAAAACAACGTTTTTCACACTGGTACTCAAAATATATCGAAAAGCACCGAACCGATTAATTAAAAATTTTTTGTGGTCTTTGTGCAAATGTACACATAATTATCTAGTCCTTGTTATAGAATTTTTTTTCGATTCTTTGTTTTTGTTTATTTTGGAAAAATACGAACAAATTTCTTCATTAAAAATTGCTACGTTGAGTCCAAGTGTCTGCCATTTTGTAAAAAATCGATATTTTTTAAATCGGCTATGACAAGGAAAAGATAATAGTATATATTTTAATATCCTATTTGATTTTTTTATTTCAGATGAATTTTGACGAAACGCCACTGGATACCGTTATGGCAGATTTTTTACGGCATTCCGTACACGACTCAAGTACTCCGTGAATTTGCAACATTTTTAAATTTAAAAAATTGAAAAAATTCTTGAAAGTGTATACTTTTCACTTAAAAAGACCCCGATCAAATTAAGTTACTCCAGAGGGTAGATGTTTTACAGCTCATGCTAACTGCCAAACCTACACTAACGCTTGGTAGGAGTATCTGGTTAAAGTAAAAGGGAGGTATAAGTAGCATTTTAAAATCTTGAAGGAACTTAAATTAAGGTTGAATACGCCTGGGGTCATTAGGATAAAAATGTGAAACCAGGTATAATTTGAAAGAGAAGGTGAAAACCCATGTAAAATACGAACTTGAAAATATCTATTTCTTGAAATCAAATCACTTTCTGGAAAAATCGTTTTAAGGAGTTATGAGACATAGTTAGATGAACAAAATAATATACTCGTACATTTGAGACTAATCAGTAGTTGGCTCAAAAACCGGCCTTATTAATCCTCCACCTTTATTACTATTTATAATAATAAATAAATCTCTTATTATAAATAAACTTATATTACGATTCATCATTTCTACTGATCAATATTACATAATGAAAATGGGTTACTTAATATATTGAGGACTGCATCTACAATATTTATTCCACCTCCGCATCCAACAAGTTTATCAGCAACTACCATGCTGGAAACAACTGTATTCTCTTGAAGTAAGAATATTTCAAGTTCCTTTAGACAGGATGTTATGCTTTGCTGAAGAGTACCACCAATAATGAGTTCCTTGTTTCCTTGACTTTCTTGCATCTCAGCTACAAGACCAACATCGCCCACTGCACCCCATTGAATAGCTAAAGCAGGAAGACCTTCAGTTGCACGCTTTTCGCAAATTCTCTCCATAACGGAATTTGCCATTCCATAGCTCGTGTGGCCAGCATTACCACGTCCACATTGTACAGAAGAAAATACGACAAAATGACGAAGATGAGGACACATCTTTCGCGAAAACTCATCGAAATTCTTTGTACTCCATGCTTTCGACCTAAAAGACTCTTCGAATGTCTTTACGGTCTGATTTTTCCACAGATTGTTATTTAGAACAACAGCTAAGTTAAAAATGGCATCAATTGGTCCAAATTCTTTAGTGGATTTAAGAATCGATTCGCAATCTTCTCGCTTTGATGCATCCTTCTCAGATATTATTAAAATCTTTACACCATAGCTCTTCCATAATTCTACTCGCATACGTTGGTAACCATTATTTATGCCTTTTCGAGAAGTAAGCACTAAATTTTTCGCTCCTCGAAGAACTAACCAGTCTGCAAGTTCTAAACCAAAACCTCCTAGACCTCCATGAATAAGATAACTACAATCGCTTAGACAATGATAATGAGGAATAGCGAGAACGAGTGCATTCAGTGGTTCGTTTTCACTAAGCACATTTACTAACACTTTACCTATGTGCTTTCCTGCAGCCATATACCTAAACGCAGCTTCTACTTCATCCTTTGAGTATACGGTTCTCACAAGAGGTTTAATTGCACCCTTTTTTAAATAAGTCAAAAACAGTTTCTTCAAAATAAGCTGTCTGTCTTCTGTGTTATGGAATAAATTATCCAACATAATACCGTAATAGCTTATTTCCTGCGAGAAATTCTTTAGTCCAATCAAGTTGTTTGCTTCGAGATCAAATTTTCCTAGTTCCAGAAAACGACCACCTTGAGATAAGCATCGAATTGAGGCCAGTAGCTTCTCCTCTGCTAATGAATTTAAGACGATATCAACACCTTCGCCGTTAGTCTGACTCATAATCATTTGTTCAAAACTAGTGTCTCGAGAATTGCCGATGTGGTTATCAGGAATTTGGGGAAACATTTTCTTAATAAACTTTCGTTTCTCTGGACTTCCAACAGTGGTAAAAATTTCACAACCTTCATACAAAGCAAGATTTATTGCAGCTTGCCCTATGCCACCGGCACCACAATGGATCAGTATTTTATCGCCTTTCTTCATTTTTCCATTTAAATATAAGGCGTAACAACAAGTACTATAAACGCAGGGAACTGTTGCTGCATCTTCTAGTGTCCAATGTTCGGGCACATCCCAGGATAAAGATTTTCGCACTACATGCAGATTAGTTAATACTTTATCGGGAACTATACCCATTAGACGCCGTCCAGATTGATCAACGCCGCTATATTCGAAACCGATAACACAATCTTGAAGTCTTGATGTAACAACTGCCTCTGATGCCAGTTTGCCTGTAGCTAGCATTACATCTTTGAAATTTAAGGCTGCATATACTACGTGAATAAGATCCTCATGTTTGAAGTCAGCTTGAATCCAGCCTTCAAACCATTGGAGAGAGCTCAGATCACCTCGTATGGTTTGATGGACCGAAGCATGGTGCATAGGTTGCGGCATAAGACATGGTAAGACCATGTGTCTGAAAAAGGAGTTAATTATTTTTACATAAAATCTTACACTAATATAATTTCATAAAAGTTGCAAGCTTTTCTAACAAAGCTAAAATTTGAGACCTTTTTATCTAACCTTAGCTCTAATGTATCAATCTTTCTTTAATTTCGAAATATGAATTCAGTATTTAGTAATGAATTTCCGATAACATCGATAACATCGAACAGACTAGGACGGACTATAAAGGTGGACTGTTTTTAACAACCGCACAGTGGGCCAAGAGATCCGGTTCCGTGTCCAAATGTCTTATTTTCAAACTTTTGAATTTGTACAAAAGAATCAGGTCATTGTAATCTGTGATAATTGCGGTATCTTACACATATATAATAGTTTAATTAATAAAATCCTGCTCCGTTGGCAGACATGCAAATTTAAAAATGTTTTAAAAATTCTTCAGGTGTTCTTCATTCAAACATTTAATATATTATAGTTATGGATCCGTTATTTTTTTCTAATGGTTCTTTTTTCCTTATTTCCCTTAGATACATTGAAGTTAAAAAAAATGTTCAGTGATTAAAAAGAAATTCAATAAAATTTCTGCAATACTGATATTAGAAACTAATTAGTACTTTGGTAAAATACTTTCTGTCATTCACCAATTCTATGAGATACCGCAAGATATCAAAAATTTTCAAATACTAATGTGTTCAAAATAATGTATACTTTACAGTAGGGGTGTCCATGTTTGCACGTTTGAATAAATAATACAATAATCGTAAGTGATGGAGTCAGCGCATAGACTGAGACAGGCGACCTGGTTCCGTTGTCAAAAGTCGAAAAACACACCTAAATGTAATACAACGAATAGCAAGGACACTTATATATGGTTTTCGAGGGTGCTGATTCCGAATCTGATATCAAAATTTAAAAAATGGTGAAGTGAATATAGCGGACGAGTGTTCAAAAATACATTTAGCCGATGCAATATCGAGGACGAATATATCAGAAAGTATTTTGAAAAATGATGTATTATATTATATAAATGTATTGTATAATATATGTATTATTTTCAAGAACGGAAAGACGCGTGACAGCGATTAGGTTATAAGGAGGGGAGCTTATGTGGATAAGGTAGATCCCTACATATACTTGTTGATGCCGTTAAAAAAATTGACTCAGCTCTGCCGGTCAAACTCGCACTATCTGAAGCGATACGAAAATACGAAGACTCGCACAAATCGAGCTCTTTTTTTTAACTCTTATGTCAAACCAATATCCATTCTGGTGGACGAATATTTCAAAAAATTATTGGATCTACTTGAAACATGGTATATATCTATGGATTTTCGAGGGCGCTGATTACAAATCTGGAGTCAAAATTTCAGAAGGGAAAAATACATTTAGCGAATCCAATATCGAGGACGAAAATATTAAAAAGTATTTTAAAAAATGATGTACGTAAAATGAAACACTTTCGCCCCCTTTTTATTTATTTTTTAATTATAAACACTGTGGTGTTGATAATTAAAAATTCAAATGAAAAATTCATTAAAAACGAATCAAATTTTAAAAACCCTTGTGATAGACTCTAGTAACTTATTGTAATCTAACTGCGAATAAAAGTGTTATCATTTTTTAAAATACTTTTTAATATTTTCGTCCTCGATATTGGATCCGCTCAATATATTCTTTCCTTTTGAAATTCCGACTCCAGGTTCGGCGTCCTCGAAAACTCATAAATACCACGTTTCGAGTTGATGCAATAACTTTCTGAAATACTCTACTGCCATATTGGATCCGCCATTTTGTTTTTTGAAATTTTGACTTCAGATTCGGAGTCAGCGTCCTCGAAAATTCATAGATACCACGGTTCAAGTTGATGCAATAACTTTCTGAAATACTCTACTGCCATATTGGATCCAACATTTTGTTTTTTGAAATTCTGATATCAGATTCGGAATCAGCACACTCGAAAACGATATATAAATGTCCTTGCTATTCATTGTTGTACATTTTGATGTGTTTTCCGACTTTTGGCCACGGAACCTGGTAGCCTAGCCCACTGTGCACCGGGGACCACATTACTATGGTACGAGTATACCCATAAGGACAAACGAGCATAATTCCCTTTTGACATTTCATTGGATATCTCCAAGGGATGTCAAACAGCTTTTTTATATCTCCTCAGATATTGCTGAAAAATATCACACCGTTTCCTCTTCTGATGTCTCTAAGAAATATTGTACTTCTTTTCTGTCCTTGGTCTCCACTCCGCATCCCTCCCTTTATCACCGAAATGTCTATCTCATTTTTTCGAACCAAACTATTGTTAAGAAACGTACTTAAATACTTCAAATACCAAAAATTTCCATTAATTTTAAGTCCCATATCTTATTATTTCTCGTAACCAAAAATTTCGTATAGTAAGGGTGGGGGTGTAAATTTTGTTTGTTACGGCTTGTTATAGAGGGGATGGGGGTCTTAGAGAGGATCTAAAATGCGTTACGTAATTTAAGTATGGACACTAACCAAACCGACTTATTGTAAACGAGCCACCGAATAAAATAGACAAACGGAAAAACCATCGAACAGATCGCTACTAACAAAGAAAAAGTATATGAGAATATGCACGACCATTTAGAGAATTTCTTTGAGACAGTGAACAAATTGGAAGATATGGAGATCCAAATAAACAATGAATTGGTCACCATATTCCTACTCTATAGCATACCAAACTCATATGAATCCTTTCGCATTACCATCGAATCTCGTGAAACCCTACCAACTCCAAATCAATGAAAATTAAAATGCTTGAAGAATACGAAGCTCGAAGAAGAAGTACCGATGAAAAATCGTCAGAAGCAATGTATGCATCAAAATGAAAAAGGATTTCAAGAAAAACATTAAACCAAAATTATCCACTCAAGATGAAAAAAAAGAAGTGAAGACAAAATTGAAATACCACAGCTGTAAAAAAATCGGGCATCTGATTCAAAACTGCTCGTTCAAAAAATCTAATAAAAATGTGTCATCTCAATAAGCAGAAGTTGCTATGACGACTTGGCAGCATCGAGAAAATCGTTAGTAGATTCCGGTGCAACGTCACACATGTGTTCGAACAATAAAAAGTTCCAAAACATCAGTGAGTCAACCGTCAAAACTGTTAGTTTAGCAAATGAAAATTCAGCAGCCATCGAGGGAATTGGGACAGTAAAACTTCAAGTAAATAAAAAAGTTATAGTTAAACTTGAAAATACTCTTTTAATTTCTGATTTTCGTTCCAATTTATTATCCGTCTCAAAAATAACTGACCATGATTTTGAAGTGATTTTCAGGAAAAAGGAAGCCGTTGTCATTAACCCTAAAAATGACACAGAAATAATTACGGCTACATGAGAAGGGGATTTATATTTTGTCAACGAAGTATCCGAAAAGGCTAAAATTGCAAATTCAAAACCAGGGTCCGCTCAAGATTGGCATGAAAAATTCGGACATCTGAATTTGAGACATTTAAAATTCCTTCTTCAACATAAAGAAGTTCATGGAAGGAATATTACAAGCAAAGAAGAAAACTTACCACCTTGTGAATTCTGCATTTAAGGTAAGCAAATAGACACCTTTTCAAAAAGAAGCCTCTCGAAGTTCACAAGTTTTAGATTTGATCCACACGGACATTTGTGGACCAATGAGAACAAACTCTCTCAAGGGATCTAGATACTTTGCGACTTTTATAGATGATAAACAAGGTTTTGCGAAATCTATTTCCTAAAAAATAAAAGCGAAATTTTTGAAAAATGTAAATAATTCAAAAACGAAGTAGAAAAGGAAACTGAAAAGAAAATCAAGATCGCGAGATCTGATAATGCAAAAGAATATCTTAGTGATAAATTTGATAAATTTTTCAAAGAAGAAGGAAAACAGCACCAATTCACAGTTGAGTATATACCTTAGCAAAATGGCGTAGCCGAACGTCACAATCGAACACTGGTAAAAATGGCTTGCTGTATGCTCCTCCAATCTGGCCTTTCAAAACCTTTCTGGGCAGAAGCAATCCTGATAGCTGCATATATAAGTAATAGATGCCCATCTCGCAGCCTTAATGGAGAAATTCCCTACCAACTTTGGACTGGAAAAATACTAACAGTGAAGTATTTCCAAATTTTTGGATGTAAAGCATACATACTAGACAAAACAAAGAAAGGGAAATTTGACTCAAAGTCTACCGAATGCATCTTCGTAAGTTACTCAACTGAATCCAAGGCCTACCCGACTTTGGGATCCACAAGCAAAGAAAATTCGACGAATTCAAGATGTAAGATTTATGAATACTTTCCAGTCACCCACAGAAGACACATCCTTCTTCGACGATGAGATTCCACTGAGACTAGGTAAGAAAGTCGTGAACACCGAAGATCAATTTCCCAACCAAAACAAAAAAACGAATGAAATAGAAATTTCTTTGACTCAAAAAAATGTCAACAACTTGGATTCAGCATCAGAATATAGCAATGAAGAAGATATCCCCGGTGTCAACTTTCCTGAGGAAGATGTGGCACAAACCATGAAGGTTGGCAGAGGTCGTCCTAAAATAATAAGAACCAGAAATAGAGGTTGTCCCAAGAAACAGCCTCATATGGTCCCTGTTTCAAAATCACAAGAACTCGAAGAAAATCAAATTCAAGAACACAACGAAAATGAACCAGAAGAGGAAAATGAATTTTTCGACGCTCCTAAATTTGCCGGTATGGCACTACATCTAGATCCCAAGACAGTTAAACAAGCGCTGTCCACTCCAGAGGCCAACGAATGGAAAAAGGTCATCCTTGCTGAGTACGAGACCTTAATGAAAAATCCAACGTCGATTATGGTGAACCATCCAAAAGATCGTAAGGTCATCGGTTCTAGATGGATTCTACGGACAAAGTTCAAACCTCATGGACCTATCAAATAACGTAAAGCCAGAGTAGTTGCAAAAGGATTCGCACAGGAAGCTGAATTCGACTTCCATGAAACTTTCGTGCCTGTTAGCAGAGCAGAATCCATTCGCTTTGTAATGGCACTTGTGACGGAATTGAAAATGGAGATAAACCAAATGGACTTCGGTAGTGCCTACCTCAACGGTGAAATCGAAGAACAAATCTATATGGAAATCCTGGAAGAATTGTCAATGACTTTAAATGAAAATGGTATGAAATCTAAAAAAGGTTTCAAAAATAAAGTGTGCTTATTAAAAAAGGCTATTTATGGACTAAAACAGTGCGGACGTCAGTGGTGTAAAAAACTTGACATTAAATTAAAACAATTAAACATGAAACCACTTGTTTCCGACGGATGTGTATATCTCCATGAAGATGATCATCACACCACGTTGATTGTGATTTACGTTGACGACATCATTTTAGCATCCAACAACAGAGAAAAACTACTGGTAGTGAAACAGGCCCTCTCGAATGCCTTCGAAATCAAGGACTTAGGCAGAATTCATCATTGACTCGGTATTGAGTTCTGTCATGATTTGAAGAAGAATGAAATCAAGATCACTCAAAGGAAATACATCGAGGACATTCTAAATAAATTCAACATGGAAGAATGCAAACCTGTTTCCACGCCGATAAATCCAGCTGTGAAACTCTCCAAAGAAATGGCAGCAAAAACGGAGGATGAGTAGAGCCAAAAAAATCAAATTTCTTATCGACAATTAGTTGGATCATTAATATATCTAGCCACGTCTACTCGTCCAGATATAGCCCAGGCTGTAAGTGTTTTAAGTCAATTCAACGAAGATTACGGAGAAGAACACAAGAAAGCTGGAAACACACCAAAGATTTCGGTCTTACTTTCAAGAAGACCGGAAAGCCTCTGGTTAGTTTCTGAGATGCTGATTGGGGAGCAAACATTGATGACCGAAGGTTATACACTGGATATATGTTCATTTTCGCAGGCAGCTCTATCAGTTGGAAATCAAGGAAACAGTGAACTGTTGCCATGTCTACAGCCGAAGCAGAGTATGGTATGTGGCATTATCGGAAATTGCTAAAGAATCTGCTCACCTCATAAGATTCTTACATGAAATCACTGGAAATTCGCAGCCAACAAAGCTCTTTAGTGATAACCAAAGTGTAGCAAAAATGGCTAAAAATTCGATTTTTCACGAAAGAATGAAACCCATAGCGATCCGGCATCATTTTATTCGCGAGATTATAAATCGTGGTGAAATCGATATTGAGTACTTGGAAACTCAGAAGATGAGCACTGACGCATTGACTACGGTACTCTCTACTCCGAAACATGAAAATCGTATCTAAAGTTTCGGATTAACGTCTTAATTCTAATTCTTCTTATATCACGTTACCAATGTTTGCTTAAGGGGGAGTGTTGAAGGTTTAAAATCAACCATTGCAGCGCCACCTATTTTGTTTATACTTACTTCCTTACATCTGTTCTAACTTAAGTTTAGTTTGGCTTGTAACTCATCGTATTCTTGGTAATAAATTTTTAATCCTGATTTTAATGAATGTTTGTGTGCTATCCTGAACTTCTCGTAACAACAAAAAGAAAACGTATAATTAGGTGCAGTTGACCCATCAATACTCAGTCAGAAATCAACATCGGAATTATCATCTAGTGAATAATTGAAACTAAATCGAGGAGTCTTTTACTTTCTAGAGAAATTTTCTTAAATGCTATGAAATTTTTCATTGAAGCTGGTCACATCGAGCGGCATAAAGTAAGTTGATGTAGAGTAAGCTAACTTATTCTACCGCAGCTTTCTTTATGTCGCTCAATGTAATCAGCCTCATTATTTCTCATTAAGGGTTGTTCGGTATTTAAAGAACTGTTCTAGAAAAGTTCAACAACTTTTATTTTCTCAGTCTTAGTATATGAAAAATGTTCTACTGTTTTCGAAAACTTTCCAACAGTTCTGTATAATTTTTTCAAATCCATAAAACTATCCTATAAATTAAATTTTTTATGTATAAAGCTCTTCAATAAGTATATTAAATTTTAAAAAACTATTTTCATCAGTATAAAAAAGCGTGAAATCTTACTTAACAAACAGCACTTACCTGTACGAACCCCAAACATGGCCGGGTCGCAGCACATTACTTATTAGATCCAGTTCTAGTTGTTTAGCATAAATGGGATCCTTCAGAGAAAATGTAGATGCTTTAGAATCCTGAATTAAAACACCTCGTACCATCGCTCCACCTGGTTCTTTAGTGAGACAATTCACTAAACCCAACAATCCACATTCATAACCCTTTTCTCCTACGAAAATGATTCTTTTTTTGTCATTCGATTTTTTGTCGCTTTCAGTCTTTAAAATCTTTTTCATCTCGTCAACCCAAGAAAACTCATTGTCGTTGACGAATATTACCAGTGCATCTTTCTGTATTTTATTTAATTTTCGAAGAAGAAATACAATTCCCATCTCAGTTTTCTTTTCCATGACAATACTCAAGTCTTTGAGCCATTTGGAATCGGAGAAGTTGCATTCGACTGATTCGCAGGTGAGCAAAAATCCTCCATCTTTAAGCAACAAGACGAGTTGAGTTGCTACATTGTTTTTATCTTTTGATAAAACATTATGACCAACAGCAATAAGGATCTTATTATCAGAAGGTAGTTCAGAAGGTTCAACTATTGTAATATTTTCTGATATCGCAGCATTTTCATAATTTTTTGAATCAATCGCAACATTTACTTCAGATTGAATAAGCGGCATATCAGCAAGAATATCCAACATCATAGATGAAATAAGTTCCTTAGAGTTAGTAATTTTAAAATCGTCAATTATTTCAATCGTTTTTACATTAATACCCAAGTTATTCTCTAGAGCAATATGGGTGGCTAGACGAACTGCTTCTTTCAACGAAATCTTTGCGCAATCGCAATATGCTACGAAGTTGTATTTTTCCAACACAGGTTCACGTGTAGATTTTCTCTTTGATATAGCACTAGCTTTCAATCCTTGAATTTCTATACCACCAGCCACGACAGTTTCGAACTTTTTATGTACAAAAGCGGGAATGACTGTAAATTCAGTAAACAAATTTACCTTTAGTTAAGGATATTTTTACAGAACTCCTATATTTTAAAGTAAGGCGTTACAATTACAGTTACTTACATTTTTCTTTAGTAACTGTAGTGACGATTTGTCTTAAGTGAGCCTTTGGATCAATAATCAGTTTACGAATTCCTATTGGAACAAATAAATCTCTTGTGTCATTGCCAAGAATTATTAATTGTAGCATACTGTCCATAAATGCGACCCAATTATCAGCCCAGAAAATTTGACCTCTGCTGCCTTTAATAGAGGCACATCTTAGTCCACGAAATAAACCCGAATAATGGTATCCACGAATTCTTAATTCTTTGTATATATCTCTGGAGAATATTTGTTCTTCATCATTGCGACTTGGAAAAGATGGATTTATATTTTCTTTCGACGCGTTTTTTACTACACGAATAGATCCTAAGACTACGGATGCTCCAGCTTCCAAAACTTCAAATTTTCCAGACCCTGGAAACGTAATAAACCATTAATAATTTATTTCGAACTCTTAGGAATCATATTAGGTGTTTTTATACATTTTTGCCGCAATAAGTACTACATAGTATAATTAAATAATGATATACTAATATTATTTCACAATTTAATAATAATTGTAACATAAATATCCGCAGATTTACTGTTGTAAGTAAGCGCAGAAACCTTTTTGCACCATAACGGTGAGTTGAATAGATTCATCTTTAGATATAATTGTTGGTCTTAAAAACTTAACATTTTGTAAAACTACTGGCAACTCATTATACAATTCTCCTCGCATCATTCCAAGCGTTTGCCAGATTAAAAATAAATAACCCGTTGCTGGGAAGAGGTTTCTTCCACCTATTATATGCGCAGACATGAATTCATAATCTTCATCAGCGCAGGACACCTCTACCATTCTCTCTCCGGAAACTATCATCTCATTCTTATCAAATGTTGTCACGTACCTGGAAAATAAAGTTTTTATGTAGAAAAACTTTTCCCAATTACCTGTAAATACAAAGAAATACAGGGGGATTCAACTGCATATTTATAAGTTTCCCAGGGTTTTAAGAGACTTTCAAGTAATCTTCATCAGTACATGGTCACATTTACTATAATACTTTCTATGAAAACTATTATCTCATACTTGAAAGGTTCCACGGCATAACCGTGTAAGTGACATTTTTTTGAAAACACGTTTTATTGGCTTAATAATTCTCTAAAATTCTACCGCACATTGTTATGAAAGGATATATCAAAATTCGAACAGAAAGTGGGTTTTTAAAACTCGTGATTTTCCATAACCATGTAAGTGCCATGGGCCCACCTGTTGCCGGTCGATTTGTTTATTATACCATTTTGCGAGAGCAATTTAAAGTGGAAAATGATATTACCAGATGAAGAAAATGTACCTGAGCCTTCTAGAAACACCAAAACTGTTCGCACGCTTAAAAGAAATAGCGGAGTAGGTTATAAAACCGAGAAAAATTCTTTCGTAAATGACAAGGACCCCCACAGCGAGGTGCGTTATGTTGCTTGCTTTGTTCCTATATTTTTTAGATTTTGGCATGAAATATGGGTTTGACAGTTATACATAGAATAGTCCACGTGATACTTCATAATTTAATATTAGTAGATTGAGTGAAATGCTGTTTCTGAGCACTGATAATAATTCTAGTAGCTTTATTATATTGTAGGTTAGGAAAACAATGCCAACTCCAAACATTTATTTCGCATGCTTCAATTTAATATTATATATTATAAGATATTTAATTTGTAAATTAGTGTTAACTTTGTTCCCCAAATTTCAATCAGGATATTATTTTTCAGGTCACATGCAGGGATTTGATATTATTTTTCAGGTTACATGAAAGAAGTGCAATTATTCTTGCAATTCTTTTAGTTTGAAACATCGAAGAAAGCTCTGGGTTGAATTTTACAAATTGGTGGATTACGAGAAGCAGCAGTCTTTCCTTGCCAAATTGATTAAGCCAAGTACAGTTATTCGACGCCGAGATGTAAAATATAATGATCCAAGTGACAGCCGCAGGCAAACTAGTTATATATACTTCCTGCCAATTGGAGGAAAATCGGAGGGTAAAGTATGTCGCACGACGTTTTTAAACACATTCGCGTTAACTTCTTGCTTACAAGTCTTCTCTGAAAAATTAATGCAGGGAAATGTTGATCTATCGGAAGGACGTGGTGGTAGACGAAATAATATATCACGTGCTGAATGTGTGACAAGAATGAAAAATCATATTGTTTCATTCCTATTTGACAATGGGCATTACAATTCAATCGCTCCGATTCTCCGGACGTTAAGTATCTTTCTTCTGATTTGAATATCTCGATTATGTACGGGCTTTTCCTGCAACATTACGAAAAAGATTTGAAGCCTGGTCACAAAAGAATCCTAGAACACTTCTATTTTCAAAAAACATTTTAAATTGTCTTTTAGAAGACCACGATCGGACACTTGTCCAACTTGCGATGAAATAAATATGAAAATAAAAATAAAAGTGATCAAAGCGGAGAGACGAGTGTATACTAAAGAATTAGAGGCTCATCACATTGAAGCTGAAGTAAGTTAGAAGCAATTAAAAATTGACAAAAGGAGATATTCAGATGGCTACGCAGTGTGCTTTGATTTGGAGCAACAATTCGGACTTCCGACGCTGACTCATACCCAGATATACTACAGCAGACAGTTAAGCTTGATATACGCCCAAGTGTATAGACGCTCACAACGACATTGCCAACTCTCATCAGGATGAGTTCCTCTGTTCCCAAATGTGCAATAACCTCATTAAAACGCAATTCGGTATCTGGAAAATCTTACCGACAACTTTCAGGTCCCTATTGTTCGCCCGGCCGGATAATCCCCACAGGTAGATCCATGACGATCTAGAACGTTCGTAGGAAAATTTCCACTACAACTAAGCGTCACCCTAGCTATGCTTAGCATATGTACTTATTGTTTTCCCTAAATATTATTTCTAATAGTTTTGAATAATAAAATATTAGTAATGCAATAGAACCTTCGCATAGGTAATGTTAGTTTACATTAAGGACTTCATGTAGGAGTAGAATTAAATTAAATAGCATAACAAAATTAGTATGTAATACTGAAAATGAGAGGAGCACGGATTAAAACATCCGACTGTCACTGAAGGCGGAGAGGCTCTAACGCTGATTGGCTCGTAGAAATTTCCGGGGATGAAATGCGACCAATCAGCGTCCTGCGACTCATTCTCCAGCCACAGGCATAAAAGGAGGCACTTTTCTGCCATCAAGGCACTCGATCTCGGGACTCGACCCGACTTACATCGGCTCCTCAACTACCTGCTGTCTATTCAACCCAAAAAGTAGACACAGATCCGCCGGAGTTAGGAGACTCCTGCTACCTGCCTACCCAGCAAGTGCCTGCCCTTGCCTGGCTGCACGCCTACTCCACTAGGCCATCAGAGCCCGGAGTCGCCTTCACCCATTAGTCGCCGAGGCTCCGCTCATCTCAGGAGGGAAGCGGACCAACAACTCAATTCAAACCCAACAATTCTTTTCAGAACTACCCACTACTCTGTTCTGTTACATGTACAAACCACCAGCTCGTTTCAGAGCTAAAATAATACGTAGGAACATCGGATCGCCCGATTACTCGGACCTGGATCCTTCGTCCTGCCTGACGGGGCTAAGATACTAAGGCGACCTCAGTAACTTAAGGCCTCTCGCTAGGACCTTCTGGGCTAGGAGGAACGCCAAACCTACCCCATCACGACAGCGATCGAAAGGACCTCCAGGCCGGCTTGAAAATCGGCCTCCTGCCCTGGATGGCCAAAAATTCGAAGCGGAGGCGACGACACCGACGAGTTCGGGAGGCCGGTCCATCGCTACCTCGCCCGGAAAACCGGAACCCAGGAGGGACTACCACAAGAAAGCCACCATTGAGGACAGCGAGGACTTTTCGCCTCGAACCTCCCTGTTTCCCGAGGCGCCGTGTACGCTGACCACCACCCGGCCTCTGCCGCCTCCGTTGCAGGAATATCCTCGCTACCACTTGGGCCCCCGCCGACGCATCAACGCCCGTCACCCTATTTCCCGAGGGGGGAAGAGAACGATTGGCGCTCCCTAGGACCGTAGAGAAGCCGCCGCTAAACCAGAAGACCGAGGACGAGCAGAAGTGTGAGGAAAAACACTTCTTCGAGGGGATGCGGACACCCCTCCCTGACTCTCCGCCCTGCCTTAACCTGGCTTTCTACCTTCTGGACTAAGCCTAGGTCCCGCCGTATAGTCTATTTCCCGCCATCTAGTTTTACACTTACCTACCCCGACTTAAGAGAGTTACGTCGAGCACGTCGCTCTCTCTCTCACTCACGTTATATCCCCACCTACCCCAGCCTACCTATTTAAAGGGGATCATAACAAGCTGCTATAATTTTGGGATTCATGACGAAGAAAGAAACAAAGGTGTAATGTGTTTATGGTCAGAAGATAATAGCGGTTGCGGTTCCACGGAAGTCGGATCATGTTTATATCAATATTTCACAGAAGAAATTAACACTGAGAAGAGTAAACTTGTATTATGGAGTGATAACTGCTGCGGGCAAAATAAAAATCAAAACGTCTTGGCTATGTACTTTGGCTATGTGATTTTACTTTAATCGAGAAAAAAAAAAACGTAAGACAAAGCTTCATACTCTCAAGGATTTAGCACAGATGATTGGAGGTTCATGCACTTTAAATCCCTTCGATGATATACTTATGCAAGGTTTCCATGATTGGAAAACGGTCGCCCAACAAGACTTCATAAAAAATAATAAACTTAGGATTTCAAAGGCTCAACAAATCAAACTTTCTAAGGCATATTTTGGTTTCGTGGGGATATCGCAAGATTATTCAGAAGAGAAGTGGATTCGCAGAAAGATCTTAAAAAAAGGTATGCTGAATTCTTTAATTTGTAAAGCTAAAGAACAATAATAATTTATAAAAATTTCGCGTCATGTTTATAGTAGGTACTTATTATTTGCAGGTGTGGGCATCTAATTCTTCGAGTCTATTCAGCAGACAAGACAGGAAGTGGTTTTTTCCTTCTCTTGAAAAATTTGTCCCGATGGACTTTCTCGGTTTTTTCGTGGAACCCTTCACTTATCAAATGCTATCATGTATTTGAAAAATAAAGTTTTAATGTAGAACAACTTTTTTCTATTATTTTTAAATACAAAGCAGTACAAGGCGATTTATCTGCCCATTTTCCCAGTTTCCCAGGATTTTAAGATTTCAAGTGACTTCAAATGATTTAAGGTGGTTCTACTATCCTTTCATTAAATGCATATCCCAGAGAAAAAATTGGCATCTTTAACATCTAATTTAAAAGTATTTATTTTGAAGAATAAATTTGGTGAATTTGTTACGTGCCAGCCCATGGAAATATTTTTGCCCCAAATTCATTCAATTCAATTTACAATACTATAAAGATAAAAGTCTTAAAATATATGCTCAGAAATAAAAGTTAATAACACCAAAAATATTTCCTCGAAGCCTCAATTAGAAAAATTATAACTGAAAATGTCCTAACAAATGCACGAGCACACATATCGTCACATAAGTACAAATTCTGTTTGAATGCGCGTTATCAATTCACCTCCCCTTCGTGCCTTTCTATCCGACCTTTAGTTCCTAAATTCGTCCTTCCGCATACTCATCTCAAGACTTGACCCACGATAACGATTAGCATGAAATCATCTCTAAACCAATTTTAAATAATTCCAAACAATTTGGACATGAATACCTATGTTCTGTGTAATAAATCTTCAATGTAAAATTGAACTGAAAAAGAGAACTTGCAAATACTTCACAACTCATAAATGAGAAACACTGCGTATTAATAACTCTGCTGGCAGAATTCCGAAGGAGTCCTCGATTAGTCCATACAATGTGCTGAAGAAGCCGCATTAATTGCAATTAAGCAATTTCCAAATACTATCGCAACCAATCAGAGCATCTTGCTCTAAATTTCACAAATCATGCCATGTCTTTCGACCTATCAAAAACCTCCAACTCACCAAATTTCCCACCAACTCCCTCGATAGCGCACTTATAAGAGACGATATACACTTAACCGCTGATTTTGTGCCCGCCTCGGGTCTGGGCGGCACAGAATCAGTCCGCGAATTCAGGTAAAAACTCAGGTATTATATATTTATCGTTTGACGAGCTCTTCGAAGGTACAGTGCCCTGCATAAATGCCTTCCCCTGTGAAGGTGGGTGATTATACGTTTTTCAATGCGGAATTAAGTTATTACCCGTTCCCTGGAGAAGGCATTAATGCAGGTCACTGTACATATAGACTGCCGAGGGACGCTGCAGGACAGCAAGAACGAGCGCACGAGCTCGTCTTCGAGGGTACAGATAGGCAGCCCTGTGACGCTGCATGGGGGGGACAACCGTAAACTGGGCACAGAATCAGCGGTTGAGAGTATATTGTGACGTTGTATATTTTAGAACGCACATTAGAATCAGTAAATTTAAAATATTTAGCAGATACTCAACATTACTGTCTGCAACAGTATAATTACTATTGCCACCGTCATTCAGAAAACGTCAAACCATGGGCAATAGCGTAAATTATTATCACCCTTATTCTAATCACATTCTCACTTCTTTACTTTTGTTTCATATTGGATTATGAGCCTACGAGGCTCAGATTACATACAATCACAGTCACACATTCGTTGATGACATCGTCGAGAAGTTCTGAAGAGGCTCTTGGTCAAAGTGCATGGATGTGATTTCCGTGCACATAAACGACCAGGAGGATGACATCGTACCTGGCAAAGTAAGCTGTCAAAACATGGACGTATATTTGACTAATTAGGATTCAGTACGTCTCTCACCATCTACGGGGCCGACCGCCCAATTGTATCGTCGGTTTATCAGGGAATCATCATTTCAATTATCATTTAAATAACGTTATTGGCGCTGCTCTTTTCCGGATCACTGTCCATGAGGCCGGAAATGTACACCACTTGCATCAGTCTCTGCTCAACGTTTAACCTGTAAATTCACTTTTCTAAATTCACTCTCCGCTCTGTACCATAACTTCGAGTCACATTTTCAGTAACGTAGATTCAATAGTTTTTCTGCTCAATGTTCAATAATGAAAGTCAATTTCTAACTTTAAGTCATTTTTATATTCAAACTGGATACAATAGTTTGTACAAAATGTAGGAGGTCAAGGCGATTCTTTGGTAAGCAGCTCTCTGAAATTGTTAGAACAATGTTTGTTTATCTATTCCATGGATATTTAACTGATAACAATCCTTAGAATATGTGCTCGGGCTTTAACAATCTTAATCGTCACTAATCGACGGATTAGTTCCCTCTTTCATGATGCAAACTACGTGAATTATATTTAATAACCATTTCGTCTTTTAATTATTTCAATTGTTCAAGTCATGATATTTATAGTCTTCGACTGTGATACTCTTTATATTATGGTAAATTTCCGAATCAACTCATCTTTACAATAAATAAACTATCAATTCATTCTTTTATATAACTGGTGTTACTTTCTCTTATTCGCCCCTTTTTTGCGGTTGCGTAATAGCATTACTGTCTTAGCTTGGCAGGATCAATAAATTAAAAATAAATTCAACAATTCACATCACTTATCTTTTGCTCGTTTTATTAAAACTAGCTGGCGCTCAACACGTTCAGTAAATTTAATTCGCAATAGCCTTTTCTTATCAGTCTCAATTATTTCAATCTCAAAAAATGGGTTATAAAATGGGCGCCCAACTTCAAGGCAACCTTCAAATAAAATCTAAATGAATTCAGTTCAAAATAACCGAAAATAAATATTGCGTAAAAAATCGGTTATAATATATAGTCTACATACCAATCTTCCGAGTGATCCCATTTTATGGCTGGAGAAATCATAGGTGTTCCACGACCCACAGGATACTCTACTTTTGGATACAGTTTTTGGATCTGTGGTTGACAACCTATGACGTAAAGTTCACCAAGGGCTTGTAGAAACACATCTGTGTTATTGTTCTGATAGTTTTGCATCAAAGCAACACTAACAACACTTGGTTTCATCAACCGTCGGAGAGTGGTTTGAAGCAAACCGTGTGGTGCAATTTCAATGACTGTTGCACTCTTAGGAATTTCAGAGCACGCTTCTTGAAAACGGATAGGTTTAAAAAGAATATTGGCAATGTATTCAGCTGAAGCCAACCGGGCAACAGGATTGATCCATTCACTACCTGGCAACGAAGTACTGAGCCATCTACAGCTACGTGCTTTAGGATGTAGTATAATTTTTTGCAAGTAATCTACCAATTTGGTATTTATTGCAGCTACATCTGTACTATGATAAGAGATATTGCAGTACGATATCACCTGCACAAAAATTTTGTTTTCCTGTAAAAAGGTTCAAATATAAATAAATATATATTGGTTTTATAAAACACATTAGGGTTTCACCGGAAAGGATTTTAATCCGTCAAATGGATTTTATACCTCTAGCTTTTCCAAAAATTTTCTCATAGATACAGTGGGACCGCTGATCATTACAGAATCAATTGCATCATGAGATGTCACTTTAATGTCAGGAGGACATAATTTCTTCAAGCTTGCATAATTCATTCCAACTATAGCCACCAATCCTTGAGTAACATTAGATTCAATGGACGCTAAGCCACATGAATAGGACGACATAATAGCTTGCTCTGCAGTTAAGCATCCATCTGCATAAGCACAAGCAAGTTCTCCTACAGAGTATCCGATTATAAAATCTGGTAAGATATTTAAGTGTGCCAATAGGTCTACTAGGCCAATCTATAAAGTTTAGAATAAAACTGATAAATAATGTTAGAAATAGGATAAAAAGAGATTTAGTGTGCTACTATCACGATTTTTAAAGTAGGCTTATAAAAAAGATCATAATAGTACATTGTATAACTAGGTGGAGATCTTTCTGTTTCTACGTTTCGGGAAATGTTTTTAGGACGAGTAGTAGAAATGATCTCCACCGAGTCATACACGATACTTTTTTCAATACCCGCTATGATTTAGGCAATTTTCATACCTGTGGATCGGTTCCGCAATTTCGTTATTCGAAGCTGCAGAGCATAGCAAGAAAATGCTGATTTACCAATGGTGTGGTTAAGGTGGGTCCTCACCCATCTTAACCACACCGAAAGGAAAAAGAAACAAACTCAAAAGCACTTTTTTCTAGATTAGGAAACAAAGAAACAAATTGTAGGAGATCATGAGCTATAGTACATTTTTTGCTAGTGCTCATAATTCTGGCGGCGTACAGGAGACTTCTTCTGCTTCTGAATCAGACATTTTAGCGTTTATTATTAAACATTTCCCGATCTTTAACTTCTACTGCGACATTTACGCTGGCACTAAAATACGAAATCACACGAAATACGAAGTTGTCTCAGTGATCTCAAAGTTGGCCGCCTGCTTACGGCTGGAAACATTCTGCCATTGGCTGTAATCTGGCGCGCGATTCAAAATCAAATTAAATTAATTCAATTTTAAATCTCGCGTCCCTGTACCAACCAATATGGTTGTCGTCGACACAATATTCACACACCGAGAAAAACAGAGTTGCGGACCTGCTCCACAGGCATGAAAATAAGCCGAAATCGTGGGGGTGTGAAAAAAGTACATATGTGACGCGATCCGAGAAAAAGGACCTACTAGGCAAAAAATCGATTTTCGAATTATGATGAATTCTATAAATTATGATTATGATGAATTCTATAAAGAGTCTTTGAATGCGTCCAGAGCGGTTTTTCTTCTCACACAACTTATTCCACTACTCCGCCCGGCCACTGCATGGAACTCTACTTTCCGCCTAATCCACGTGCTTGTAGCGACGTGCTTCGTTATGACAAAAGAAGACAGTTGTTTACTCTGAGTCTTCTCCTCCGCTTTGCCGACTCAAGCTCGAGATTTCTTTAATTGCTCCTCCTGCAAAATTTCACTGTTGCCTAGTAGGTCCCTTTTGTTGGATCTCGTCACATATGCAACGAAAGTTGATACAATTCATGTGTACCTGAACAGCAGTAATTCCAACTAAAGCTTGAACTATTTCATCTAGAGCATTTATGTTTTTGCTCGTCAAAATGTCATAAATATTCAGCCCAAGCGGTTTTAAAGCAGCATTACATTTAGAAATAGTATCAGCAAACACAGAAAATCGCAGTAATGATTCTCCTGAAAATTTAACAGGTGTAAAATAAGGTTCACGTTCTGTAAAAAAGGGCCTAGCAGAAAAAGCATGTGAAATCGGCCCCGCACATAGAAAGCTGAAATTAATTGCATAAGTTTGTGTCCATGTGGAATGAAACTCTACCAAATTTCAAAGTCAAAATCCACACTTTGTGGAAGATATGGAGGGGGAAAGAAAAATAAAGAAAGTGTTTTTTCTCGAAAATGGCCCGACCGATTTATATAAAAAAATATATATTTTAAAGATCACTCTGTATAATTAAAAAAAATTAAGAAGTTTCTCGAACGAAAAGTAACGATAAACTAAGTTCTTTAAATTTGTGAAACAAATTTTTTCTTATGTTTTTTTAGAAATACTACTTTTAATATTTTTCCAGGAAAACATCCTTGTAGTGTATACTACACTCAGATTTTTTATGAATTGTTTTGTGTGGTGGATCGTAGTTGAAATAATCAATATATGTATCGGCGCCGCCCGTTGCAGAGGTTTACGGTGGATGAATATGTGACCCTTTTTTAACTTATTGTGGTCACACCTCTGAAAAGTAAGGAGACGGTCACAGGTAGGTCCAATGGACCCCACCGTAGAAAAACTTGTTGCCATTTCCTCTCCTTTTAACGTATCGACTTGATCCTTGTACGAGACTTTAGTTTAAGGACTCTGTTTTGCAATCCAATAGTTTTTTATTGTTTCTTTAAAATTCTTCATGTTGTAAAAATGTGAGACAAAGAAATTGAAAAATTCGACTTGCTTCATTTTTGTGAATTCCCTCACTTCTCACAATTCAGGGTGTTTTTTTATTTCGAATCCACTCGCTTCTCAAAATTCGGGGTGCTTTTTTATTGTGAGTACTCTCACCTCTCACGAACTGTATTCTTGACACACCTCCTCAGTCTTCGTCACTGTCGTATTCAATTGCATGCAAAAAGCTATACCATTTACAGTGGATGTCAATTATGACATTTTTAAACTCACTTACCTCAGTATCCTGTAAACACGAGTATGTTTTACCCGTGCGCAAACAATGCATCGACCATGTTCTCGACCAAGTCACGGACATAAATAAATAATAACTTAATTTAAAAATGTCAAAATTGATTTACGTAGTGAATTTTGACAAAAAACTGAAGTGAGGTGAATATGAATTCACGTAAAAGTGAAATCAAAATTAAATGAAATTACATATGGTAATTGCCTCTCAGATGGTACACAATTGCTAGAATATATAAGCAGCAGTCAATAGTCCTATTTCCATTGGCACATTGTAAGTTCAATCTCGTCACATTTCACGAAAAGTGTACAAATGCTTCTTCAAATATGAGCCAAATAGTATGGTACTTGGAGAAGACAAAAATCTAAACATGTTCAGCAAATGGATACCCACTTTAAGTTTTGCGTTTTGCGCCAAAATTAGATGACACCTATAGAGTGAGAATGTGCAAACGGAAGTAGAACTATTGGCTGCTGCTCACATATTGCAGCAATAGTGTACTATCCGGCTCATGAGAGGTACCTATCTAAGATTATTAAACCAGCTAAAATTCTTCGTAAAATATTTCAGCAGAATAGGTTTTCGCATATATGTAATTGAAGACAATAGTGGCGAAGATTGAGGAGGTGCGACAAAAACCCAGTTCGTGAGAGGCGAGGGACTCACAATAATCAAGCACCTCGGTTCGTAAGAGACGAGAAGGGTCACGAAGATCAAGCACCCTGAATTGTGAGAGGCGAGGGAACTCACAATAAAAATGCACCCCTAATTTGAGAGGCGAGAGGACTCACAATAAGAAAGCACACCAACGATTGTGAACTGTTGTGATAGGCGAGAGGTCGACTCTCTTTAAAAAAGCACCCCGATGATATGTTAAGGAGTTTAAAATCGTACTGCAACCTCTTCGTGGTAAACTCTGGAAAATATAAGTGTACAGGCAAAGGGCATGCGTCCTTTGACCCGTTGTGGTCATCGAGGATGCAAAAGACCCCACGTAAACTTTACGGCTAAGTCCCATCAAACTGGGATTTCGAAATTGTTTTGTCACTCTATATTACATGCTCAAACTTATCTCACTCATTTTACAAGTTTCATCTAAATTTTCCACTTCAATCTTCAAAATAAATATATTTTTTTTCAAGAATTCAATGCGTTATGAATTTTTTAATGACACAAGTCGAATTTTTCAAATTTTTCCTCCCATTTTTCAACATAAAGAATTTTAAAGAAACAATAAAAAAACTATTGGATTGCAAAACAGAGTCCTTAAACTAAAGTCTCGCGCAAGGATCAAGTCGATACGTTAAAAGAAGAGGAAATTGCAACAAGTTTTTCTACGGTAGGGTCCATTGGACCTCCCTGTGACCGTCTCGTTACTTTTCGGAGGTATGACCATAATAAGTTAAAAAAGGGTCCCATTCATCCACCATAAACCTCTGCAGCGGGCGGAGCCGATACGTACATTGATTACATATTTTAACTATACGTTCCACCACACAAAAAAATTCATAAAAAATCTGAGTGTAGTATTCACTGCAAGGATGTTTTCCTGGAAAAATAAAAGTGGTATCTCTAATAAAACATAAGAAAAAGATTTTTTCAAAAGTTTGAAAAATGTTGTTTATCGATACTTTTCGTTCGAGAAACTTCTTAATTTTTTTTAATTATACAGAGTGATCTTTAAAATATATTTTTTTACATTCTCATCAGAGAGAATATATTAGATTTGTGTAAGATTTGACCCTCACCGTTTTTATCAAATGTCCACGTTTTGAGACCCCTGGAACCCAAAAAACATGTTTTTAAAAATGTGTCTGTCTGTCTGTGTGTGTCTGTCTGTCTGTAGATTTTTAGTTTGTGTGCACGATAACTTTCGAAAGCATTGATGTACACTCTTTTAGTGTCCTAAAATAAAGGTCAAATTCATTAGCCAGCCATTTGGATAAAAATTCAAAAAGTTAGAGCATTTTGGAAATTTTTGAAACCACTTTTTTTTTAATTTACAAATTCTATGCGTGGATTTCGTAGTACTCAAAAAGGAGAACAATTTATTATTATAACTTTTTTCGATAAAAAATAATTGTCAGACTTATGACATTTTGAAGATTCAAATAAACGAACAAGAATCACAATTTGATGCCCAACAACGCACTATATGAAAAAAAGTCAAGAGATAAAGATCTTTCTTTTTGAACGCTCTATACGAATGAGATAAAAATTTTTTGAATTTTTTTGAAAAAACGACAATTCAAATTTTGATCCAAATAAACCGAGATACAGAAAAAATGATGACACATAATTAATGGTCTTTAAAAGATCTATAAATGTTCTTTTGACTATTTTTTGATAAAATAAGTAGTTTTGGTTGTAATCGTGAAAACTTGTAAATGAGTTCTCTTTATTTAAAACAAAAATAATTAAAACAATAGCGTCCCAAAGCGCACAACACGGAGCACAAAGCGCGTCGTGTCATGGGAATGTACCCGTGAGGCGGGCAGATTTTTTTTTCATTTAAATCGGTCGGGCCATGTTCGAGAAAAATCCATTCCTTAATTTTTCTTTTCCCCTCCATATCTCCAAAAAATGGGATTTAGACTGAAACTTGGTGGAGTTTCATACCACATGGATACGAACTTATGCAATTAATTTCAGCTTTATACGCGCATGCTTATTCTGCTAGGCCCTTTCTTTTTTAATTTCGCAATGAATGTAATAGAAGTTTATTAGCAAATTTAATGCAATTTTCAATACATTTTTTGTAAATGGAATTACTATACGAGACAAATTAAAGGGTTCTGTGCATATGGTTCGCATTAAATCTTTATTCAAAATCAAAAATTTAGTGACCATGAGGTTTAATCTAGCATAATTCAAGAATTAAGTATGACGTACCACCTTGATCAAAAAGTTTTAGGACTTATCACCGTGTGGCGTTCTCGTTCGGCCGACTTCAACTGTTCTTTTTTTTGTGTTGGTAGAAGTGTCATTGACATTCTGCAGATTTTCAGCTTGATAGCTTGACATTTGTTGAAGTGACGCCGCATTGTGTACATCTATCTTTGTGTATGGTTTTGATTTTTCACAAAAAAAAAAAAATGTCATCGACTTTGCATCAACAAGACTGGAAATGTTGGAGAAGTGTTTCAGCAACGATTCTCTAATGAGATCGAACGTTTTCCGCTGGCACGAACGCTTCACGCTTCACCACGTCGTTTTCAGTCGAAAGGTGATGCTTACGGTTTTCGTGAATTACAAAGGTGTTGTGCATCATGAATTCCTTCTAAAAGACCAGACCGTCAACAAGGAGTATTATTTGGGCGTTATGAGACGTTTACGTGAAGCAGTTCGCCAAAAATGACCGGATTTGTGGGCAAACAACTCGTGGATTTTGCACCGCGATAACGCACCGCCGCACAATGCCATCGTTATCCGTGAGCATTTGGCTAAAAACGAAACGAATACCATCCAACAACCACCGAATTCACCTGATTCGTCTCCGTACGACTTTCTCCTATTCGATCGACTCAAGAAACGGCTCTGTGGAACGCGTTACAACACCCGAGATGTGGTCATGGAAAAATCGAAGATGGCTCTGATGGCTATACCGCAAACCGATTATAAAAAATGTTTCGAGGATTGGATCCAGCGCTAGCATAAGTGCGTTGCAGTCGATGGGGAGTACTTTGAAGAGGACAATATCGATTATGATGAATAAACTTGTATTTTTTATTTTAAAAATAAAGTCCTAAAACTTTTTGGTCGAGGTGGTATGTATATATGTAAATAGAATACGAGAAACGTGTTCTTTACGTGAAAATTCATTCCATGAAAAACTTTTAATAGAATAAGATTGTCACTTTTTAATATCTTAATGATTCCCTAACTAATGAAGATTTCTTTTACAATATGCTTATTGAGCAAATTGTATTTTGTGTTTTAATTCAAGTTACTTGAGTAATAATTCATGAAATGTTTCAACTATATTTAAAGAAAATGTTCTGTAAAATTGCAATATATTGCACGGTGTGCTTGAACGAGGTTTTAATCGAAAGTCTCAGAACATGGTATTTCTTGATGGATTTGATTCTCAGGCATCCCAGAAATAATTTAAGCTCAAAACCAGAATCCTCGATCGAGGACTTTTTGAAAAAAATCGATTTTAGTATTCAAATTTGCAGAACTGGGAGTTTGCGTTAGAAACTTTAAAATTTCGCATTTTTCTAGTGGCTAAACTTCTATGAGAGTAGGTGTATATAGTATATGGTGGATAAAATTTAATTTTTTCCCATCGAAACAAGATAAGGTACAATAAGTTGACATGGTAATATTACATACTCGTATTACGTTAATATTACACTTGATTTTTTCTGTGATGATGTCTTCGAATATAATGCTGAGGACGAATGGTTACCAAAAGCTTTATGTAAAACGTGCAACGTTCATTTACATCAAAATAAGAATGGTTTACGTGATCGTGAAACAGTGGTACCAGATTTATCACAATTCAAAAAAAAGAATGAATACAAGATCTTCCAATGAGATGAAATGTGAATGTATGTAGAATTTGTACCCTCGCTCGACAGACACCGTTCACAATCTTTTCGAAAGCTGACATTTTACTACTTTCTTTTAAGTCGTTATGATACTTGTTTAAATAAATAATTCACTTAATTTTTGTATTATAAAAATTATTTTTATACATATTTTGAATGATCATTTTTTTCGTCTTTATATTATATTTGTTTGATTTCTTAAAATGGGTTTCTTATAGATGTTTCTAAAAAACGTTGCCAAAAAGTGGAATCAGGAAAGAGATGTAAAATTTGCCTTTCATTGGTCGGAAAGGGGAAACGTCATGTGTGCAATAATTTGACTTGTCTAGACAATTTGAAAGAACTTATATTGAATAGTACTTCGAAAAAGCAGGATCACATAATTTCCTCTATATTGAATGAAAAACTAGAAAAAAAGATGAAAGAATCTACAGTATCGTTTTCTCAGTCACGCGGCAAACCTTTGAAAATAGTTGCGAACATCTTAGGTACCAAAACTTCAGCAGGATCATTAATAACTACAGATGACGTGAGAAAAATCCAATTAAGTTACAATTTTAGTCAAAATCAAACTATCGGTATTGCATCTATGATTTCTATAGTAACTAAAAGGAGAAGTATAATTGGATCTAGTTTGAAACTCAAACTCTCGAATGATATCCACTGCTTAGATAAATTTTGTATAATAAAGTCTTTTGAATTTCCCAGCATCAAAGGTAACACGGTGTTAGACGTAAAACAAGCTTTTGTGTACAGCATTGACATAGGAAGTTTAATTGAATACGTTAAAGCGAAGCGAGGAGTTTCTGACTTGCGCTTGAAGTTTGATATTGATGGTGGAGGTGAGTTTTTGAAAATAAGTATGACCATTTAATCCACTGAGGATAAAAGATTAAAACAGATTCCTTGACTGACATACGATCAAGGTATAGCTGCAAAACTTTTTCAAAATTCTGGGGTAAAAAAGGTTTTCATACTTGGCTTAGCTCAAAATACCCAAGAAAATTACGGTAATGCGTCTCAAATGTAGTATGCAATTAAAATAAACAATTTTCTTGGATTTATAGCAAATATGTTCAAGCTTTGAGAGATTTTAGAGATGTTGTACATACAAGGATAGCTCCTTGTAGGAAATAAATGAATTTACATAACGACAACAAGATTTAAATTTAGTACATTGCACGTACTCATGTACGGACTTTTACAATGGCTGCCGACTAACCTTCTTCTTCCGAAACTGACTACCGATTAGAGAGGTAACTCTCAACTCTCTTTTGGTTCGCTGCGCCATAGACTAACTAACGCTAGAAGGGAGACATGGTGGTCTCTCACTCGTTGTTAGGTTAAGTCGGGTGCTAAGACCCTACATCCTTCATTTATGTGGCGCTACCTCTGGGCCGAGAGCATCATCGCTATTATCGATCGTTGGCGTCTGATCATCGGCTATTACCTCTTAAAATAAATCTAATTTAGTTGACCTTCGTGGCACTGTCTGTTTCCGTGCACGCCACGACACGAGGCCGGAAGAGAACCTCCCCTGTATTCATTGTCTTTTGTGGCAGCATTGCTAGTCTTTTCTTTCTAAAGTAAATTGAGTTTGCAAAGTGGGTCTTTTTCGAAGTGGATTGATCTTCATCGTGTCGATTAAAGATATACTGTTTATAATCTCGAGGCTAGAAGCCGTATTATTGACCATTAAAAGGATATTAATTTTAGAAAAATTCCTAAACCTAGTCGGAGCAACTATAGAGGAAGTCATCAGTTGAAATATTCAAGGATTGCAGCAGGTGAAGATCCTTGTGATTTCTCTTCCGGTCTTCTTTTCTCTTAAAACATTTTATTAAAAAATCGAGGGATCTTTACCTTTTGTCAACTATTTGAAATCAATTTACCTAACGACTGGAAAATGGTCCGTAGTGAATAATGAACCATGACAAGTATTCTTGTGCTATTGATTAATTTTCTGATTGTTATCGTAGTGCTCGTTCTCTATTCGAATTGAATAAATGTTCAACACTTTTTATTTAAATGATGGTGTTCGTTTTCCTTATCCACTCCTCTCCGCGACTGCTTAGCATTACTGTGTTAGCCTGGATAAAAAGAATTAATTTAAAAGTGAATTAACTAATAATTAAAATCTTTTTGCTACTTTTTACATAAAATTAGCTGGCGCTCAAAATTATTTAAAATAAACTTAATTCAGTAATTTTTTGTAACTTCTCAGGAATTTTTGAAAAATAACCGGTAATATTGCAAATATTATTACACTATATGCAGAGAGAAGCTGAGAGTAAACATGCCCAGAGGAAGCCCAGCTATTAGTATAGTGGCGCCTCTGCGGCCCATTTCGG
>JAUEJJ010000047.1:9839153-9850434 GCA_032164275.1 Synergus coniferae | reverse complement strand
TTCGAAACCTTGTAGTTAGAGACTTTTTTTATGATCGTAATTTTATGGTAGAAGTATTAATACACAAGATTTTTTAAGCGTCTTATGCATTCCACAATCACATAAAAGTTTCATTCGTCTAACCACAAGGCCTCGAATGTCATCATTCAAATTTAATTTTGAATTTTGAATTTTAATTTAATTTTGACATTTCAAAATGTCAACATTTTGAAACGTCAAAATTAAAGCTGTCATTGATTTCGAAAAAAATTGAAGGGGGGTGAGAGTGAGGTGAGGTGAAGTGAGAGTGAAGTGAAGTTACGTAATTGACCCCCAGGCACAAAATCACCTGTACATACACACACACACACACATATATATATATATATTATATATGTATCTAACAATTACTACTTTGAGACCCTGAATCGTGTCGACAAAGGAACCTAATTCAAGGGTTAAAAGGGACTATGAGCTCGAAATCTCGCGTTTACACCTGTGCTAAATTCGAAAAGCTCTTTGAAACGAATGAATCTCGTTAGGTAACGCGAGCCATCAAGTCCGCTTTTGTACTTCCTGTCATTTTCAGAAGGTAAACATTCAGTATGGGTTAGAGAAGCGTTCCAGGAGTATTTTCAGCAACAGATATTACACAAATTACTGTCCATTTTATTACAGTATTTTTCTTTAAAAATAATAGCGACTATTTTGATACTGACATACTTATATTATCATAAAATTAATAAAAAAAGTTATTTTATGCCTTTCAGCTGAATTTATAAGCATAACAGATTTACAATTTTTTTTTTATATTTATTCGAGCACTAGATTTTTTATGACGGACTGCACTCATAAAACGACGTTTCCATGTTACGGTCACGTTTTCTGTGGTACTGTCCGCATATCTTAAGTTTTACGACATTTTTCCACCGCTTATCATTACATTCTCGACAATGAAGAAATCGATGCGAAAATTGAGGGGCGGAATGTCCACAGTGACGATGGCTTAAAGCTTTATCGTTTGAAATTTAATAGTCAGATTAAAGTGGGTTACCAAGTGATTAAATTTTAACTGCATGTTTGTGTAATGTATGATTTAAATATAGTTTGGAGGTGCTTTATTGTTTTAAACATAGCTGAATAAAGCTTTGTTAAAATTGTTACTTATGATGTAATGAGTTGTTGCGCTGTATATAATATAATTTGTGTATTATCGTTGTTGAATTTACATTCTTATTGAGCTGTCAGGTTTTTAAATTGTTGTTTTTCTTAAATCTCTATTTACAATCCATATTTTCATAGTTTGTTTATTTTTGTGGTTGAACTATTTCCATCGCATTGCATATCGAGTTAGCTAAGGTTAAATATAAGTTGGGTCATTGTAGTCCATCCTGCACGAAACGACTGGTGATTCAGAGAATTTTTCTCGTTCAGATGTCGTCTCACCTCAATTTACAGAGCGATTTTCTTCGAAAGGTTGTCTTCTAGCATGTTATGCGAAAAATAGATACGAAATGTACGTATAGAAAACTACTGTGTTGCTGACATGCAACTCTTTCGAATACTTTTCTCTTTCTCTTATTTATTTTATATACGTACAATATGTACATGGAAAAGAGAGCTGTAATGCGATTGGATACTATAGACGCCATTGAAAAATGTGTTAGATTTATCTTACATTTTTCTTACAAGAACTGTAGCTGAAAGAAAGACAAATAACATCATTTTCTTTTGAATAAAGTAGGGATAAAAATTGGTTTTCTCGTTAAATAGAAGATTATGTGTCTTTTATTACTCAATTGCCATGCTTTGCTTACTAATTTATACATTACTGTAAAATATGAACAAATTAATATTTCCTATATTCTCACAGATCTTACCGCTCTTAGAACTAATGACAAGTACGAGGGGTGTAAACCTTAATCGCGAGGGCTTATTTAATCGATCTCAAGGTTGGGATTAAGACATCTTCAATCCATCTCCAATACTCCCTACTTGTCTGCTTCAGTATCTAAATCGATCATGCCAAATACGTGTTTATTTTACGGTACGCATAGGATGAATCCCTTCGTTATTTACACTAAATAAACACGCAGGTACTATTCTGAATTGATGATACCCAATCAATATAAATAGAGTATAAAATAAGAAATTGGTATCACGTTTGAATTTTAAATTCTTTAGCCAGCGAGTACCTGTTGAAAGTGTATTAAAAAGGCTTTGAATGTCTATATGTGTGCACTTAGTATGCATAATCGGCTTAGCTGTGCAACACCTCAGGCTGGAGATGATATTTTCACTCTTTAAATGCAAAACACTAACACATAAAAGATGCAGCTGTCATGATATGGTACGATAAAAATGGAAAATATGTTATACTCCTTGCATTCAGATATTTGAGATTTCATTTCTTTGATTTTAATGATAGCTGCAATGCACCCTTTAATTAAAAATCCTGTTTCATTTTTGGAATTCAGCCCTTATTAATTCTTCGCGTCACATAAATATTATTTTAATTAAATATCGTTTCAAGTGCCGTAAAGCTTAATCGGCTCGACATATGTACATATATATATATATGTAATTATACTAAGGTAGGAGGGTTGAAAAATTAGTCAATGGCTACACCTTATCATTACAGATTAAATGCTGTTGACACACTCTATTTTTGTTACGTTATTTCGAGCTTTTGTTGGCCATTAAAACGATATTAGTTAAAGAGGAGCAGCCACAAAAAATCAAGACACGAAATTTAAAATTGATGTGATATTTATTATGCTTTGTCAAGTAGAGTAAACGTGGGAAACATTTTACATTGTATTCGGGTTTTCAGCTTTTTTCGAGAAATTCATATATTATTAATAGAAAGTGTGAAAATACATTCGATTTTAAAATGAATTTGGAGCTTGAAATAAAAAATGACAGCCTCCTGAATCTGGTAGCGTGAGAGTGACATCTGACATTTAAATGGAAACATCTCTGTGATGTACTGACAAGTTCAGTGAAGTTTAATTCATAACTGACTGATTATTTTTTAGTTATATTTTCAAGCTTCACTTTTAAGCGTCTCAGGTTCTTATTTATTTATTTTCTTATTGTCCTATTTTCTTGTCTGAGTATTAGCGTGGGAAAAGTTACTATTATAGACTTTATACCTATAGGCTGCTTGAAAAATTATTCATGCCTCGTACTATAAACCTGAATAAAACAAAAAACTTTTTTACGATAAAAAGCAAGTGAATCATTGAAAAGACTTATATGCAGAGTACTCTGTCCTTTTCTTAGACTTGTTCTCTATATACATAGTTATGGATTACTTAAATGTTTTGTATGTTGAATAAATTATTATTGTTTCATTCAGGTGTTTGCTTCGACAGTTCTGAAAATATCACTATTGCAAAATCAGGAACATATTAATTTCTTTCTGGTCATCACATGTCCCATGAGTCGCATAAGAACAGAATCGCGCGATTGAATTATTACACTGGAAAAATGAATTGCTCAGGAAGTTGACCTAAATTTTCTCCCAGATTGGAGAATTGAGATATATTCAATACGAATAGCCAAGTAAATAATGGAGTGTCCATGTAATTATTCAAGTCTCGTTATATTTGTTCAATACGTCTATTTGTTTTTGAGAAATTCGACATTGAGTTTACAAAGTTAAATTAAATTAAATTGTTTAACAAACATTTCTTATTTACAAACTACTAACTGAGAGTATATACAACGGCCATAGTGATATTGATATTCAAGTTTTTAGCTAAAATTGAGTAATCATAATTTAACACAGTAAGAGATGATTTCCACGATTTGATCATTTATAATAATTAAAAATTGAATTCCATATACAGTGGATATAAAAATAAAAATTAAATCGCCGAAAGGAACAAATGTTGAGTCGAAACATGCACTTGTCACTTTCTGAGAGAAATATGTAGTTTATACAAACAAAGGATCCGCAATTTCGGTAAACCAAAGTGTTTTCCTCTTGCTCATAAATTCTCGCGCTTTCAGCTTTTACGGCAAACATAAACACATAATCACCATACTCAAACACTAAACGCAATTCTTTTTTTGCTGACTAGGATAAGAGTACCAATTGTTAGCTCTTTTAATTTGCTTTAAACAGCAGAAAAATGCAAATTTTTATAAAAATTTTCTCACATGATATTGTATCTCGAATAGACTACTATACGTTAAATATTTGCATTTTCCTATTGTTTTAAACAAATCAGAGAGGAGAGCCAACAATTTTCTTTAGGTAACTTATATGTAATGCAGAAGACGATATTTACACAAGATTTTGAGCCATGAGCTGCACATAAGGATAAATCTCGGGATAAATGGAACAATTCGTATGTTTATAGAGCTACAGACACATGGACGAAGATAAACTGAATTTATGTCAATTAGAATTTATATATAATAAGTAGAATTTATGCCTGAATTTATATTATAGAATTTATGTGCAGACAATTAGAGTTTATACAGTTTGCTCTTCATATTAATTATTCTCTGAATTAATTTCGCAAATACCACAGTCTATAACCTTGGTTGTAACTAGGATAGCAGATGATGGACAAGCATAGATCACCACAAGCATAATTTGAGAGTTTGCCAGAAATTCGTATTTGAAAGAAACTGTATCTTGTGAAAATATCTCTCTTTCCGCTAAGGTATCGTTGTAATCTCGACTTTTAACACGTTGTATCATAAACTTTATTCACAGCATCTGTCTGTGCTTTATGATTTATCTGGAGACGTATAAATATGTTTCGTTTCCTTTGGAAATATATTTCGTTAACTCACACCAATGCCGAGTTCACTGAAATGAATTTAATGGAGGAAATTTATATTCCAGACAGGCGATTTTAGGACACCATGTATAGCTCCCTAAGGTCCAGTTCTCAACTACCACAAAACCATGCACATATCATATGTTATGCTTCGCGCCCCTTTATGGGCAAATCGATTCGAATATTGCTGACGCAGGGAATAATAATTCTTGTGGATTTTTTCTGTTCTATCGAAGAAAACTCAAAAGTTGTAATCGATTTCTTTTTAATAGAGGAGCAGGTATTCTACATAAAGCTTGAGATAGATAATCCTGAACGTCGTACTCTCATTCGCAAACTTCTAAAGCCAACTTTCAAAACAAATTAAGATGTTTTGTTTAAAATGAATTCCCTTCTCTCATTAAAAAGAGAGACAAAGTTGCATCTGCATATAGTGATTAAAATCCAATTTTAAAGTAAGCTTTTCATTTAAATAAGAAGGATTAGGCGGATTGCCTTGAAATGAAGATTGTCAACTTGCATAATGTTGGGCCGTAAAGGAGGAATGGAAAACGAGGGTTGTAAATTCATCACTTATATGGGAAGCATTTTAATGTGCACTCTTAAAAATATATGGAGCTCACAACGTTCGTCATGTTTATGATAACTGCCAAGCCATGATACATTTTATTGATGCAGCTATTTCAGGCAAATTAAACTCTCTCTTCACTTTTTTTTTAATTATATACATAATTATATATTATATGTATATATGTATGTATTCGGTATTTTCGGAACGTTGCCACAAATCCTTCCTCGACATTTGGAGATATTTCTTTTTCCTTTTAGGTTTTTCTTTCCCTAACGATTATATCGATTTCTTCAGCCAATTGAATTCACAGTCTCTTGGCTCCGCAGAGAGTAAGAAAATCCACTAAGACTAATCGCGTTAGATATATGCATTTAATCGAAGAATCCTTTTTCCGGAAGAATGAATCGGCTTTATTGGCCTGCATAGTGCATTGTATCACTTAGAGTCTTTTCGGTAATAATACCGTTCTCGAATTCTAAGGACTTTGGTATGTGAACATTCAGCAGCGAGTTTAGCAAGTGGCATAGTTAAGAATGTTCAGAATTCTGAATGGATAGGGCGAAATTTGAAACAATTTTCAACATGTAAGATTAATTTTCTTTAAATTGGGTAATATTATTATATATCATTTTTTACGCAAAACTTTCTTAAGATATTGGGTTAGAATTTCACTCGTAAAAAATAGCGAAGATTGCATCTTGGAAAAAAGGTCCAGAATATGTCTTGTATTAGTTAGATGGCTTTAAATACCATTGAAAGTTTATTCACTGACGTAACCAGCTGTTTAACCATCCTTGTCCTGAAGCACACGTGCGGTTTCTGCGGTTCCATTGTAAATTCGATAGTCATTGTCCCGAGTTTCGATTGTTTGCTAAACTCTGGACGTAACCAGCTTAACAGCGTAATGAGAATTGCTAAACATAACAGCATACCTTATCTCAAAAATATCGAATACATTATTTTCGAAAACCTGATTGGTTTTTTAAGTGGGTATTCAATTGAAATAAAAATCGATTGAACCAAACGCCAATTAAACCAAAACAAATTTGATTTGAAATTGCTTTAAAATCCTCTGAATTTTTTTAGCAAAGCGCGGGAGTACAAAAAGGAGAAATTCATTGGGTATAAATTTGGTGTTTAAATTGTCAATATATAGAAGTTTATCTTCACTACTTATATTCTCTCAATTTCAAAATCCCCGAGGGTTCAGCTTCTCCCAAAGCGCCGGCAAATTGAACGTAGATTACAAATGGCAGAAAGTTTGCGAAATCCATTGCTTATGCAGAATGAGCCTCCCAATTTGCCTAGCGATCAAGAATTTCGGTCATAACTTGGTGAAACTGGAACGCCTGTTCTCTGATGCGTTACAAGATGATTGGAGCACAAGCCACCTGACTGGGGGGCTACGAAAACGAATGGTTTTCTGCCTCTCAGACTGTTAGAATACCCCAGAGAGCTGACTTTTACCGATTGTCGATAGAAACTGGCCGCATATATTGACACGTAGATATACCTTTATATCTCAATACCCGAAAGGTGAGGCACTTTGCTCAACTTCGAAAAAAGAGAATGGAAACGAGTGGGTGGAAAAGGCGAGAAAACGAAGGGGATTGCTCTGGGATTACCTGCCGATCTGAACGTGCGATTTATAGCTCTTTTCTCGTTATATCTTGTCTCCGATTTTCATTTATCTCCTGACCCTAGATACTTGCTCTCTCCACTCTTTCTGATTCCCTTCAAGGAGAAGGCTATTTTATCGCGTTTAATCATATATAACTTACAATTTTTTCACTGCAAAATTGTCAATGTAACGTAGCAGAGACTTTGCTTTCAGATATTTTATACATGAAACTTATTATTAGGTGTCTTTTTATGCTCTCTTTTTTATTTTTTCGATGTTAGAAAAATCTTGCGAACTTTATTGCCATATCTTGTTTCCATTGACACCCTTTTTCTAAGGATATGCCTTCTCTGTGTCAAGTAGTAAAGTGAGAAGTAAAAAAGATTAGAAAAGACCTCGAAAGCTCAATAAAATTGCAAAAATCTGGGAAATTCACTTGCAACGTTGAGCTTTCTTCTGGAGTCAACGACGAGAGTAAAATAACCGGACTTGACTTTTCTGCAACGGACTTTGGGGTAAAAGCTCACGAACAAAGTAGCAGTAATTTTCCTGCAGTCCTAGACAGAGCGCAAAGCTGGAAGTAATAATAACTTTTCCTGCTTTTATCTCTCCCTCTTTCCTTTTCCGGGTAATGCATTCCGTTCTACTGAGAATAAGAATGTGGATCATACCGAAAGTTGGAGGCAGAAATAGCACCTCTCCTTGCTAATCCATGTGTAATATATAGTTTAGCAGGATTATGCGAATGAGATTCTCTTTGATCTGGCATAATAAGCAAAACCAGAAGAGAAGTTTTCTGGGTACGGAAGCTGGGTAATTTTAAGTGATCCCGTTTCGAGGTAGAATAATCTAAATCTACCTAATCTGATCGAAATGGCATACATGGCGCCGATCGCTTTGCACTTATCGTCGCTGTAGCTCAGGTTTGCCTGAATTGAAATCCTCAGTCGAGACAGTCGTTCAGAAACAGATCTCAAATAGGTCGATAGTGCAATTCGGGAAACTTTAGTAAACAAACAGTGCTTTAATGAATTAGATACCTTGATTTGGTTTCGATGAGGTTTCAAAGACCAATACTGGGTGAACTAGAAATTGTCTCTCAGAACATGTTTACTCTCAAACGTTTCCGAATAAATTTTCAATTGAGTTTCAATTAAGTTTTTATGTTACTGGCAATTATGATCTGCCCGCGATAATTTTTTATTTTTGCACAAAAAGTTTTGAGGGATTTCAGAAGTATGCAAAATTATTTGGAATATCGAGAAATCCTCTACACATTCTCATTATAGTTTGGGCAATATAAAAAAAAACCAATCGGTTTTCCACAAGAATGTCGTCGATATTGTCAAAATATATAGTAACATCACTTTTTTTCGATAGGATAAAAATGCTGCATTGAATAACTGACGCTGTTCTATATCTACTACAGAAGAATTCACTTACATATTTTGGCTTATTCATATTATTTTCCAAGTGTTTTACTCTGTATATGTCTTTCTAAAAAGAAGGTGAAAGGAAATAAATTGTTCGGATAAGAGTATTATAAATGAAGAAAGGGGAAAGTGAGGATGATTTGGAAAGTAGGAAAGAATGTTATAAAAAAATGAATTTAAATTCAGAACACGTCGATTTGGTGAATACGGTCCAATTCACACGTATGGTTTACATATGCAGTACATAACGTGACTGAGATACTAGTCGTCTTTTTGCAACAAAATGACATGACGGTCCAAAGTACTTCACACATAGGCGAGAGGAAATTTTCTCTGTCGTGTGATAACCTGGAAAACTTTCGCGGGCACTCGACGTTACTTGATTTAATTATTTAGATGATATATATGTATATTAAACTTCTTTCACATTTAAATTAAGTTTAAGAGTTTGAAAGTGCAATTTACTATGATAATGTCACTCTAAAATGAACTGAAAGTCGGTGGAGCTTTTTTTTCAGAATTTCTTTTGCCTTTTTTATGCAGCATGTACATATGTATATAATATGGGTGGGATTGTGACAAAGTGATAAATCGGCGTTTAGGTAGTAATATGTAGTCTCAGAAGTGTTGAATCTATCAGGGAATTACGAGTTAAGTGAATTACGCTATCTCTCTGGTTGGGAATTTCAAATACTGAATTGGGTGCACTTACGGTCGTTTATATGGGAAGTTGAAACGGAAACGTTTAGGTATAGGTATAGTTATAAATGTCCCCGGTGAAATAGCGAGACTGTTTCTATACGACAATCCGCTTTTAACCAACTGCAGTACGATAGTTCAAATATTTTCTTAACGTCTCCACAGGTTTCTGCTAATAAAAAATTTTGTGGAAGCCAAAAATACATTTTCTTGAAAAAAATACATATGTCTTAACACCTTAAATGATAGATGAAAAACGCAGAGTTTATTTTGTTACTGTCATGTGTTCACGTTGATATCTTATATATAGAACCTGTCAAATCGGCGCTTCATATTATAGGATGATATCTCGTGACAGGAATAAATAGTTGACCATTCTTTGTATTTATGAATGGCCAGATCAAGGGGGAAGGCACGAAGAAGATTATTTTATTAGAATTAGGACAATCCCCTTAAACTATCACCGCTCTAATGATGTGGTCAGTGTGTATCTTGAATACAAATCAATAGGGTTCTAATCCTAAAAAAGTAAATCAATTCCAACTTTTCTCGATAAATCAATTACAAGATTGCTGCTTCGGATTGTAATTGGGTTTAGAATTTTTCTGACAAAGTGTGGTTTAGATGCATGCATTATTTTTTCTGTGGAAAGAGTAATTAGAGCAGAAAGTTGAATGGTAATATTGTTAATTAAATTCGCATAATCGGCATTTTAATGATTGCTCGTAAAGTAAACTTTGAAACAAAATGAGTTAAATATTTGTACCATTAAAGTACACAATTGCCGTATAAACTATTCAGGCAACATAAACCCAAAGCACGATAGTCAGAATGAATTTAGTGACATAATAATGTTATGGTTCTATCTGTACTTAAAGTGAAAACTTAAAGGACAAATCGATCTCTTTAGTTACACGTATAAACCATAAATTCTGATATTTCTCCTGAAAGCTATTCAATTGCGTGGAAAAAGTAACCGCGAGATCTCCTTAAAACTGTATAATGCATGCCTATCATAATTCACTAAACTAACTTATCAAATCGATTGATATTTTTATTGGGATCACGTAAATTTTCGAAATTTTAAATTTTGGTAAATTTATTATACGTGATCACATTTTTATTTAAAAAGTACGCAAGTACATAAATCTTTTGTTTGAAACTTTCTTTCGAGTCAGTTCTCATCCCATCAATTACAATTATACAATTATATATTTTACATATGGGGAAGCGTTTCACATTTTCCAGCGAAGGTTAGTTATTCCATTTAGGAATTCAAAAGGAGGGAGTCGGTGAAATGTGGGAAGTGTCCCAGTGTCCCGACATTACGAGTTAGTGAAATATTTCTAAGTGTGGTTAAGCGAGTCTAAAAGCATGCGGTTTGGAAGACTTACCCTACTTGATAATGAAATTGAATTTCAAAGTAACTTAAATTAAATTTCGAGAACATATAAATTGAATTTAATTTTAAAGGAAGTCAACTTTCATGCTGTTTAATTTTAAATCAGAAAGATATGTTCATGTAAATAAAACAATTGCATTGAACAAATGAAAACAATGGTTTCAGGGTCTTTAATTGTTTCTCGCAAGTGAAAGTATAAAAGTTCTTGTTAAAGTAAACTGTTTATCTCTGATTTTTTGTTTCGGAACTTCATTAACTGTTATGGTATTTGGCTTTCATGAAAGTTGTCTACTCGCAAGCAGCATGTAATAGTGCTCAAGTCAGTCGAATAATGCAGTAAAAGTTTAGAGAACTATTCACGTAGCACATCATTGAATATACATTCATACAAAAGGGACTCTTGATCTCGCTAGGAATATTTGTAGTTTCAAACAGGAGTGTAAAGACGAAGACACGAATTGCATAATTTTATCCTGACAGTTCTAATTTTGCAGGTGCTGCACGGAGAAAAAAAATCAGTTAAACTTTATTTTCTGCAAGAAAAAAACATAAATGATTTAACATATAATCTCCAGTACATTTAGGGGATATTTTTTTCTCCGTGTAGCATTCCTCTGGTGCGCAATATTTTTGTATATAAGGTCTTTAAAAGACTAACAGAGACTCGTTTTCAATCTGGTTTAACTAGACGTGACAGAAGATGACAAACTAAAGAATTATTCAAGTAAATATCTTCTGCAAACGCATAACAAAAATTGTATATTTATAGCTTCGGTA
>JAUEJJ010000047.1:9827043-9839053 GCA_032164275.1 Synergus coniferae | reverse complement strand
ACACGAATTGCATAATTTTATCCTGACAGTTCTAATTTTGCAGGTGCTGCACGGAGAAAAAAAATCAGTTAAACTTTTTTTCTGCAAGAAAAAAACATAAATGATTTAACATATAATCTCCAGTACATTTAGGGGATATTTTTTTTCTCCGTGTAGCATTCCTCTGGTGCGCAATATTTTTGTATACAAGGTCTTTAAAAGACTAACAGAGACTCGTTTTCAATCTGGTTTAACTAGACGTGACAGAAAATGACAAACTAAAGAATTATTCAAGTAAATATCTTCTGCAAACGCATAACAAAAATTGTATATTTATAGCTTCGGTATCTGATAAACAAAAAGTTCGACAGGATTTAAATTCGCTGGTCATTCACCTTTTATACACAGAGAAGTGATTGTATTTAATAGAGGAATTCTGAATTAAATTCAAAGTTCAAATTGAGTTTTATAATTCTAATATTTATAGTATCCTATTCAAAAATTTTTAATTATTTTGGAATTTTAGAAAACATGTCACTTCTATTCTTTAACTTTATTTTCTCAGACAATGACAACCCAATCATCCAAACAGAGATATAAATCTCCATAAGTTTGTTTCTCTAGCTTATATTGTCGTCTCTTCACGTTTTCCTTTTACCGGAAACACCACCCTATATCTTGACCTTATTTTGCTTCGAGATGCACTCAAGCATCCAAAGAATTTTATTAGCGAAGGCACAATATGCATTTTATAGGTATAAGAATCAGGATTGCAGACTGTTTGATTAAAAAACGTAAAATATATTTGCCTCAAGTTAAATCTTGTAGAAGAATAAAACGCGCATAAAAGTTGTTTCTGGAATTAAAGTGTTTCGAAATTGAGTGCACTGGTTCATTTGTACTTTATCTTATGCTTGCATCGAGAGACGTAAAGTTTAATATTAGAAAACAAACATCTATAAATTTCTTAATCGTAAAACTTGACAAAATGTACACGATACCCGGAAAGGAGAAATTGACATTAAAACAAAACGACCTATTATAAATTTATTAGATATGCCCATTCCGCATCAGGAGCTCGATGAAGACCTCTAAAGAAAAAAAAAAAATATATAACGTCTAGAAAGAGACAAAGACATATCCCTGAAATACGTTTCTTGTAACTCTCGTTAAACTCCTAGTCTGAATTGCCTCAACACACCTCACTTGAGTCCCGAAAGCTCTCTTTATGATGCCCTAACGTTCTCAGATTCAAATTAATAGTCCAATTTCATCTGCTGCTTGCCTCGCTTCCTTTATTCTTACTTTGTTCCCTGCACTTTGCCCCAGGAACGAGGAATTAGAATTTGTATGAGATCGAGGTAGGGAAAATGAAATTTAATCATTCTGAAACCCGAGGAGGGTCGGGAAATGTGTAAATGATTTATAAATTAATCGGGACTCGTTACTCGTTACGTTTCCTAAAAAAACTTGTTTCTTAAATATTTGCTTGATTATTTAATTCTAGAAATTTAATTGAAGGCTATGTAGTCCTCGGTTGGGAACTCATCAATTTTCGATCGAGTAAATAATTATATTCAAGAGCGATAAAATTTTTGGAAATAATAATATGGAATGTATATTGAGTTACGGCTCTGGTCGCAAAATTTTCTATTATTTTACAAAATTTCATTGCAAACATTCATTTCATTCAATACATTTCATTACCGTACAAATAATTCGGGGAATTAAATACTATAATCTTGATTGGGAATTTATTTTGTCACAACATCCGTGGTCACATCCGCCTTGATGCGGATGTGACTCCTTGACATTCTCTGAAGTTTATCTTTTCGAGTCAGTATGTATATCTAAATATATATTCTGCGGTGTGCAAATGTAAATATATCTTCTGAGGTTTATATTAATCTTCGTTCGACGTACAAAGTACGTACGCGACTAAACTCGAGGAAAGTATTAAACCCCAAGCTGATTTAGTGTTTTCAAAATGAGCTACCCTTCGTCGCTATCCCAGCCCTCTGCTCTCTTTCTTTTTTATGTCTCCCGTTCCACTTTATTCTTTCTCTCTCTTCTTCCCCATGAAAGTTACGGTGAGTTAAATTACGGCAAACCTTGTTAGGGCTATCTCATGAACTGTCCTCTGCGATATTTCGTTGCGAAGAACAGAAATAATGCACAAGTAAACTCCTCGCTTTAATTGAAAGTGTCCGTTGGCATTAGATTTCAATTAAGCATTCCACAAGGTCTCCTATATTTTCAAACACCCACAAATAGTAATCATGAACCTATATATATATTATAGAACAGAGTGAAATGTAAATACGTTTATTTGATAAACTGGGGCTTACTGTGATATAAACATTTCCCTTTGACAATTTTTAAACGTTCCCCGCGTTTTTACAAATTTCGTTATTTGTCGAGGAAATTGACTATACGCTCAACGTCACGGACGCATCAAGATATGATTGGATTTACAAATTGCGAGGAAAAAGTATAAAAACTTACGTTTTCTGGAATAGAAGATGGAGAATTTATACGTACCTAACGAATTTCAGAGCGGTATACATTATGTGTTTTTGCGTGGGTTAATAGAAAATGCAAACAGGGGAAACGCGCATTAAAATTTGTCAATGTCACAAAACATATATAAAATCGAATCGCAGATAAATTCGAAGGAAGTGGCGCCCAATCCTTCAGCATGTAGTTGACATAGTTTTACACTGGACTCCATAAGGATTTAACAACCCGAATTATTTATTTACGTCGTTTATTTTTCACAACAAAATACTTTAATGTTAGGTCGATCATATTGAAAAATAGAAACCTAAATATATATAGTATGCATATATTCTCTTTGTGCATAAGGTATTATCCAAATAGATAAAGAAAGTATCAGCCAGACGCGTATCGGAAAGGGTTCGAGGATCGACCGAAGTGGTTGTTAAATTTTAAGGGATCCGCAATGGCATTCGGGTTAATCGTTAAAGCCCGCTTCCGCTTGATCATCAGCTATCATGGGACTGTGAGCACTTTGATTGTGATTTCAATCGTAAATTGAAGAACAAAGGACGCTTATATATATTTACACCTCATTCCCAAGACTTTGTTTAAATCTCCTCATAATTTATAAGCTTTTAATTTTTCATTCTTCTTATTCTTCTTCTTATTCTTTTATTGTCTCTTTTTTCAAAAATTTAGTTTTGTTATAAATGAAAAGATGTGAAAGGACATGTTTAAAAAAATTACCTTTTTACGGGATGTATACTGAAAAAACGAGTTGCATGGTTGGGCCAACTACTTTGGTTTGTAATATATGATGTTGCTACTTTATTGGTTGGAGGAACAACCACTTTTCTCATTGGCAGTGCTATTCGGGTTGTTGAGGTAACAATGTGAGTAATAGCGTTAACAAAAAAAATGTTTGTCCCAACCAATAAAGTAGCAACAACGTATATTACAAAGCCAAAGTAGTTGACCCAACCAACTGGGTTTTTCAGTGTAGATGTCAATTTTTTGGTAATAATTCTTCTTGATAACCTAGGTATTTTGCAAGCTGAGCTTGAAGAGCTTCTTTACCGGCGGCCGGTAGAAAAAGTTCTAGTTTATGATGACGAGGGAAGGATGATAATTAAAGAACGAAAGCTCTTTGGATCACATGAAATCAAACTTGGTGAGATAGGTCGATACAATAGGACACTACCTTTTAGTATCTTGAAATTTTATAAGTACTCTAACAAACCTTTTGAAGCTTTTGAGGCTTTGAAAGCTTTTGTCGCGTAAAAGCTTTTTTTTAATGAAAACTGTTGTTTTAATTTCAAGTACCGTTCTTCATTCTTTCACTTCTTTTTCTCAAAATTGTGTGTAATTGCTCATAAAGATTAAAAATCGTCCAATTTTTATGCAACTCGTATTTGATCTTTGACTTTTTTTATTTGGGTCGGTGAAGGACAATGAAATGCTTTTTGACAATGGCTCGAAAATGGATGGAATGACCAAGGGCAATGTTTCACCCTTACGTTTCTTTCGGTAGATTATATAAGGTCATCGTTTTTGTGGCCTCGACAAAGACAGGATGAGGGATGACACTGGACCGCAATTCTGTAAGAATGATCTGCTGCATTTGGCGGAACACCCTATCATTTTCACCATCCTTCGGCAAAGTCCAAAAATTTTTCCTCTTCAGGAAGATGAATTCCCAACCCTTTGGACAACAAACACGATATCCGCAAAATATCAATCATTATTCTTCTTCGTTTTTAGGATATGGTTGAAAGATTACAGATAAAAATATTATCACTGAGATCATCACCTTCCAAGCCGAAAAATGATCAATAGTCACATATTTCTGACTAAGCTATATAAATAGCTCAGCCAATTTATTTTGTATCCTAATACCATTTGGGGAGTTAACAAATCATGTCCAAGCATATCTAGCCTACTACTTCCGGAAGCCCTTCAAAGTGTTATAAATTTTATTCGGCAGGAACTTTGAGCGAAATTAAAGTCTAACAAAGTGAATATGTCAAACTAGGCAAATTCACTCTACATAAATACTCTACAAGGTTATAATTCAATAATTTTTGCGCCTGGACTCTGTAAACTAATTAGACGTGAGTCTGTGAGTTATTTTAAATCATTTATCGTCGTCTGAATTGTGATCGTTAATGTCTGCAGGTACGACGTGTGCTCACCGTTCCATCATTCTTTGTCGACAGAAGTTTTGGCTCATGGTCAACTAGGTTTGAGTTTCTGCCAGTGAACTTGTTGCTACTTATCGGTGGTTAACGAACCGCACTTTACGCATTAAATATTCCTATTTCAGTGCCCCTAACCTTCGAATTTATCGATCCCTTATAGTTTTCGTCATAAAGAGTGACGAAATCAGAGGGTTATTTTAACTAATTTGCAAAACTGTAGATATTTTTAATACAGAATGGAGGGATCGTTGAAAATAAATAAAATGTGGTTTTTCTGTTTCAGATGTTGTTCAGTTTCATGAGCCCATCCACGACATGTCCAATAGAGATTGGAAGAGGTCGACCAGTTGACAAACAAGTGGTGAGTCTCTCTTTTTTTTTTGTATTTCCATTTGCTTTGTATTTGTAATAATGGACAAATTGTAATATTTGAATGACGAAATTTTTTTAAAAACGAAGCTTTCGTCATTCGACGGCCTTCTGTTCAGCGATAATGACGTCGGAGACGTCATCTGCAGCTGACAGTCCGGCGTTGCTGCATCGGCCTCTATTGACATCTTCCGAGAGTCGCTCCGCGAAACACAGAAGAGGATCCGCCGAAAAGAATCTCGCGCGATTTTCACCCCCCTGCGTGAGATTTCACAGTCTTGACATGGACCAGAAAATGTACGTTTTTTATTCAAATATTTTCTAAACCTTAGATTTATAATTTACAGTTTTCATTTTTATTATAATTGGTAATACGAGAGTATTACCAATTATAATAAAATTTTTATACATCCAATTAATTTCCCTTAGATCGAATTTCTGCAGACTCAAAAGTGGCACAGAAAATGTAAATTCATGAATCGTATGATTACTCAGAGACGATTCCCAATCTAGAATGCACTTTGTAGATTAAAGAAGAATATTTTAAGAAGTAGAAGGTAGAGCAAGATTTATTTATTGCAGAAATTATGCTCTCAAATAATTTTTACGTAAATTTTGAATAAGCTTTAAACATAGAATATAAATCTAAATTTTCTTTATAGAAAAACAAAGCAATAGGAATAGCGATGAATATCGAGCTGAGATATAATTGACGGAAATCGATCGAAATTCGTCAGTTTTTGAAAATGTCATCAACTTTTCTATTCAAACTGAAAAAAGAGATAAAAAGGAAAAGTCTCGAATAGTCTATATGTATTTCATTTCCAAAAAAAAAAAGAACCGGGAATATTTCTTTATGCAGGCGCACGGAAGAAAAAGGTATGGTTGGGCCAACCATATATATGGATAAATATGGCATACCCATATTCTATGGTTGCTACAGCCAAAGTTTAATCAACGCAACCATTCAATTTGTTTACAGAGACTATCAGTATTGGCGCAGCAACCATAGGGATATGGGTGTTCCATAATATGGCTGTCCCAACAATACCTTTTTTTCCGTGTGAGTTTCTTCTGGAAAAATTCATAAAGCAGGGAAAGAGAGCAAGAAACTCAAAGGGAATTTAATGCTACGGCACACTTATTTTTCTCAGGGGAGACAGTGATACGATAGAAGACTCTCCCATTCGAGCTTCGCAAGCTTCTATGTTTCTTTTTATTTTTACTTAAACATTTCATTTCGCTTCAGCATTTTGCTTGTCTCACCGTTTATTGTGACAACTACAATTGCTTCTACTCATTTTCAGCCCTTTTTTTTTCTCATTTTCACTCTTTCCCATTTTGTGATGCATATCGAGCGATCGATCCGAGAATCCGTCTCGTGAAACGAACATCTGATTCGAACATTTAGAAAGATTCGGAAAATTTCTGAATGATTTTCAATCCGAAACTTTCGCCTAACAATTACAGAACGAAATGGAAGCTTCTATTCCGAAAATATGAGTGCTTTGCAGAAATCTCTTAGATTGATAGGAATGGATAAAGTACTTTTTTTTTCTTCCGAAAGAGGATGAAGTAGAATGGAGATGGTGGGAACTGGGAACCCTTAGTGAGTTATAGAGTCTGAGTTTAAGTAAGGGGGATGTCTTTTCCTAAAGTGTGTCATTTTAGACACATTCCCACTACATACTTGGGCTATACCTTAGGGCTAGAAGGATAGAAGAAGCAATACTGTGGTGGTGGTGGTGGTGGTGAGTGCGCGTGGTCGAGAAGCGAAAGGTGACGCGGCAAAGCGCGAGAGATAGCGTGCAAGGCAGCGTGCTCCCGGCATCCGTCGTGGGGACACGAGGGTTCGAAATGTCCTGTCGCGTCTGGTTTCATTCCTTATACGATACACAAAGATATCCCGTTTGATTAGATTCAAAACTCCACTCGTGGTTTACTTTTAGCGGCCTACTTCTATTTTTATTCGTGAAAATTTTGCCCTCTTCTGATTTTCCCGGCTCGTAAAAGGTCGCGAAAGTCAAGGTATGGAAAGTGCGAGGAAAAATCGGTCGGGTAACATGAATGAGTGATGGAAATTAAAAAGTGTCTTCTGCAAAATAATCAGTGTCTTCTTAAATTGTAAATTGATAATTAAAAATTGCATTAAAAGTGAAACCGTAGATGTGTCAGGCTGACGTTTCCTATGCATGCTACTGAAAAGCAAAAGATACTTCGATGAAGCTTTGAGAAGTTTTATACTGGTAGGTACAAATTAGGACTTTAGATTTTGAGACTTGAAACTCGTGGTATACATGTCAACTATACTTGGTCGAATCTCCGTTCCGGAACGTTAGTTAAAGTCGTTCTTTAGGAAATCTAGGTTTAAACTTAGATCTTGGCATGGAGAGCAAGCGAAATTTTTGTCTACGCTTTAGAGAAATATGTAGAAGAAAGATTAATGAAAAGTATTGATTTATGTCTGGTTATCGCAACAGGAAATGATCAATTGATTAAGAAATTATTTTGGTGAATGAGAGAGAGAAGAAGGTTTATTGTTTGTTTAAAATGCAATAACATAAAAAAATATTTGTAATAATAAAGCCTGTTATAGTGAAGTATGACGGCACTAAATATTTATTCTCACAGGATTACGATTTTCAAATAAAGATAAGTCAATTATCATGTTTATGAATATTCATGTAACGTGCTGTGCATATGAAGAGCCTCATCAGCTCACGTGTAACATTTCTTTTTACTCGGTGACTGAGAGACAAAAATAGCTTTAAATGTATTCGCCTTCTTTGACTAAATGTGATTTTTGCACATCATTTTGTATACTATTGTTTTAAAAAATAATACTTTCCATCGTTGGATTAAAATCTTGAAACTTTTTTTATTTTGGCATTGAATTTGCTTATTTTAACAAATGTAAATATTTTTCTCGCATCTCATTTGTGCAAGTGAATCGTAATGCAGGTTATTTGTGCTTAAAAATAAACACATCCATTCTGAGAAATCCACTACGGGAAGATTTATCTTGCTTCAAGTTTATAATCTTGCTGTCAGGAAAATAGACTATTTCGTACTTTACATGTAGTCTAATTAAAATAATTATCTATATATATTTTAGTTCAAATTCTTTTAAATTTCTTACAGATAAAGTTTTTATAATTTAAAAAGTAATTTTTATGGCCTATTCTTACAAGTGAACAGAATACTTTTCCCTTCATCGTTTTATACAAAAATAACCCCTTTATTTTACCCAAAAATCAACTTTAAGAACTCCTAAATATTTTGATTAAATTCCAAGAAAAGTCAAGGATCATTTTGACCTGACTAATCTGAAAAGACATGAAATTTGTAACAACACTCGTAGTTGCCTGCCTTTAAAGTTGCGCAACTCGCTTGAAGTTTCAGTCACGGAACACTCGAAACTTTTTCCAAAGTCTTTGAAAATCCGTCTCTTGAGTCGATATACAATTGTTCCGAGGCTTGTCAGATTTCAATTGGCGAAAGTGGATGGAAGAAAGGATGAAGGCAAACAAGCAGAAAGTCAATCACTGCGAGTTTGGCTTAATTTGCTAGCCTCTTTTCTAAGTCCGCTTAATTAGGACCTGTATCTGCTATTCGTGATTGATTTCCCGCAAGGCTTGCGATGCATTGATGCAGCGATGCAACCACAAACGGAGATCGATCAATCGCGGTTTGGCTACGATACGAGCGATCCCTTTTTTTTTTTAGATTTTTTTTTCAATTTTTCTCCTCGTCCACATTAACCACGAACAAAATGCAACGTGTGGAAGATTTCGTGTCTCGCAGTATAGAACCTCGTGAGAAGGCTAGCTGTATGTATATGTATTCCCAAATTGGCAGTACCAATGAATTATCGGTCCATTAGTCCTTGCTCGTTAAATATAAATAAAAGATCCACGATAAATATTTTAGCGTGGGCTGTAGATTCCCTAATAAGACCCCTCTGTCAATTATCTGATCCTGCCTCTCATTATTGCTCGCGATTATCTAGACATCAAAGAGAGAGAAAAATCCTGCCGGAAAAAATCTTAACAAAAAAAAAGCCAAGTCATTATGATGGGGATCAATTCTACGTTACTTTTATACTTCCGGGGGAGCGAAAGGATCTCCGAACAAATAGGAGGGCTCCAAACACTGAAAGGCAAAATCAGATGTTTACTTAAGTGAGTATTAAGAATAAGAAATTGCTGGTTCATGACGGAAGCGATACCATTAGTAACTTCGTACATTTGTCGGTGTTTCATTTCTAGTTGAGATTATGCTACTAATGGCTCATATTTGCACCATTATTTATTTTAAATCGTCGAAATCAATGAGTAGAATTCGTCGGTCAATTTCTATATTTCCGCCTCTCGAATTTAACTTTAGGACGTGTTAATCATTATTATATTTTTTGGAACTCACCTAAAGATTAATTTCTTTTCTTTGTGAATGAAACTATATTTCATGGAATAATATGTATTATGTTCACATGCAGTGGAAATTGGATAACAAGGGGAAAGCTGAAACACTTTAGTAAATTGAAGCTCAGTCGAATTTTAATAAAATTAATCGAGATCAAAGGTTCCCTTTTAAGGAAGGTCGAAGGCGTGAGTTATGCCATTCCACGTTGGAAGGTGACACGATGCGCTACGCGTCAAGCTTCTATTGACCCAAATTTTTGCATAGGCGAAAAAGTGACAAGATCATTTACGCTAAAAATGAAACTGCATCTACAAGCGATGCGGCTTGTCGTTTTTGAAGTACCCCTCGTAAACTCTCGATGGCATCTTTCTCCCATCAGATTCTCTCTGTGAAAATATACAGAAGTTACTTGAAATGAATATCTATTTTCGAGTATATTTCGAGTGGTCTCAAGTATATAATGAACCTGCCTTTTATTACTGCCTGCACTTCACATCAACCGTATAATTATGCCAACAATTCTCGCACTTGACAAAAAATTTATTATCTCTTTCCATTTTTTATTCCACTTTTTTATTCCTTTCGTGTGCTACAACTAATTCACTCGTAAAAGATAGGATAAAAAATAATTGCCACAAAGGTCATAAAAAATCGTAAAAGAATATATCTACGACATTTATATCACTTCCTGGGTCATGGAAAAGGCTTTTAAAATTTTATGGTGTTTTTATCCTTGAATTATTTCCATAAGTAAGAAGCCTATTTTCGCTGGGTACAATTTTTTTCTGGTTCCTGAATTGAAATGTTAAACGAATTTACATAGAATGTCATGTTATATAGAAGCTACCTGATAAAAATAAAAATAGTATATAAGAAGCCCAGCAAAGTCTCTTCACAGATTTCCAGCCTCCCCTATTTTTCATTTTTTTATCCTACTTTTACGAGAATGATGTAAAAGTAGCGAAGAAAAGGAAACGATGTTATGTAGCTGGTAATGTATTGGTAAAAGAACGTTTTTCAGCGAAAGAACTTGCTCGAAACTTCCATCCTACGCTTTGTGCAGTACTCATTTCTTCCGTCATAAAGTCTCGCATTTCTTAAGAAAAACTTCGATATCAACAAAGTTACTTCTGGAGTCTTGGACATGTATCAAATGGAATAAAAATCTCAATATGCCAGGAGAAACATAATTGATATTGATATCACATAAGAAATATAATTTATATTTATATATTATACCCGGCGTTGAGAGAAACCAATGCATCTTAGATGAAATAATCAATTCAGGTGTATGACATGCACTGATTTGATTCATCGATCCGCAAATAAATGTCCTTCGATCATGTTGAATTAATATTATTCTCAAGTTATTGCTAAAGCTCTTTAAGAAAGTTGATTTTCAATCATTGCAAGACAATAAAGATGAAGGAAAAGGTCACAATATTCCAAACAGCTCTCACCCATTTCAGATTAAACTTAGGGTGTGGCAAACGGAGACTATAATGTTGCTCGGATAAGAAACTAATGGAACTTCCGTTTCGGTAAATTGATTATCCTCTTTTACGAAGGAGAAAATTAAATTTTTTTGCAATTAAATTAAACATTCCAATATAGATATATAAAAGAACAAATATTTATAAAAGGAAAAATCATCACAAGCCATCGAAATACACATTTTAAAATTTAAAGCGCTAAATTAAAGCCTGCCGTAACAGTAGTACAAATAAAAATGTCAGACAGTGGAAAAAACTCGCATTGTCAGACAAAGGTTCCAATTTAGGAGTAAACGAAAATTCGCGCTCATTTTACAGTTTTCCAATCCATTTTCGCTACTTTAACATGAACTTATGTCTATTTTCATAATATACATCAATATAACATCATAAACAGTTCAAATTTTAAAGCGCTTCAAGTTCAAAGCATGCCGTGACAGTAGTATAAATAAAAATGTCAGACAGTGGAAAAAACTCTTATAGTAAGACAAAGGGTTCCAATTTAGAAGTAAACGAAAATTTGCGCTCATTTTACAGTTTTCCGATCTACTTTCGCCATTGTTACATAAAAATTTATACCTACTTTGATAATATACGTAAATATAAAATCATAAATAGTCCAAATTTTAAAGCGCTTCAAGTTTAAAGTCTGTCGTTGAAGTAGTACAAATAAAAATGTCAGACAGTGGAAAAAACTCATATAGTAAGACAAAGGGTTCCAATTTAGAAGTAAACGAAAATTCGCGCTCATTTTACAGTTTTCCGATCTACTTTCGCCATTGTTACATAAAAATTTATATCTACTTTGATAATATACGTAAATATAAAATCATAAATAGTCCAAATTTTAAAGCGCTTCAAGTTTAAAGCCTGTCGTAGAAGTAGTACAAATAAAAATCTCAGACAGTGGAAAAAACCGCGCATAGTCGGGCGAGCTGTTTCAAATGTTTTGGAATAATGCAATACAATTTTTGGAGAGAGTTTGATTCTTCATTTAAAGGGCACATTGGGTCAAAGGATCGACACAAAAAATTAATAATTTGAAGTAGG
>JAUEJJ010000047.1:9802647-9812802 GCA_032164275.1 Synergus coniferae | reverse complement strand
GTGAATTTAAATTCGAAAGCTTTCTAAATTTGAAGACACCTGCAATGAAACTTACAAGATTATAAACCTATTTATTATATTTTATTTACTTTAAAAAACTAATTTCCCTTAATTGTTAGTTATTCATTAATTTATCTAGTATTTTTACAGCTACGTATAAAGTTTGCAGCGCTTTTTAGCTTGCGCCTGTTGAGTTGATCTAGAGCTTTCACCACCTTTTTTTATTTCTTCATGAGTTAATTTTCGTCTCATTGACGTCTTCTCTTGAAATCATGAACGAGCAAAAGTTATGATGCAAAAAGTAGGTTGCGTTTAATAATATTCGGTGACGACAGTTGATAGAAGTACATTTTTTTAAACCGTAACTTTTGCTTAGCTTTGATCGTAGAGCAAACTCGTCATCAAACTCAAAACTCAACAAAGTCCAAACTCGAGTTGAAAACCATTCTGGACGTTCTGGAAGAGGTAATCTACTCGTTTTCATGAGAATTGCAAAGCTGTAAAACATGGAATGTGTGTTTCGTAGATAAATTAAAATATATAGAAATGTTTGCACATCCCTTAAAATATTGATAGGATTTTCTTTTGCAATACTAAATTATCTATGTTTATGCTTTTTTCTTGCTGCCAAAATGTATAATTAAATAATACTTTAAGGTCAGTATATTTGTATACTTCAGACGTTTGACATTTTCAGTTACATCACCTGATTTATTTTCAGCTTTCTATTTATCGGGAAGTGCGTCTTCGTTTAGTAAGGACTGCCACTTATTCGATATATATTGCTAAGTCATTTGAGCAGAAAATCGCTTCGTGCATTTTTAGCTAAATAGACTTAAGCTATTTATATTTTAAATCGCACACTTCAAAGGCTAGGAGAGTAATTTCATTAACTGAAAGTTCGTACGTTCATTAAATTTTCTACGAACTGAGATATTTTCTCTAACAAGTGATAAACAAGGGCGATGTCTTTTTGTAATTTGTAATTTTTAAATGAAAAAATTAAGGACTGCCGACATTTTTTTCGAGGTTTAATATTCGCTTTTAGAATTTTGGGGTATTGAAATAATTCTATGCTTTTATCCAAAATGTCAATATTTAAAGGGATGTTCACTCAGCCTCCTTAAAATACACAAATTCGCAGAATTGCCTCTACGAAGAGCCCAAGGAGGAGATTAGATTGTGTAGGGGAAAATTTTGTTGAATCTCCAACGAGAGTAATAATGGATGAAAATACAACACGAATTACGTGCTGGCGAGAATTTCCTCTAATTAAATTTCAGTTTCAATTTCAAAGTGCGCAGAATGAGAAATTCATAATCTAGAAAAGTCTGTAAAATTAGAAAAAGTAAAGGCAATTCTGAAGTGATTTGGATAAAAAAGATTTTGGTCACCACCTCATGTTTTTCTCTATTTAAATATAGGTAAATTCAAACCAAAGAGAGAACTTGGCGTACTTTTGGATGGTCTTAATATTTTGGATTAATGTGAAAATTTAAGAAAAACGTATTTCAGAATTAAGTTAGTGGATGAAATTGCACGAGATATTGAAAAGTAGCTGTATTTATTTTTATTGTAACAATGTACCTTAATTGTGTTCTAACTTTCTGCACAGATGAGGACGACGAACCTCGGCGGTGCGTTCAATTGACCAATCAACACAAAGGTGCTATTAGGGCTATTCGAAAGGTGAGTAAACTTGAAAAGAAAAACACTCATTCTAATCCTAACCATTACTTTTAGAACACAGACATAACATTTCAAATTAGGAACTCTTGTAGTCGACCATCGATCCAGCAAAAAATGCAGCTAGTTAAATAAAACAAAGTAAATACACGTGGAAAAGTAATTTCAAATGTAGTTTGAAACTGGTGTATGTGAAGCAAAGTTAAATGTAGACGACAAAAGACACAATTCACAATTGAAAATTACCTACATTTGATACCTTCAATGCAGAGTCTTGAGTGTTCTTATCAAGAACAGATAGTGGAAATGAAGGCGATGCATCCTTTGGTACAAAACAGGAAACAGGCACCTTAGAGTGAAATTGCTGAACTAATTATAAAGAAAGCTCAAAGAGGTACCTACAAAACTTTACCGTGATAAAGTCGTTTCGACTTTACTATCTTCTTTAAAGGTTGAGAAGTGCAAGCAACCGAGAAATTACAGAAATTTCAGTTTAACTTCAAAATTAAACGTGCGCCTTTAAACTTAATATCGACTTTGCAAATCTCGAATATTGTAAGGAAGACATAGAAAGGAAATAAGTCAGAAAAGACAAAATTCAATATTATCGCTCGATCTCGGTTGCTTCTTGATTTTATTGAATGAAATGTTAAGACGAGATTAATTTCTTTATCTTGAAGTTCAGTATAAATAATTGATCTTGATTTTTATTGTCTTGTCTCACTTGAATACATCACTTTTTGAAACTCAATAGATAGAAATGATTCACCCCAGGTGAAGAACTACATATGAAAATAATTACGGATACAATTGATGACTTCAGCGTTTCAAAAAATGAAAAATTAGAGTGCTCTTTGAAATATAATGATGTGCAGGAGGTAAAACAGGTGGATCGATTGTCGGCCACTTGAACGGGGTAGTTAAGCGTGAAGTGTATAAGGGGATAATGTGTGATTGTCGTACCAGATGAAGTACTTCGTGGCGAGGCGAAAATTCAAAGAGGCACTGAAACCATATGACGTTAAGGACGTAATAGAACAATACAGCGCAGGTCATGTCGATCTACTTGGCCGAGTGAAAAATATCCAAACTAGGTATCCTGATTCCTCTTTGTCCTACACTGTAACCAGTGTTTTGCCCTGCAATATTTCCTCTCACTCCTTCACACTCGAGGAAAATCTGAGGATTCAATGCTTCTGCACGTTTCAACCAAAAGCTCCCACAAGCTCGATCCTAATTCTGAGAAAAATGAGTCATTTCCTTTAACCATCAAAAACCATCTCAAGAAAAGACGCGGAAAGAAAATAAAATTGATTTGAGTTATTTAAAGTACTAGAAGAGTCACTTGACTCGTTCTTTCTCATTCTTAGCTTCACTTTATCTGTTTTTTAAGACTTGAAAATAATGTAATTCAAGTGATTTCACCCTCGATTCAAATAATAATTGCCATCAGAAAATATCCTCAGCATTTTCCTTGACTTATTGAGATGAGATTTTGTGAATGTAGTTCAGAAAATTAAGGAGAGTTGAAATAAGGAAATGAAAAATGTGTGCATGTCAGTGGAGTTAAGAAATAATGGATTGGATATTTCAGTTTTTTAAAGAGTAGTTTTGTAAAATCATTTGCGAAACTTAAAATTTTTTTAAAAGTGTAGGATGTGACCTCTGTGATCAGTTTTGCTCGTAATGATATTGAGGGAGTATATATGAGATTATAGTTTATTTGAGGGCATGAATTACATGAAATTACAAGGGTTTAGAATGATTTCGTAATTTCAAGAGATTTTAAAGAATTGAGGGTTTAGAAGACTTACGAGAGGTTTCAAAAGATTACAGTGAATTTCGTCATTTCATGCAAGAGTCGTCAACCCCTTTACTGACGACAGTCAATTTCCAAAAAGTACTCTATAAAAAAATCTCATTTTTCAACTGAATCAGTCCTTTTCAACTGAATAAATCGTCCAATAATGAATACAATGGCTTTCTTGAAAAAAATGTACATATTTAGACCATTTGTTTATGATTAGAGATGAATGTTTAAGAGTATGCGGATTGCAGATAGTCTTGGCGTACTTCTAGGAGTGATTTTAGTTGATAATCTGAAACTCTCGCAAAATCCCTGTGCTCGTTTTCCCTCCACTGAATTGACGGAGAGATCTCTGTGATCCTATCTTTTTATCTGCTGCAAGCTCTGTTCCACTATATATCCTAGACTCTCCTCCCATTTTCCTCCCTTTGCTTAATAAATTCTCAAGCTCATCAGGACAGTATGACGAGCGAATAGATTTTCCATGGGGCTTGGATAAAGTCTAATTTTCTTTCCTTCAATCCTCTCTCGTCTATCCTGTATCGATCCTTCCAATTCTGTATAGTACCAGAATATTACCTACGCTGCCTATTTGTTTGTCACGTTGACACACGACGTGTGCATGTCTTATCTTGTATCCTAACGTACTCTATCTGTATGTAAATCTCAATCGTCACCTTTCCTATACAGCATCTTGTGAAAGTGTTGTAAACAAGTATTTCTACATCGTATCTACAATTGCTTGCTACAATGGAGTTTGCAAATCAAATTGGTTTTGCAATCGTAAAATCAGTTTTTAATATAAGGGGTCATCGTCTATTGAAAAATTTCATGCAAAAACTATGCAGGAAATAATTTGTCAATACAATTCATCATAATTTATGCCTATTTCTTATATAGATTCCTATGTGAGATTTTTCAATAGGGTCCATAAATTACGTAACACTTTTTCCCTAATTATTTTATCATCTGAAATCATTTGAAATCCTTTGAAATTATATAATATTTTTAATTTCGTGAAATCATTTAAAATTCCGCGAAATCTTTAAAATCCCATGTAATAAATCGTTAAATTTTTCCTTCCCCACCTTTCCTCATAAAAGCTGTTACGAATAAATTTATGAATGGCCCTTAAAAGCAAGAATCTCGAATTTGGTGTTAACTTCGATTTTTGTTCTTCACAGTTGGCAAAAATCCAAATTAACACCATATGGTGACATAGTAAAAAAAATTGCGGTCTTAGTAGCACGACTGTTGGAATAAAGTCGAGAGATTTTGAAAAATCAACATTTTTCAGATTTTTCAGCACGCTAAATCTTTCGTGACAACCCATCATAAAGCTGATCTTATCTTGACCAAAGATTATTTTTATCCAAACTTGAATTAAGCAGTTGGCAACTGTCTGAACTTTATCGAACTTTGGATTAAGATGTATCTTTGAGATTATGATACATAAATTGTCATTAAAAAAAAAAGTTACAAATAAAAGAACATTTATTCTCAAGTGCCTAAAAAGTTTTGAGTCTGAGAACTCGTAGAGGCAATCTACGTCAATTCTTTCGTCACGGTTTTTCAAACAGTATTTACTTCTTTCCGATTACGATATCTGCTTTTTTCTCGAGAACTGAGGAAACCACAGTTCAAGTTGACGTTCTGGCGAGAATAAAACTTCTTCACATTGATCGTAAAGAGTCTATATTCTCATCATATTGTTCTCACTCTGCAACACTGAAACTTATACATTTTCAAACGTAAAACAGTATTTTATAACATTTACTCCACGTGGGTTTTTATAGCGGTGTCTCTTTTACAACCTAATATCATATTTATTGTCTGATAATGTCCGTACTTTTCTTTTCAAAGTTGCCCTACTCGATGCATATAATTTTTTTATGTTCTTTTCATTTTTTCTATAAAAAAAAAGAAAAAAGAATGATATTTAGAAAGCCCATTCTGCAGAAAAGCTCAAACAGTAAATAGATTAAACTTTTCACGATTCAAAATTTTAAAAGCTACTTCTTGATTGTCAATTTAATTATTATCCGTTCTTTCTGCATAAAAATAAAAAAATTCCCTTTCAAAGGCCCTTGTGGGGTAAATATAAACGTAAATGTGTGCGTATGGCACGTGTCGCGATGTCAGCTGAGGTACTTCGTGGCTCGCAAGAAGTTCAGGGAAGCACTGAAACCCTATGATGTGAAGGACGTGATAGAACAGTACAGCTCGGGGCACGCGGACCTTCTCAATCGCGTACGAAACCTTCAGTTCAGGTACATCCTTCGTCGAAGTACCTAAGCCGAATCACAAAATACGCTTTTTGTTCGACCCAAATCGCTTTTCACTTCGTCCAATGTCATTATGGTTACCCTGTAGTAGGCACTTGCTGAGCTTCTTTTATATCTTCCTTTTATCTTATTTCATATTTAGTTTCTCAAATTATGTAGGTACAAAATAATCCAAATTTACAATTTAAATGCAAATGTACAATTTCACGGAAAATATCGATTTGTATGATTTTCTATAATATATTCTTAAAAAACTATAAAAATATCGTAAAACCCCTTAAAATTCTACGAAATCTTCATAAAAATCTAAAAGTCTTTTAAATATCGTACTTGATTTTTTATTTAAATACATTAAAATGTATTTTTGACAAATTTAAATTTCGAAAATTCAAGTATTTTGAATTTGGATTTTGGAATCTTCAAAATTCGGGCATTTATATGTAATTCGATATTTTTCATCAAGTCCCTTTAATTACTTCATTTTCAATTAAATAAATATTTCAGGCCTCAGAGCTGTCAAAAATATCAGTTGTGATGCCTGATCTTTCGAAAGTTTGACTATTTTTGCAAAAAAGTCATATTTACTCTAAACGAGAACTTATTCTACTGAATCAGATTCCTTTTTTTACCTTGGGTAAATTTTTCCCTTCTAAGACAGGAAACGAATATTGGTACTGTTTGACTGTAATATCCTCGGTATTTTATCTTCTAATGAGATGCCTAACCCAATCTTTTTCTTTTGAAGAAGGAGCGTGTTTTGACGTAAAATCCTTTTTGCTTCTTCAGTGTTTGCTATCCCACGTTATCCTTTCTATCGCCATCGTCGATGTTCCCATTCTACTTTCTTCTTTCATAAGAAGTGAGTCGAGGGCTTCAGCTTTTCCATCGATCCCCTGCAGGATAATACAGGGTTGTCTTTGTCGTTTTTTTTTTAGTCTCAAGGAGTTTCATGTTTAACATTTAGCAAGATCCAATAATTTAATGAAAATAAACATAAAATTAAACTATTTAAATGAAATAAAAAATCTTAATTAAATATTCGAATTTGGAATCCTGAATTATGCTCAGTGCTATCCATTTTTGCGTTCATGCTTCCTTCCTTCAATAATTTAAAATTTTATAAGCTGAAAGCTTCCGCTTAGAAATCACAGACCCAAATTGAATTTCGCTAATTAAAAACAAATATCTAAAGCAAACTTCAATAGCTTTTCTCTTTTTGTTGTGAAGTAGAATGTGCGTGAATTGAGCAAAATTTTTCCTTCAAATATGAGCACTTTTTGTTCAGTCATGCCGCACTTTCTTTCCTCTTGCATGTTACTTTCATGCGCGTTGTGTGTGCTTAGAAAATAGCGTTTCTATAGTGAATATTTCTGAAATTACTCTATTCAAGGTATTTATTATCCTAATACTTTTTTTCTTTTCAATACCAGGCTAGATCAAATTTTGGGTAAACAGGGCTCAAAAGCGAAAGATGTCTACGCCTCGAAAACTAGTTTAGCTTCTAGAGTTGTCAATATTGAGCGGCAGGTAAGTCAAAAGGAATGTGTTTTATGAGTGTCTTCTAATTTCTAATTTATAAGTCCTTTACAACGTTTCATTCCTTGAGACCTTATACTGTCTCGAATTGAACATAAAAGCCAATAAATTGCTGAGAAGGTACATAGAGTTGTATAGCTTTATTTGTGAGAAATGCAATGGAAATTGTTGCTGATACGTGAGTGCTTTATAGAGTGTACTTCAAGTTCAATAAACATGCATTCATGTATCTCAATGTACTTTGAATCAGATCCAATTTAATTGACCTTCTATTTCTCTCACAATTGTCAAGATACACTTTAAATTAAATAAATAAAAGGACTCTTTACTTACGATTTTGTTAATTGTAAAGTTTTAATATGTAATATATTTTAATATATAACGTAGTTAAGTTTGCTGTAACGATAATGTTTGCAATGAAGTTGTAATGTGATTTTGAACATTATTGGAAGAGCGAAGTAGTTTAATAATGTTTGCCAACTGTTCTGTTCAGGTTGATGACATCGAGGTCAAGCTCGATCAGCTAATAGAGCTCTACATGGAGGATAGGAAACGACTTTTGGCCCTACCGATACCAGAACCCGACTACCAGCACATGACCTCAACTGTTAATGTCCAGGGCACCCCAACGATGTCCACTGCCTCCCCTAATGTGACGGTTCTGAAGCCGATTTTAGTAGATAAACAATTATCCGAGCCGAGTTCACCGACTACCGGATCTTTTAGAGAATCCGAAAAACGAAAACCGAGACAAATGCATCGGGGTCACTCGGATCTTGGAAGTCGAGTGAAAAAACGAGTCACTTTAAGGTTTGCATCCTTTGAGCGTACACGGAAAAAATTAGTCACCGAAATTTTCCTTGATTGTCATCGACTTTAGGATACGTCAAAAGTTTTCAAATGTTTTATAAATTTCTTCTAAAATCTGAAATAATCTTCGTGAAGAATTATAAAACAGTTGTAGAAACTTTACTTGACTTAGTCGAGATGTTGAGAGTCAATGAAAATTTCGAAAACTTTTATAATTCTTCACAAAGTTTACTTTAGATTTTAGAAAAAGTTTATAAAACATTTAAAAACTTTTGACGTATGCTAAAGTCGATGTCAGTCAAGGAAAATTTCGGTGACTAATTTTTTCCGTGTAGGAACTTTGTAAATTCGTTTTTTTGTTAAAAAATAGAAGTGTTTTTTTAATTTCTGTGGAAGGTTTTTCAATTACTCTATATTTTTTAATCTTATTACCCTTTCTGACCATGGTTTTTTCACCAAAATGAAGGTTTTGTAGGGTTGTCCCCATAAATCAAGAAACTTAATTTTTTTTAATCACCCTGATACTGTAGTTTATTTATCAAAAGGGATTGATGATAATAAGCATTTAATTATTTAAGGTATTGTAAAAATCAAAAGAGAGATCTTTAAACTAAAAAAATTTTATTTTGCAGTTCTATTCCTTCGCATTTTGCGCCTCCCATTGATCCCAGAACCGTCCGGGCAAGTCAAACGACATCGGACTATCCTCGCCGTCTGGGTGAGGTAGTGATAACGGTACCTTCACACTCGGAAACTGATTCCAAACACGAGGATTCTTGCGTCTTTGGGATTTCCAGTTTACCTCAAAGCTCAACCGAATCCGCTGGTGAGTATATCCGGATTAGTTAAATCTCTACTGAAAATTCCTAGTCATACTCACGTATGTCATCCTGAAGAAATCTGGAAGGTTTAGCAAGGAAAACAAAAAAATTTCGTATATTTCGAGTAGTTATACTATTTTTTTAATAATATCAGCTTTTCCAAGAAAATAGAGACTAAGGGGAATTTCCAATCTAATAAAACTCATTCGCAACCCTTATCTTAAAAAAACTGCAAGCACGGCAGAAAATTTGTCTATCATCGAAATGTGCCCCGAACAAATTTATTGCGACTTTAATAGTCTTCAAAATTGTAGTAATATGTCTTTTTAGTTATTTTAGATTTAGATTGAATTTTTATGCTTATTAAATGTTATAGATAGGTAGAATTAAATTTTTTAAGCATGTAATTATATTCAAGCCGAACGTCTCTGTGAATTTTCAGCCACTTTCAAGAATTGTTCCTCGTCCTCGTCGTTGTAGTGAAAAAAACTATCGCAGTAAGTCGTGAAAATTCACTTCCTACGAATCATTCATTCCTTAAATATTTGAAATGAAAAGAAATTCAATTAAAAATAGGATCTCTTTAAGAAAATCGTCACGACTTTAGTTGAGTCATATATATTTAGCGTCTCGATATATTTCTATGATTTTTCGAAAAGATCATTAATTTTGCTCTCCTCGCATCGTCTATTTCGTTGAGGATATCTGAAATCTGACTTTTAAATTATCTAGAAATTCAAGATATCGTACGTAGTCTATTCAAATAAATTCCAGAGCTTTAATAAATTATTCATCACAGTAAAAATTCTTCACAAAGGAGGAATTCAGTCAGACGACTGTTTACAAGTATCTCATAATAATCTGATAGCTTCTACGCTATGGAGTTGGAAAACCTCACAAATTCGGAGAACTTTGCGAATTTTCAAGGGTACAGATATATTGTTTACATAATAAATCAAAGGACATGGTGTTTTAAAATTGGAATGCTGTAGCTAGTCCATGGTTATTATCTCATTTAGAGTATCACAAACTACATGTCAGGAATGTTCATAGCTAGTTTTCACATAGTCATTCCTTTTGAAAAAAAATGTATTTCAATCCCCAACAGCACGCAATATTGCAGGTTTACAATTTTAACTGTTTTTTAAATTTAATTTAATTTTTAAATTTAAAATTTTAATTTCTTAAGGGAGGTTCTTGTTTTTTTATT
>JAUEJJ010000047.1:9785281-9802547 GCA_032164275.1 Synergus coniferae | reverse complement strand
TTGAGATAAAGTAAAAGTTACCCAAGTCAGTAACATTGAATTAGTATATCGATACGAAAGTTTTCTTAAAATAATATTATATAAAATAAAAGTAAACTAATTTGTAATATATCCAGAAGAATACAGTTTTTCTCTGGAAGTAAAAAAATAGGATTCGAAAAACTAAATTGATGATAAATATTAAAATATCGACCGGTAGTATTTAACTACGAATTACGAAAACACCAATTAAATTTACTGTTGCCTCGCTTCTTGCGAGTCGTAGAAAATATCTCAAAAATAATTTGATTATTTTATTCTCTACCGTAAGATCGATACCAGATCTAAAGAGATTTCCAAAACAAATGAACAGTTCTAGTCATTCATTTATTTATCACCCCATTCAAACGAAATCGAATGGCAATTCTTAGCAATTCTTTAGATACTGAACTTTTAATATTAGTAACAAATTTTAATATAGCATAAATATAAATAAGTAGCAAAAAATTAAATTGTACATAATGATATTAATATTAAGATTTTTGATTACTAATTCGCTTTTTTTATTTAATGGGGTGATACAACTGAACAAAAATTACACAATAAAATTTAACTTAGGGCACAAAAAAGACGCTTATATTAAATTTATATAACGTTGCGATAAAGTACATAAAATATAGCCTACTGTTCTTATAATACATATGTAATAAGTTATTCGTATATGTATATTATGCGGTACGAGTCGAGTAGAGAATATTATATACTGTGCATGGCGCTTCCGTTTAAAACATGTTCTACAAAATTTTGAATATTATTCTTCACTGTTGGTAGACCAAGAAATGTTTCATATTTTAAAATCCAGTCTCTCCTTTAATTTTATAATTGAAGGATTCAAAATTACAAAGAAATGAAACGTTTTTGTGTACCACATTCGTAAAGACCTAAAAAGCGACCTATATTTTCAATGTACAGATATAACTTTCGTCGATCGTTCATTGTATAACATTCCATTCCTACGTATTATTATATTGTACGTTTGTAAAAATAATATATAATATATGCTACATATTTTCTTCTCAGGCAGTAGAATTTCTAAATATATTTATAATAAAACAAAGTGAATGCTTTCTGAGATTGCAACTTGAGTAAAGGGAACTTAATTTTTAATTTTAATTAGCAATTATATTATCATAGACCTGTAAATCTTTGATAAATTTATCCTGGAATGAGAAATAATTCGAGAAGATTCACTAAACATAAAAGCGTATTCGTCCACAATAGTCCGGATTCGACTATACATATGATCCTAACACTAGTTAGTTCTTAATACTGCAAAACTTGTGACAGCGAAAACTATTATGGCGAAAAAAATCGATCTATCCGCACAATTAAAACTGAGATAAGAAATAACTGGGATAAAATAATTACAATAAGGCTTGATGTATCAATTAGCGAAGAACAGGTTTGTTTCTCTTTTGTAAAGAGTTTGCTACACAAAATGAACAATGTAAAGAACCGATGATCTTCAGCGGAGCTGTGAGATTAAACATTTCTCCTCTTATATAATAAATAAAACATAATTGCGTTAATACATGAATAAAGACAGTAGTGCAGTGCGCATATAACGTAAAATGCGATCCGTTAATTTCTCTGCATTTAAATTAGCTTCAGAGGGACCAGGGAAAAACGTGTAGAGTTAGTTATTAGTTATTATTAGCATAATTTTAGTAATCTGAACTTCATGTGCGCGTAAGAATCACTTTGTACATCGTGCATCAACCGTTTTTCACCAGTCAGCTTTTAACTTAATAATAAATTTATTATTAGTTATTAACGAACGTATTATGCATTAGCAACGAAAATTTTAATAAGGTTTAATAACTTCTTTATTCAGTTGACGATCGAGAACAAAAGAACACTCAACACTGGTAGAGAAAAATAATTAAATATGTATTGTTAGAGCAGAAGTTTGTCACAATTTCGTCGGCCTTTACTCTCCAAATTTGCATAATCAGTGAAAAGTGTTGAGTAAAATTTTTCAATGAATTTTCACTGGAGTGACCAGTGAGACATTTCTCCCGATTATTTAAATTTAGAGAGGACATACGTCAATGCCTCTTTCGAGGAATAAGGGATTTAGAATGAAGCGATCTTGTGTAACTTTGTCAAATGAAACGAAGGATTTGAAAATCTGAAATAAATATATACATTTATTTTATAAATATTTTGAATTAATGTAGCTCTGTCTCATTCCATTTTAGACTGATTCCTGAAATTACATTCTGAATGAATGAATGCTGACAGGAGAATCGGTACTAGTCACAAAAACGCCGATTCCTTCCTCCAACGAAGATCATCCAAACTAGATATTTACTTCGGATCTGAAAAGGTAATTTGGGAAATACCAATTCCAAGAAATACCAAGTAATTTATATTCTTAAGTTATCAAATATGTTATCAATTTGATTATCTCTCTACAGGTCCTATAAGTTATATATTTTCAAAAACCCTTTATTTTTGAAACCTAAATGTTAATTTTATCGACTAATGTAAGATGATTTTATAGAAGACTCTAAGGGAAGGCTAGACGAACGATATGTTGATGCGGGTGTCAACTTTTTTGGTGCTTGCTTCACCACAATATTGATTCCTTTTTTAGGAGCACTAAGTACAGCTCCACAGTAAGTGCGCAGAGTAAAATAATACCATAATTCAAAGGTAGTCAAGACTGAATAACCGAGAAAAAAGCCAGCAATACCTCCGAAGGAAACCGCAAGATCCACCCAGCCAAAAGTTGTTTCGCGTTTATAAAAAAAATTTGGCCATTGACTTAAAGTGATATTTGTCTGTACTCTATTCCAATTTCGTTCAATTTTTTTCAGAGTATAAGCAGTATGATCACATGGTAGATAACAATCGCAATTTAATGTAGACCACGTTTTCCGAGCTGCGCTTAAACAGGAATACTGGCTTGGTTGACATTCTTGGGCTGGAAAAAGTGTCAAAAACCAAGGCAAACAGGAACAGACTGATTTCATTTGATCAATTAAGCACCTTCGCTCACACTCCGAATAGGAATCGTTTTCATCGTCTAAAGTACATTGACGCTGATTGAGTGATAGAAATCTTATGTCCTCGTTGGTTGTTGTTACAATTGGATTAAATTGGATTAAAGACCCATTTATAAGCTCAAAAATTGGCTGATCAAACACTGGAACTGAATCTGTCTGCTCATCCGTCAGGTAGAGTCTGTATTATTTTTCAATTCAATTATTTCTGTGATTGATAATATGATAATAATTGAAAATAATTCAGGGTGGTCACAAGGTTCAATTTTTCAATTTCCCTGACTTTTCCTTGACTTGCAGACAAATTTCCCTAAAATCTCTAAAATTCAGGACAACCTTGGGAATCTCTTAAAAATCCATGAAATATTTAAAATCTCATAAATTCCTAAAAATCTAATAAATCCTTTAAAATCTATTAGAATTCCATGAAATCCTTTAAAATTTCACAAAATTATTTAAAAGTCAAAAATAACTTGAATTTTTTTTTTAATTCCATGAGGAATATTAAAATTCTTTAAAATCATTTTTCCCCTGACTTTCCTGACTTCTTTGACATGTGGCCACCCTGTAATTAATCATTATTTCTTATATACCTTATGGGAAAATTTTGCGTCTCAAAGTGCAATATTCTCTCACTATCATCTGTGCGTTGTATACGTTTTCCTGTAAATTTACAACACACTCCAGCAGGTGTAACAACTTTTTTTAACGAATCACAACTTCCTCTTCTGTTAAAAAAAAAACTATAATAAACATCTTCATTTTAAGTATTTATTAAAGTATAAAAAAGTGACTCACTTATAAGAGCATTTCGAAAACAAGTCACTGCAATCAGGAGCTAGATCGTAAAAAAAAGCTGCATAACCACCTTCTACCCAATCCAATTCTATTTTTCTTTCCCAATCCCATTCGTATAATTCTTTAAAATAGGGTTCTTGATCCTACAAAAATAATCTTTAAATGTTGTATAATTTTTTTTCAAATACTAGGAATTATTTCCTTAAACAAAATTCTAATTACCGGATCCAATTTGGAATTATTCACCACTTGGAATAAATTCCAATTCAAGCAAAGATAGATATTCGGGTAATAAATTTGAAAATTTTCGGGCATAATATCTAATCCCATCTTTGTTGGTGATGTCTGAAATTTATCCCAAATTGTAATAATCGTTGTAATAGCAGCGCCCAAAGAAGCAAGAACGATAATAAACCAACCAACCCTAAAAAAAAAGAAATAAATGATTTATACCTCAAAAATTTTAATTGAGGTATTATAATTATTATATTTATATTCTTGCCTTGAATAAGTACTTTTTGAAGGGTCCATGAAGTAAGGGAATCCATGAAGAGAATTTTCCCGAAGATATTCCTTGGATCTGAATTTCAAACTTGTACGTAATTCTGATAGCGCGGGAAAATATTTAAAAGACATAGCTTTATTCAATTATAATTTTCTAGCATAAACAACTCTCGCTTCGTTTCAGAACAGAGAATAACACACAGAAATTTATAAAATCTACTTTTATGTCGTATTTCTCTTATCAAGAAAACATCAATAATGAGAGCTTACTCAGTTTTATTAAAATTTCAAGCGTATTGCAAAACACGCGAGTGTAACAAGTTTCATGAATTTTGCAACTGATGCTTGGAACGCTGTACAATGTGTATTTTGTTCCGGAATTTTATATGCTAGGACACAATTTATAAGACATAATATTAAAAATAATAATAAATTAATAAAGAACACATTTTTCTTTATAAAAATATTATTAGCTATATTTGTGACTGCCATGTGCTTAAAATATTTACTTATAGCATTATATGTATTTAGAAACAAAATACAGATATATTTTGTTCCTTTCGGATATGAATGGAACAGAACCAGGTGTGATTCTTCATTTTGGGATGGTATATGTGTATGTGTGAGTACCGGTTGTCTCTAGAAACACAAACACTTCCGATCTCTGTGTTCTGCCGCTTTATTATTTTAGACTACCCCTTACTTAACCATAAGCACATTTTACATATGTTTCTCTAGACCCGCGAACCACCCATAACAGTTTCCCGACACAATTAGATTTTTTATGGCCCACTTCTAATATCAAATTCCAACTTCAAGTGCTTCAATTGGACGTCTAAAACTGTAGCGTTTTAACTGACAAACATTCCTTACGCATTTTTCGCTATAAATCTCCTTGATTTTCAAGTATATTCATTTTTAATTCTATAAATGCTGATCATCTAACTAGAGAAACAAAAATTGCAAACTTTATGCAAAAAATACTGATGAAAACGATTGGGTTGAAGTTTCAGATGTTTTAAGGATATTTTTATTCCGGTAGATTTAAAAATAAATCTACAGACTAGGCAACTGAAAGTTTAATCAAATATTTGCAAAATGAAGACAGATATCAATCCTTCAATTTTCAGAATACATATCATTTTTGATCTTATTCGAGTTATCACTTCGAGTTATTCACGGAAGCATAAATGAGATACGTCATACCTCTAAATGGGAAAAGATAAGGAAATAAATAACCGCGGTTCTTCTTGGTAGACATTCAATTTTGTTATGGAATCTTAGTGTTTGAACATAAATTATGATAAATCATTGTTTATTGAAGGATGGGGATATGATTCTGTGTTAAAACATATTTACAAGAAATGAGCGATCTCAATACGGAGTTGAAAGATCGGCGAGATTTTTTTTTTTAAGCGTCTGTAGTTATTCTCGTGCCCAGGTGTGAGCCTGTAACGTAACATAAACATGCCAACTTCTCTTAATGTATTAACGCATCCCTCTTCTTTCCACTTACTTGTTTTTCTTCCCTCTATTCATTCCTCTGGATCTCTTTTACACACGATTTTTTCAGAACAATTCCCACTTGAACATCTCAGAAAGAACTTCACGTCAAGAAGGTCTTCAATTTTTCCAGACAAGTTTAAAAATAGTCTGAATTTTGCTATTATATGTCATTTAGCAAGTCGGAGAAATAATTTGTGTTATCGTCTCAACTGATTTTAATGAATTCTGTCATTTCAGACTCAATGACTTCTTAGTCTAAAAGGTCATCATATCTGTATTATTCTTGCGATTGACGTTACGAAATATATTATTTAGCGAAAATTGTACGACAATAAATTAGTCCTGAAGGACAATATGCGAAATATTATCTGTAACAAATTTATTCAAGTCTTATTTTTGGGCTGAATTTATCTCGCCCGAGTTATTGAATTGGAAAATGTTTACCTGCCGTGGGAAGGTTTTATTACTTTTGGGATTTTCGTACCTGCCCTTACCTTTTCCATCGCGGTCATTATTTTGGATCAGGCGGTCTGTTTATATTTTGTCATTTTCTTTCATTTTTGGGAAATTTATTCAAGTCTTATTTTCAATTTAAGGCTGAATTAATCTCGCCCGAGTTATTAAATTGAAAAGTGTTTACCTGTCTAATTCGTACCGGGCTCGCGATTTATTGTAAATTATAGATAAGTCGGAAAAGAAAAAAACGGAAGTGATATTTTTGTGTTGTGAGAGTAAGTTCCTGTTTCGGTGGCGATTCAACAACATCAGACAACACGCACACGTGTCGGTACGTCGATTTTTTTTATGGATCTAACAACTATTATTTTTTCTTACCCAAAACAGATGTAGTAATTATTTAATTTATAAAATATAAGGAAATTTTTTTTATAAATTAAATAATTTTTTGAAAATTAATGTTAAATTTTTGAATTTTATAGCATGTAATTATTCTTACTGTAAAACTGAAATTAAAAAAAAATCTGAATTACATCTGTTAGGAAATAAGAAATAAAATATCTTCGATCTTGTGGAATAAAAAGGCGTATGACCAAGAGACACGAGGACCAAAAACATTATAATAAATAAAAGATGTAAGACAGAAATGAGCCAATCGAAAAACAACTTATTGAATAATTTTAGTCTTGTAATTAGCGTGGTAAAACGCACGTTAGCATAACGTGCTCGCGATATAAAGTGTTTACTGTTATTAATGAATAGATGCGCCAGCACGTGTTAGTGGCACGAGCTACCCCTCAAATCACAACTACTATACGAAAGTATACCACTCTACTCCCTTTTTCTGTGTATTGGTGGCCATTCGAGTGTGTGGTTAAGATAACACACGCACAAAAACAGCTACCAACAAGAGAGAAGGAACAAGTATGAGGTATGAGATGTGCGAGGGAGTTCTCGTCGAAGGCAGTCAGTCAGTGGTGCAAGAGTTCGGTCAAGAGAGTGGTCACCATTCTCTCTCTTTCGGCCCTTTCTCTTTCCCTTCCTTTCTTTCGCTTCTTCACGGATCATCCCTTCCGTTTCATTAAACATAGACAATTATCGAAAATGTATCATTATTATAGTGAAAAACGTACAATTGATTCTAAAGAATTCAAAACTGAAGCTTTAGAGTCTGAACTTCACCTTGTAGAATCAAATAATGGTGAAAAAAGGTGAACAAGATTTTTTTAAACTACCAGATCATATTGATGATGATCATCATATAATTGAGAAGCAACTTTCCCCTTCAAGAAAGACAATAATCATCTCCAATCTGCGTACAAAGAAGTGCAACTAGTGATATAAGTACTAAAAAAAGTGATCAAGGGCGTAATATTAATAATTAATGAAACAAGCGGTGGAATAAGAAAATATTAACAGAAGTATTATTAACAAACATCGACTTGAATGTGCAATCAGAGTTCAGTGTTGCTACCTATCGCATAGACTAGTAGGAATTTGCACAAATATGTATTAAGAATGCCGATTGTTCATGCGCTCAAGAGACCGAGAGGAAACTCCGGCGCTATTTTGTCTGATTTTTGATCGACTGTAGCAACTAGTTCTGCAGGGATAACAATTGATTGGCCCAGAACTCCAGAAGGGATTGCAGTGCAGAGAGAAGCAGGTAGCTTTTCTCCTGGCACTTAAATTAACACTCAAGTGGTAATGAGCTCTGCATCGAATGTGGTGGCAGTAACAGTGAGTGAGAAGTGAAAAAGTGCTAAGCGACTGGAGATTTAACACGATTTTTACCCTGAAGGCTTCAAGATGATTAACATTAATCGAAACCAAAGGAAAATTAGCCGAAGAAGATCTCCCAGAAGAAGAGGCATCTCCTCCGCAGAAATTCACTCAGGTATATTTAATTAATTTCACTTTTAATTTTAATGCTATCTTCATTTTCCTCTCCTAAAAATAACATAAAAGAAGCGTAACATAAATAAAGTATAATATAAATAATATTGAACGTTTGAAATGCAAATTGTTTGATTATTGAATAGAAGAATTGAATTGAAAATTGTGTATACTTACTGCAGAGGAATTTTATTAAAAAATCACAGACAAAAAGGAATTTTGTTTCTGGAGACAAAAGCTTCCTTACCACACACATTAAACATCCTGCAGAGAATAAGTTTATTTTTTTTATCCCTCTCATTCTCCACTGTGATTGTTTATGTAAGATTGTTCTTCATGCTGCTTCCACATTTCCTGAAAATTTTGAAATATTGTCTTATCTTTTACAGCTCAATATTCCCTGTTGGAGAATTAATTATCAGAGTTGATTAACAATCGAGAGGTGCATAAACTTAACTTTGTAGAAAGATGCATTCCATTGATCCTAAATCATGCTAGTTAATTGATTCTATTTCAAATTCACGAGCTAACCGTTATAGAGAGATCGTAACCGTACTCACTTTGAAGTTGTGGCCATAATATGATTTGGAACATAATGGTATGTGCAACAGAAATGGAAGCTAGTCGTAAAGAGAATGAAGAATAATAATGACAATTGTTTTGATACCGATATCTAGGTTACAATCTTGGTCAACCTTTTTTTTTAAAGAAAAAACAGTAGCTTTTACACTTATACACTGACAGTAACAATTCATTTTTTGCATACTCGTTACAGTACATTCAATCCGTGCTTTTAATCACATTAAAAACTTTACGGTAAATATTGTTGCAGGTTAAAATTAAAACGGTTTACATATGTATTATTGTTTTGATTGTTTTGTTTTGGTTTTGTCAATCGTACACTCATCGTCGTATACCTATGCTTTAACATTCGTCACTAGGATTTTACATTGAAAACAATTGAATTACATGTGAAATCCTAGTGACAAATGTTAAGATATTCGCATCTCACTCCCTCAAATTTGAAACAAACGAAAGGGAGTGAGAGACAAATGTTAAGGCATATATGACGATGAGTGTACGCCATGGTCTTAAAACAATAGAACTAATAGAAGATGTATTGAAATCATTTTTTAAAACCTGTTAAAACTAACAGTGAAATTCAGGGTTGGGTACATAATTTACTCTCGGCAATACAGAGAGTATGTTCCCAACCCTGAATATTAGTTTTAAAAAATGAAATCGACACACCTGTCACCTTCTATTAATTATAGTCTATGATTTACGAACTACGTCTGATGAAAAGTAATATTTCTTCGGCACATTTTTACGATTTACAATATATTTTACGTGTGTTTTTACAATAAATATAAGTCGGTACTTCATATACTATGTTCAGGCGATATTTGACTCCCAAAATAGAGGTAAATTAAACACCGTTTAATTTGAATACAATAAAATTTACCCTCAAGTATTTACTGTGATAAATACTACGTAGTAATTATTATCCGATTAATTTCTCGTTTTTGCATACAATTTTTGCATACAGCTTTCCGGATTTTTTCCATTTTGCAAGTTTCATTTGAAGATATTAAGTAGGAAAACAGTTGTAGTTCGAATTATCTATAAAAATATATCAGAAGAAGGGAATTTGAGCAAAGAAGGGAATATTGGAGCATGACCAATGAATCTGGATTCATACCCAATTTATTATATACATATAGTGCATTCATTCACGCAAATGGAGTTTCTCAATCATCATTTACTGTCAGTTTTAGATTCTCGATACGATATTATCAGAAACGGGGATTTAGTTTAAAATTCATTCATGTCATGATAACGTGATATATATGTATATCAATCCCTTCATGTAAGAAAGTCAGTTTCGCAATGTCAATCTTGTTTCGGCGGATATTCTCTACTAATCATCTGATTCTTGTTCCTTCTTATATTTCCTTACATAATATGTAATGTTCTTTTGAAACTCTCTTTATGATAAAACACTCATGTTTTGCGCATTGTTTTCATTTTAATATTGGACTTTATATATAAAATCTAGTGAATTTTCTATTTAGAATACGGCGCAGAATGTAGATTGGAAGATTTTAACTTGAATCACTTAAGTCAAGAGACAATGCGAACAAGGTGTAATCTTAATGATTATTATTTACGAGAGGATGAAGATGGATGTGAGCAAAGTTCCTATAGTACTACTATAACAAAATTTTACAAAACAAACCATAAATCACTCGATGTCGATGTCATTAGCTCTCGTTTTACAGAATGGATGCTAATTTTTCAGCGATAATGTGGATACACAGAGCAGTTAAAATTGTTTGCTTTCCAGACATAATGAGTCACAGAAAGATAGATAAGTTTTGAGAGATTTGGTGACTTTTGGGAAAAGAGAAATATAAGAAATAAAATATATAAAATAAGATATGCAATAATCTGTTTAAAATATTTAAATATACAATATAATGTCTTTTTGAAAATATTTCTATCAGGAAAAAGTTGTAAAGGAAGTTGGGGGACAACTCAGTTCTAAATGAATATTGAAATTTGAACCCTCTTAATTTGACAATGTGACTGAAGCTTTTAGAGTTTCGAATTTCATTTTTTGTTAAGGAGAGCGATATAAGAAGGTAAACAAATGGGAAAGTGGTCTATTAATATCGAAACCGGTGTGTTTATGGAGATCCCTGATACTTTAAATTAAAGAAGATGACTTAGGGTAAATATGGAGGGAAAAGGATCGCATATTGTACTGGCCTGTGCCTTGCTTAAAAAGACAGTGAAGGCATTCATTTGGTACTAGAGGTTTGCAACGGGTCAAAGCGTTATCTCCGCGGTCAGCGGTCTTGAAAGATCAACTCTTGCTATAATATATATCATTCATTTATTTGGTTGTTTTAAGTAAATCTTGGGTTAAGTATACCAAATTTTTCAATTCGCCAAAAAATTTCACTATTTACCTAACTTTCGCATTCAGAAAAGGAGATATCATCTTTAACTAAAGAAAATTAGAACTAAAGACAAATAGAACTAACGACAAAGATTAAAATAATTAGTTATGAATTTTACTTAGGAATTTTTTACGATAATTTTCAAGATAAATTTTCAATAAATAGAAAAATACTGCGGATAAAAAATATCAGCAAAGTAAATTAATATCTCGACACTACTTTTATAGTACTTATAACCGTATTGACGTTTAAATACGATTGTCTTATCGCACACAATATTATTGTTAAGGCTGCAATCGAGGAATATTAAGTAATTTGTAATAATTATAATTATCGATGGTTTAAAACGAAAGAAATCGTTTTTTTATCGACATTATTCGTAGAAAGCAGAGACTAATCCATATATATGAATAATGCATCTCCCGAATTTTAGAAGCACTCTATTAATCTCTGTTTGTTACAAAATATGTATTTATAATCAGTTTGTTGTCAGTGTGTCTAATGTGTGTGAACTAACTGACTAATCGAAAATTTTAACTGTCAATTCGAGTATCAGCTTAAGATAATACTTTATCTTTGATTTCTAATTCGGCTTATCGCTCAGGATTCAGAGGTCCTCAGATACTTTAAGATCTGTGGGGACGTTCAACATAATCCGACAAAAAAGCTCTACTTTTTTCGAGTTATCTTAAATATCACTAGGTCTTTCAGATCATTTTATCCCTTTTAGATTAATGCTCAACTTTTAAATATGACGGGCCATAATATTTTCTTATGAGAAAACACGGACAAAAATTTGATTATGAAATGATGAAGTAATGTTATTTACTTGTTTTTATCTTATTTTGTATGTTCCGACTTTTATCTACAATATTTATCCTCCCATTTTTAACTATTCTTCGAAATAAATGAATAACATATTTTAAATGAACTTCTAGAAATTCTTTCTAGGGTAATATATAGAGCTTCTATTGTTATTCTTGGATTTGCCGGTCATTTAAAGTTTCGAAATGGCAAATTACCTGCTATGGTATTTTTTTTTAAGACCACATAAGAGCTTCTGTACCCCATATCTGTTGCATCTTATGATACTCATTAATATACTTGCAAAATGGTCAGGGCTCAATACAAAGGGGCCTCTGTGCAGATTCGTCGGCAGCTCTGTAGTTGTTCAGACGCTGAACAAATTAGAAGATTGAATGTTAAAAGGGGCTGTAAACTCTGCTACCCAACAACTGCCGGGACTCTCATTTTTGACATTTTTTTGACCTGAGTGAATGGTTGCGTCATTTCGTAGCTGCATTGTTGTGTTATTGCACGATTGTGTATGATGTATGGTTGAACAGTCATAGCATTTCAAGAGCGTGAATAATAATGTTAATCATACTGTATTGCATAGTTATGCTGATGATTCGATAGATTTTTGGGATTCTACAGATTCTACTTTTGGCAGTCACCTTCTGAACTTCGTGTCGGATACTTGAATCGAACGGCACCTACGAACTGTAACACTTAACTATACCTCTCGAATGTATTCATTAATATAAGAATAAATGTAGTTTTAAACAAGAACATTGGTGACTCCCCCTTTTTTTTTTGTGAATTAAAACGAACAGTTCAACACAAGCATTGCAGGGTTTCTTGCATGCTTAACAGTAGTGCTTTTACAAATCACCGCGAGATCGGCTTAGATTACGTTTATAGAAACCGTCGGTGGTTACATTATGTAAGAGGAAAAAAGTACAAGCAAACTAATTATTCTTAATCTTCAAGCCAGACTGAAGCGTTTAATTTTAATTAGAAGAACATCTTATCCCATAGTTTAGACTTCTCAAATTAGATGATTTATATTTTCGATTATTAATTAATTAATTTGTTATTCCTCTCTCCCCGCTTCATGAATAAGCGAGTCAAATGAATAAATTAAATTATGTAATTACTTATTCACGCATCATCTGTGTCCATATTTTTCAAAATGTATTACGGTCATTCCGAAAATTATTCCAGAAAAGGTGTTCCATCAAGATACCGGAAAGGTGGTACTATAAGACACAATTTGGGTGGGCCCAGTAATGAATTGAACATTGTAATGTGGGCGAAGCAGCAGCCGGCTGAGGTTTACTCAGCTCATTGCAAATGTATGTGTGGGAGGGAAAAGGCGCTGTCTTGAATGACATCCTCTTCTTTCACAAAATTAGTTAATAATCTCACACCCCAAATAGTTTAGAAACTATTTAGAAACTTCTAATAGTTTAGAAACTTTACACCCGGAAGGAGATTTAAAAAAAATGTTTTCTTTCTAATTCATCTCTTATCCAACAATTTTGTGAAAGAATTGAATTATTTGCATTTATAAATAAAATTTGCATAATGTTAATAATAAAACGTGTTATTACAACACTTTCTATTATACATCTATTTTTATTATGACTCTTTAAAGTTTAAAAACATCTACAGTCTTTGATACTGAGATGGTGATGATGATGAGATCAATATATAATAATTTAGAGATTATTAATTATTAATTATCATTTTAGAATTTCCATCCACGACGCATTTATCTGAGTTACTGACAAGGCTACCGAATATGGAAACTGCACACATCACAAATTGTTCCAGTTCACGTCAGGTTTGCGGCAGTGAGGCTGCTTGTCGTGAAATTGATGATAACACATCTATTTGTGTTTGTCCTCATGATGCTTCTATACCAACACCTGACATGAAATGTCCAAACCGCCTAATTGGTAAGCATTTTGGAAAAAGATTGCTAACAGGAATTATATACACTTGTATGAAATTGATACAAATTTATTCATCTTTTTAGTTCCCTTAACACCTAAACCAATACACAATATAATTCCACCGAGTGGTAACATCATTGATCATACAACTGTTCTTCCGGGAGCGGGAGAGGTATGTCAAAATGACAACAATTGTCAGAATTACAAAACTACGTAAATTGAAACACAATTTTCATGTTTAATAATGAGATTTGATCATTTTTAGGTGGAACAGGCGAGACAAAAAGTACCTGAAATAGTTGGAATAGCCGTAGGCTGTTTTTTCGTACTGGCGATAATAATGAATGTAATATATTACTACAGACGACGAAACTACAATGCGAAGTCCAAACGCAATTCGCTCGATGTAATGATTAATTATTGTGCCATTTCAATCTCAATAATGCTCAGAAACTTTAGCACGGTTTTGATAACCTTGGCATACACTAACTGTTTTGCTCAACTTTCCATTTACAAATATTATACTTATTAGTTAAAAGTCCCCGATTCTTGTTTCAATTATAGAGATAAATTGTTTATACACAATTAAAAAATGGATTTCTCAAGTTGCATGCAAAATAATTAATTATATCCAAACCTGGTGATAATGCGTTTCTTCATAGCTAATAAAGTAAAGCAAAGTCCCCTAAAATTACGATCTGAGCTCAAATTTCCTATGCGAGGAAATATTCGATTAATTAACATTATCTCTTCTTTTTACAGAACACACCTAGAAATCTTAAGAAATGTTTTTTACATGATAGTAAATGTTCGAGAAATCCTCAATACTTTGCGTGCTCTTCACCGGAAGTACCTCTCCTGCAACGAGATTCACTCGTTTTTTTACAGGACATTGGAGAAGGATGTTTTGGTAAAGTCTATAAAGGTATGTGAAAATAATAAAAATTAATTCTGCATGTTCATATTTAGTATAATAATAATTATGAATGATTTCAGGTGAACTGCAAAATGGACAGTCAATAGAAATTGTAGCAATCAAGGTATTAAAGGAATCAGCTTCACAAGAAGTTGAGGAAGATTTTATGCGAGAAGTTGATATAATGTCTACTTTTCACCATCCAAATATCTTATTGCTTAAAGGGGTTGTCCTGAGAGAAATTGGACACAGTCCATGTTTGGTATTCGAATATATGCCATATGGTGACCTTACCGAAGTATTAAGAGCCAATTCACCACATCAGTTTAGGTCTTCCAGATCAGATCTTCAACCATTTACAAGGGTCAGTACCAATCATACAAATTATAAATAATAATTAATACATTCAACATTTAACCATTACTGTTATTAAAGTTCATGTAAAATAAACGATTCTGTATACAGGAATCGCTTCACTGGATAATTACTCAAATAACGGAAGGAATGACTTACTTATCAACGCAAAGATTCGTTCATCGCGATTTGGCCTGCCGAAATTGCCTTGTGGGATATGATTTGATTGTCAAAATAGCAGATTTCGGAATGTCAAGGGATGTTTATACTTGTGATTATTATAAAGTAAGAACATAATTTTATAATTATTTATATGCTTCTTTAAATTTTCTTACATTTATTGGATTCAGAATACCAAAAAAGTTTCCAAACCTATTTTAATTTCATTTATTTACCAGCAGAAATTTACCCATCAACAATTTTAGGTTTTGGGCACTTTGAAAACTTTTTTTTGTATATTTTTATTCCAGTACATGAAAAGAAAAATCTTCAGACTAGACGTCTGTAATTTCAGTCCACTGAAAAGGATAATATATCATATTTTAACTACGTTACAAATTTATTATTCATTTTTATAGATGGGAGGTTCGCGGTTGCTTCCAATACGTTGGATGTCTCCAGAAAGTGTAATGTACGGTCGTTTCACGTTAGAAAGCGACGTATGGAGTTTTGGGGTCGTTCTTTGGGAAGTTTATTCCTTCGGAAAGCAACCTTATTATGGTCACAGTAATGAGGAGGTGAGTTCATTTCCTCAATGATTTATGTTCCTACTCGTTCAACATTTTTAGAGTGAATAATTAAATGAATCCACTATATATGATAATTAATTTTGTAAATAATTAAGAAATTATTTTTTCAGGTGGTGAAGCTAATTTTGCAAGGTATAACGTTGTTACCACCCGAGGATTGTCCGTCCTACGTGTGCCAAATAATGAACGATTGCTGGAAAATGGAACCGAGAGATCGTTTGCGATTTCCAGATATTCTGGAACATTTAAGAAAAGCTGAAGAAGCTTCTGCTCAAATGGAAACGCTACCACGTCCCCCTCAGGGTCCAGTTACTTTCAGAACACCAGATGTCCTCGATCCTGATGGATATCTTTTGCCAGCTCCAGCAAAACCCTGCGAATACTGGCAACCATTGCCGCCAATCTCTGATGAGCTCATTATTACTTGTACATAGATATAAACTCGACAAAATTTAAAGAAATTTAGATAGTCGATATTTTGCATGATTTGATAAGACTGTGCCTTGTTAATACTCAAAAGTGTGTTTCAATGAATATGACGAAGACGAAGGAGTCACGATTTGATGAATTAAAACGTATTATTTCTACATGTATTAATTTCCTCTCAGGATTTTTATATGAATCTCGACAATCACATAAGATTGAGATAGAAAATGTATGTACAAGATAAACTATAGAGTTCGTTTAATTTAATTTTAGGAATTTTGGTAGTTCTACTAAATTGTGAGATTTTTAATAATAAGAGAAAGAACACACGCGCTGAATGGAATTTGATAAGATTTAAAATATTGTGCTATTTTAATTAATATTAATAAATTTAATTTAATTCATTAATAGTAATTTAATATTAATATTAAAATTAATTAAATTAATTTGCAGACCTAAATTATTAAAATTTTAAACAAAGTGCGTTAAGGATTAAAAGAGTATATATAAGAAGTGAACTTGAAATGTGAATTTTAATTAAATAGGTTGAAAGAAAACATTAAATTAAAGAAGAAGTTTATGTCACCAAATAGTCGGCAGATCTTGTTTTATATATTCTCGAGATAGTGAACGAAGTAACGTGTATATATTTTTTGTAAAGTAACCTAAAAATAGAAACAAGTGTTACTGTCACATACTCAGAAATACATTAATATTGAGTGTATACTTTGGATTCTACAATAAATCATGTTAATGTGAAACATAATATGTGTCTTCTTAATAGCCATTCCGTGATCCACCTCCCCGCAAATCATATTTTCACCGAAGAGGTGGCACTCCGTTTAAAATGTTAAAGCAAATTTGAATTTAGCGCGGAAAATATACCAGGAGCAGCGCACGCGCAGTA
>JAUEJJ010000047.1:9752443-9785181 GCA_032164275.1 Synergus coniferae | reverse complement strand
TCCATTCCCCACTGTTTCAGTCAGTTTCAGTTCAGACTTCAGAGTACTCACATGCTTTTGAGAGTAATCGTCAGTAATTATTTAGAGCCTGCTGAAATCCAAACGTGTAGCAAACGTCCAGGAAAACCCAGATTTTTCCATCCATCAATTATTCAACATCGTCAATTCTCTCAAAAAGTTCCAATCAAGTATACGTCTGGAATTCTTCCTTCTTCTTGATAAATTTTAAAGGAAAATTGAAAAATGGATCTTGTGAGACCAGATAGGCCAAGTCAGTGCACATGGAAACCAAATGCCACAGATAGTCCACATACAAACCGGAGCGGGTGAGTAAATTAAAATTTTAAAAATCTATGAGTCATTAATCATCTGTTATTCACAATAATTGATGTAAAACATTTCATCAAATGGTTTTATATTAAATATTGACCCACGTTAATCAGAGGTGTTTCTCAAGATCATCATCATATTATTGTTATGGATACTATTGTCAGAGCTGTTGTTACTTTATAATTAATACTCCAAAGGTTTCAATTCGAAAATTATTTTTAGAAAGAAAGTAGGAAAATTAATAAATTATTGTAACAATAATTTTTTTGAATTTCTTGAATTGGTGACAGAAGTGTAATTTGATTCGATTTAAAAATAAATTTATAAAGCTCTATTTCTAAGTTCAATAAATTAAAGATATGAAACTTTTCTATTTTTGACACACTTCATTTAAACAAAATATCACGAAAATTATTTCTTTTACTTTTATATTCTTGACGACTTTGTGGATAAATAAACTTCGTGTTGAATATTCGTACATATGTTAAAATATGTGACGCAATTCTAAAGAACTTTGTAATCTCCTTATGTCTTTATTTTTTTCCAAATTCGGATCAGTTGAAAAACTTTAATTCTTTTTTGAAAATTATTAAATTATGTAGAAAAAAATATTTTATTGAACTTGATCCACCCAGTGTGTAAAACTGCTTAAATATTAATATCCAATCCATTAAGTTTCTCATAACAGCAACGATTTTCTGTCTACACAAGGTTGATTGGCGTGGCAAATTGTATCTTCTTTTTAAAATTAGCAAATGTTAAATTGAAGAAAAATACTACAATATAATAAGCAAAACAAAAACTATAAATATATATATGTATACAAAAATGATAAAAAAGAATATAAAATTTAATTAAAAATTTTGAACATAATATAATTATGCTTCATTTTTTTATTTCATAATGTGATCATTTAAATGACATTAGTTATTCTGTTATCTTAATTTTATCTTTCATTGAAGTACACTTATCTCCAAATTTAAAAGTTATAGTAGTTGTTGGGTCTAATAACCTGATGCGCCTGATTAGTGACTGATAACCTTCGGTTATTGAAATTTAAAAATATGCAAAGCATTTTGCACAATAAATTTTATTCAGAGGAGAATTTTTTTATACTATGAACAAAATATGTTATATCTTAATTGGATATGGACAAAAAAATATAATGTTACATCATTTTATTGCGATTGAAAATTTAATTTTTTTTACAATAAATAGATTGAAGCGCAGTTTTTATGATTTAATTTTTTAAAGAGGAAACACCTTGGTGATAGCATTGCAGAAATGAACGTGCAATAATCGATTATAAATATCATATTACAAATCTGTTACAAATTATAAAAGTATTAATAGCATTTAAAATATTGTCAATAAAGTTTATAGCAGCTCTTGTTCCACTTAATTTTGACAATTTTCAAAACATTGTCAAAATTCGAACTCCAAAGTAACTATTTTGTATTTTATACTTTCATCTTGAAAAATTTCCTTAAATATTGTTAAAAAAATTAGCAATGCCTAATTAAAATATCGATTTAATAATTGCATTATAACATGTGGGACGCTATTTTCATTTGCATTTCTAGTGAGCCATAAATAACGTTTTTAATGATATTTCTTCATTCGTGTCACATTCTGAATAATTAACTATTTCCTACAAAGAAATCGCTTCTTTTAATGCGTCTATTTCCAGATCTTGTTAAATTTTATCTTTACAATATTTCTATTTTTTCTATTTCAGGCCAAAGGATCGAATACACGCAATATTGCCTAATATTTTAGATGCGATTGGTCAAACTCCGATGGTTCGATTAAATAAAATACCCAAGATACACGGAATCAAATGCGAATTATGTAAATATTACCAATTAAGAATTAATTAAACAAGACGTTAAAGTTCAAACTTCAGTTGAAATGAAATAGAAAATTTGAACCTTTAAAATTAAAGAATTTAAATTGCAGAATGTGAAATTGCATAGAGAAATAAATTGACTATTTTTCGAATGTCATCATTAACTCTTCAGTTTAAAATTAGAGTAATTGAAATATTAATTAAAATCTTAAAAATTGAGTTTAATAATTTTTTGAAAATTCCAGTAGTGAAATGCGAATTCATGAATCCAGGAGGGTCAGTAAAAGATAGAATTGCATATCGGATGATTGAGGATGCAGAAGCAAAAGGCTTATTGAAACCAGGTTGCACAATAATTGAACCAACTAGTGGAAATACCGGTATTGGTCTGGCAATGGCAGCTGCAGCAAAAGGATATAAATGCATTATTGTGATGCCTCAAAAGATGTCTAATGAAAAACTTTATACGCTTCAAGCTCTCGGAGCGGAAGTCGTAAGAACTCCAACGGAAGCTGCCTGGAATAGTCCTGAAGGTCATATTGCAGTTTCTCAAAAACTCCAAAAAGAAATTCCCGATAGCGTTATTCTCGATCAGGTAATTATCCACATTTTTCTCATTTGAGAATTTTGTCCACTTGGCATCTTAAATTGAGAATTAATTAAGTAATTAAGTTTAAGAATTAAGAAGTAATTAAGTTTTCTCGTTATTTTAATGGTTTATCTTTATCTTAATGATCTTAGTGATGTTACTTATCTTAATAATAAGGAAAAATATTCCTTATTGTCTGTGGGATTGGTTTTAGAAAAAATCATCCGGTATTTATTGCAAACTCTGTTACCAAATATTTGACTTCTATTCGTTTTTGTTGCCTTAACTCTTGCATAATACTTACTTGATTCTGTTATGGATACAGTAAGGCTTTGTTTAAATAAATCATAAATCGAGATTTGTCAGAAAGCTAAAGTTGAATTGCTTTTTAAAAGTTTATTCTGTATTTCACGTTCTTAGATAAAAATTTGAATGAATCAAAAAATGAGGCATATTTAAAGAATATTTGTGAATATAAGCAGATATAAGATTACGGATATCGAAATCGTGCAAAGTTGCTGTCATTCTTTAATCATTATCTCTGTATGAAAAATTTGATTTATAGTCATTCATTGGAAATTTTCCAAACAAAATAATAGCATTAGGTATTTGAACTTTGAAATACCTTATATACATATATTGTCATTTTCTATTAAATTATATGAAAACATTATTAGATACATAGGTTTATGAATGTAAAGATTAAGTTTATATTTTTTATATTTTTTTAGTACACAAACAGTGGTAATCCTTTGGCTCACTATGACCAGACAGCCAAGGAAATTTGGGAGCAGACGGGAGGAAAAATTGACTATCTCGTTGCTGGAGCTGGAACTGGAGGAACGATTAGTGGGATTGGTCGTAAATTACGTGAATTATCGCCTGCTACAAAAATAGTTGGCGTCGACCCGGAAGGCAGTATTCTCGCCGATCCTCCAGAACTAAACCAAACTCCGGTTACGTTTTACGAAGTTGAAGGAATTGGGTAAGTAACGTAACGTTTTAAAAATAATTAATTAGGCAATTCGAAATTTTAAAAGTTGACTGTTCCTAATTTTTTATTATTGTTTTTCTAGATACGATTTTGTTCCCACAGTTCTCGATAGTAGTGTCATAGATATGTGGGTAAAATCAAACGACTGTGAATCCTTCCAAGCAGCTCGAAATCTTATTAAAAATGAAGGTTTACTCGTTGGCGGAAGCAGTGGAGCGATTTTGTCTTCTGCTCTCAAACTGGCAAAAGATTTGCCTGAAGACAAACGTGTTGTAATTTTGTTACCCGATGGAATTCGAAATTACATGACGAAATTTGTTTCAGATTATTGGATGGAGAGCAGGGGTTTTATAGTGAGTCTAACCTTTTTAACTTTCGTTACTTCGAGTTTCGAGATTTTTACACAGCTTAAAAAAATTAACAATTTGAAAACCAGAAGGCTTTTGTTTGTATATTTCCATCTAATTAGTTATTTTTTAGAGTCGCCAATTTGTTTTCAAATTTAAAATATTTAATCATCCATTCCAATTTTGCAGAATCCTCCAGAGCCAATCGAGAGTAACAAATGGTGGTGGAATCTTCCAGTTTCGAGTCTAAAGATAAACAAACCTGTGATTCTGCCAATAGGAGCGACCTGCGATGAGGCTATTCATATTCTCCAGCAAGGGGGATTCCATCAATTGCCTGTCACTGATAAGCAAGGCGAAGTCATAGGTTTCATAACTCTAAACGAAATCCTAAGTTCGCTTATCTCAGGAAAAGTGAAAAAATCAGACTCAGCGGAAAAAATTGTATTAAAACAATTCCGAAAGGTAGTTCTATCAACATCCCTTGGTAGACTTTCTAGGATTCTTGAAAAAGAAGTTTACGCCGTGGTATTAGATGAACACCAAAACGGTTCATTTGTAGGAATACTTACCCAGATAGATTTACTAGATTTTATTAGCAACAAAGAAAATAGTAATGGTGAAATTCACACAAATGGAAATATGTAATGTTTTTCTGAAATATTCAAGAATAATTTTCACTCTGCTTTGTGGTTTGTTGCACAGTGAGATCTTTTAGTGATAAAATCATTCGGCTATAAAGTATAGTATTTCTTGGGATTCTTGAAAAGATCTCGGTTGAAAGGAAAAAAGTTTGAATTTACACCTCCAGTTATGATTTCATATCTACTGCCAAAAATCATTCTTATTTTTAATATACATATAGCAAATTCAATCATTTTATTTTATTCAAAGAGTATTGAAATGAAACTATGCATTTTCTCACTCTATGCATATAAATCTATGTATTAGAAAGTGAGTACCTCTACAGAGTGAAAAATTATTTAATAATAATATTTTTTAAGTGAAATGAATAAATAGAATTTGTAAATTAAAACTTGAATCTAGCACCCTTAATAACAAAAGCAGGCATTTAATAAAACAATTTTTTTATTCATTTACTAATTATTAAAATTGGTTAAGAATTGTGAAAGTATTGTCTGAAACTAATGTGACTGAAATCTCTTCATTGGGAAACAATGAATCGTTTGTCCATAATATATATGTATACATAATACATATGTATCTTTTTTCCAGTTTCCCACTTCGATTTTTAACGTTTTGTTTACTGCCTAATACATATTAAAAAAAAAAACATTTAGGATAAATGGAACTTGGTAAAGTTTCTCGAATTCTTGAGAAAGAAAATTACGCAATTGTATTCGATGAAGACAAAGAGGATCAATTCATGGGAATTCTCACCCAAATTGATTTGATAAATTTTATCGACAACAAGTTTTTTTTATAGTTTCTTAAAGTCAATACTAACAATTAACAAATTCTTTAAATACCTAAACCTAAATTTATTTTACTTTATGTATGATATTACTGAAATAGTATTTATAATATTCTATTATTATGTCTTTTTAATAGCCATTCCTTGATGCACCTCTTCACTAATCATATTTTTACCGAAGAGGTGGCACTCCGTTTAAAATGTAAATTGTAAAGTGTGATTTTGTGCCACCTCTTATATCATCATGTGTTCCTGATACATCAAAGAAAATTTTCGAATTTATTCCTGCATATTCCAAGTTGGACCGTGGTTCAAATACCAGGCGTACACACCAGGAGAATATAAACATAGAAGAGGTAGCACCGGTAGCACGCTGTCTAAGATGCTAAACACTTGTATGCATTTGTGCGAAAAAACACCAGGAGCTGCTGCCGGTAATTCCCTGTTTTACCATCACTCGGCAAGACAGGTTGTTGATATGTAGTTCTAATTTCTTCTAACAGGTGGCGCCTTTCATCGGCAGTAGCCGCTAAATTTGAAATTGCCAATTTCTTACGAGTTGTTAAATTTAAAATAAAACAATATTGATATCATTGAAAAATCTTTTTATTATTCTCCACAACATATAATACATTATAATTGTTCAAAATAGAACTTTGAAACTCAATCCACGATTGCACACGGATAATGTCCCTCATTGACTACACTTCCACCTTGCTGTTATTGTTGGACGTGTTTTTGCTGCGTTTGCTGCTGCATGTTGGTAAACATTTGTTGCTGCTGTCTGAATCGCTGGTTCAATATCTGTAAGCGATAATATTTTTATAAATAATTCACAGGACCAATAGAATATTTTTCTAACTAAGAATAACGGCAAAATTCTTACCTGTTGTTGAAAGTGCTAGTTAGATTGTAATCCAACATTGGCTGGTCCAACTCCAGTGACTCCAACATTTCCAGATTTTCCACCAGCTTGTCTGTAAGGAGGGGCTGGTTGATTCTGGACACCTCCACCCATTGGGCCCATCGTATTCATTGTGACGTTTGGCGCCTGTACAAAATTCGAATTAAACAACTCATAATAATTTATCGATAACAATAAAACATTAAGATATAAAAAGGTATAAAAAATACCTGAAGATACGGTGGTCTTGTAGCCCCCTGTTGCATCCTTGATATTATTTTCCTCTCTGTGCACCTAGCATTCGCTGATTCTGGAATAGCATATTTTGCTGCTAAGACATTAAACCCTGCTGCTGCTGCTGCTGCTGCACCTATTGTTGAGATTTCTGCTGTGCATTAAAAGATAGATGGTCTTTTTTTTCAAAAAACAAATGTTATACCTTACTGCATTTTTGTGCACATTCCCTGTTGTTGTGGTTTAATTACAGCTAGCGGCGGCGGTGCGGTATTTTTTCCATTAATTTCAGGTTATACAGGAAGCGCGACAGAAAGACTCTGACGATTAAAACTTGTATCGACATTGCTGCACATATGGGCTATTTTCTTGCAGCATAAATAAGCAAGCCTTCTAGCCAACAACTCTGATTGAACAAATTATTCCAAATATGTTAAAGTGAGCGGCAATAGTAGTTTTAAAATTCCGTCGTCGCAAGGGACGGATTTCATCTTATTCAGCACTCTAGGATCCACTGTAGTTCTTACCTATCGAGCAATGTATTATGCAAGCATTATGCAGTAATGCCACTGTCTGAGAACTAATTTGTGTTCCTCCTTCATGCCCGCTGTACTTGAGGTTGATTGCGAGTTGGAATTTGGAGTGGAGAGCTGGATTATTTATTTTGCCGTTCTCAGTGTTTGTAGAAGGTGTGGTACTGGTCAAAGTGCTGTTGTTGCTGGAAGTTCCGTTTAGAGTTCCATTGCTACTTGGGGTACTCACGGAGGTCGGGTTACCCAGGAGATACCATTTTTGGAGTTTGGATAAGTAATCTTTCAGAAAGTCGATTAAAGTTCCAGTCCATTCTAAAAAGATTCAAGGAATGACGTGTGTGATGACAACTAAGAAATGAACAATAAAACCTAGTAATTAATAAAATGAATATATGCTAAAAAATTCCGACCAAATGCAAAGAAACAGAATAAGAAATGAACAAATCTTACCTGTAGTAGGATCGGGTAACTGTCTCTTTTTAATATTTACCTCCGAAACCGCGACAATATAAAAAGAGCTGAATTTGATGATCCAAGCAGCTCAAAGCGGAGGAACTTGGTACTCGCAGCACTCGCAGGGCATCATAAATATTTCCTCCTTCTTTTTGGAATTTGGTGCTTTCTTTGCGAGTGTTATGAGAGACTTGGAGCCAGAGGGATCTTTAAACCAAGCCTCTATTCCATTTATGATCCTGGCAGTCACGGGCCAGAAATTATCCTTGGGATTGATCTGCTGTTTTTTCTTGCCAGAATCGGGCATTGCAGCTTAGGGAGGATGCCGTTGAAATAAGCTCCGACCTTTGCAGCAGTGATGCTGCAGTTTCAAATTTATCGGATAATTGTGGCATTGTGGCGAACCCATACTTGACGCTTGTGGATGTCAACTCATCCTCTTTTTGTCTCGGATCCTGGGGATAAACGTCAGGGGGGTCCACCCTGTAAAAAAATGCTACGAAATTTCAAGAGGTTTCTAACAATTTTTAGAGATTTTCACGAATTTTAACATGGATATCAACAGATTTATGATTTAAAAAATTTTTGTGGAACTTTAAAGGATTTCAAGCGATTTCTAAGAATTGTAAACGTTTTTAACTGATTTTAAAGGATTTTAAAGCTTTTTTGGCAAAAATTTAAGGGACGAACAAACAAACATCCGCGATTATTTCGTTTTCTTTCTTATTCGGCATTCAAAAGTCAATCAGGTTTACAACAACAATGTATGCGAGATTTTTGAGACATTTCGTTACACCACGTTTTTAAAAGAGGATTTTTCTGATTGTAAATACAAATTTAAAAATTTAATTAACTAATGTCAGTCATGAGTGGAGTCAAATTATTTTTTAGTGTTATTTATTAATTCTTTTCTTAATGTATAAGATTATGTAATAATTGAAAATATCTGACAAAGAAAAATTATAATTTGTTTTTAAAAATTCCGCGCTTCACTGTTTTTCAAATTTTTAAAATCTTCGCATCTGATTGGCTGTACGCGAAACATGTTACTACGAGTTTCTACATCAGTCTTTTGTTTTTTCTAACTTTATATATATCAGAATCATCATAACCAAAAGTGATCCTTTCGCGTGGTATTGTGATATATTTATTTAGAAATAATGACGAATTGTATAGAAATATCAACTTACGATGACTGCTGTATCCAGACGATGAAGTTTCCTCAAAAATTGTGGAAAATCGTTAACGATTGCAAAACCGGCGCCATCCTCTGGAGTTACAACGGAAGTTCGATTCTCCTCGAATACAAACAATTTCAAGATGAGTATTTGACACCAAATACCTCGATTTTTAAAACTTCGAATATCACCAGTTTCATCAGACAACTAAATTTGTATGGTTTCCGGAAAGTAACTTCTCATCAGCGTGATCCTGTCTGTAATTCAAATAATCCCGATATGCACGAATTTCTACATGAGAACTTCCGGGCTGATCGTCCTGACCTTCTATCCAATGTTCGCCGAAAAACGAAACTAAAGATGAAATCGAGTCTGAAAAAGAAACCAAATGTCAAGGAATTTAACTTCCCTTGCAATGGAGAAGGAATGACCAAATTACAAATGTGTCAGGTAATTTTAAAAGCGTTTTTTTGAAATTGTATTTTACATCGAAAATATTTATTTAAAATGGATAAATAATTATTCTGTTTCAGTTTGCTTTGAAAAGAGCTCTAGAGCAAGCTCTGCGTCAGTATAAGCAACAAAAAATTGTCAATTGTACTACAGAAAACGTATTAACTGAAAAATCTTCTTCAATCGATGAAGAAAACTCGACAGACACAGGTGTGTGTTGAAATAAAAAAAAAAACGATTTATAATTATCAAATATCTACTAAATAACTTTAATTTTAATTCTAACTGGATACTATTTTTTCAGCCTTGACGCTCTTTGTAATTAACACCCCTGAAGAAAAAAGTTCCAGTGAACCCAAAACTCAAGAAAATATCGAGGAAGTAATTTATGAGATTCCTGAAAGCCAGTTTCTTGTTCCCGTTTCGGAAACACCACAACGTTTTCATCCTTACTTTTTAAATAGGAATTTATAATCGACTTTGTTTTAAACTTAAAAAACTAATTAAATTCAATAAATTTTCGGCAAAAAGATGTAAAAGAGCCAAAAATTACTTATCACGTTCTTAAATGTTTCTTAACGTTAGTAAAATTAAAAAGATATAATTTATTTAATCTAACTATAAATTATGAAAATAAAAGGGCATTGAATAAACAAACATCAATGGGCGGGGCGATTTCCTATGTATAATAATGTAAGAAGAAATAATGTAAAGAATAATTACCTAATATGAGGGGCCGTAATGATCATACGATCACTGGGTTTCCGGTTATAAACAGCTGGGGCTGGTAAAATACCGTTAAAATCTTTATTTTCTCAGACGAACAAGTGTGTCACTGTCAAAGTTGAACCAGTCAACCAGAGGGACCAGAGGTTGATTGAACACACGAAGGAATAATGACAGAGGAGATCTAACTCGCGCAAGTCGCACAGTTGTCCTCTTCCTATACATGGTAAAGTGTGCGAGTGAGAAAGTTTGCAATTTAAAGAGGTTATGTTCGTTTGTTTATCATTACATATACGCATTATACGAACGATGCGAAATAAATATATAAACAGTATTTTCTGTACTTGTGAAAAATGTGAACAATTTTGAGAAAGAAAAGTATACCTTTTATATTTTTAACGCCGCAAAGAAACCATAAAAGCATCGTAACTTGTTTGTAAAATTTGAAGTTTTTTATAATGCACGCCCCTCATCTAGAAAAATTTTATAACTGACATCCTTTACTTAGAAGTATCAATTATATTAAACACCAGTAAATACTTGAAAATTCAAAGAAATTTTGCAATTTGCATAACCCAAAAACACAGCAACATAACCTCTCTAATTTACAAACTTTCTCACTCACTCACTTTTCCATGCATAGGAAGAGGACAATTGCGCACCTGCACATGAAAATTTAAGATCTTTCTGTAATGTGCCCATCACTTACAGTAATGTTTATACTATTTCCAGTTTCGAAAGGCTTCCCACTGTCAGTTAGGTTGAACAACACCATCGGAATTCGGAAAATGATAAAGGTTTCACCAGAGGTTTCACTTGGTTTCACCATGTTTCATCAAAGTTTCACATCTACAATTCTAGTTTCTACACACACTGTCAAATTTAATCTCCCGTGCATTGGCGTAACCGTAGAGTTACGCCAAAATTTCAGAGTTGGTTTATCCAATGCCCTTTTAAATAAAAATTTAATATAACTATACTACACCACAATTTCTTTCTTCAGTCTATAATAATATCTTTGGTCTTGCTGAACTGTATTGAATGTTTAAAAGAATCTATACATATTTAGAAAAAGCAAAATTCAAATATTAAAAATTCGCGCCCTTTTATGACTTTCTTTTCCTGTCTGCGCAAAAATGACGAAACGAGTCAACGTTCACGCTGACGTAAACTGGTTAACTGGTGTGTGTAGTGAGTACTGAGTAGTTGTGAGTAGTGGTGTGGTCGTTTCATTTGTCAACGGAAACATTAGACTTAAATGTTAAAATGTCAAGAAACGGGGGAAGAAAAGAAACAATCGGCACGGCATTCCGAAAAATCGATATAGATCAATATAATGATAACGATTTTAAAGAAGAGGAAGCTGATGGTGCAACAATCGGACCGACCGGTCCAGACGAAAATGAAGTTCAACAACTCCTTAGTCAATATCCTTTTAGCTACCTACTGATATTAGTCATCATTTTGCATCTTTTCTCTTTTTTTTACTAGAAATACTTTTCCTTAATTCATTAACAAGGGCAAATATGCAGAGGCACTTATATCCGTTCTCAAATCCGCTCCACTCGAATGTAAAAACCAGCAAGTCAAGGTAACCTCTAAATCTGTTTATTTTATATTAGTTTAGAATATTTAGAATCATATCTCAAGTTTATGTTGTATTATTTATAGTTCATATCGATTAAATGGACTTCTTCAAGTATTATTAAACTTTATAATGACTAAAGTACTTTTTCTAATGTTGTGTATTACTTTTGAAAAATTGACATTTCTGAATCTCGAAATTATTGATTGTAAAGTGATACAAAGAGTTGCAAAGAGTAGAACTAAATTTTTAACTGAGAAAACATTACCTTTCTTTTTAATTATCCAGACTCTTTTTCAAGATACTAAGTAAACTTTAATAAGCCCTTCAAATTTAGAAAATAAGTCTTCAGAGTGGCTATACTTGACCAGGAAGCTGGGAATTTAATTAAAAAAGCAAGTGTTAATTTCTGTCCGCCGTATCGCAACCCCGGCCTTTTTTTTATAGAAGATTAAGATTTTATCTTAATAATATTAGCATTTGAATTTCATTTTTCAGGACAGTGCAAGGAACTTAACACAGAAGGTGCTGTTAAGTATAAAATCAAACCAAATGGACGACTGTATAGCACAATTAGATCGCGACCTGGTGGACGTTCTAATGAAGTACATCTATCGTGGCTTCGAAATCCCAACGGATGGAAGCAGCGGGCACTTGTTACTCTGGCACGAAAAAATCTACAACGTCAGTGGAGTCGGCAGCATCGTTCGAGTCCTTGTTGACAGCAAGAGAGCTTGAACAATTTCCACATTTGACCATTCTCCTTCCTCTTTTTGTTACTCAAGACAATTAGTAACATTAAGGACATACCTAGGTCATACAATTTTTCACTAAGGAAACCGCAGTGCATTTATGTCGAGTTGTTGTCAATAAATTTTTATTTCTTCTACTTACAGAAAAAACAGTCGCTTTGATTCTTTACTCTCAAAACCTTATTAATTAAACAGTTTATGCTTATATACATATATTCTTCTTACACCGAATACCTTATTCGAATACATATTGACTTGGATATGAAAATTAGGAATGTGAAGGCTCACTCGTTTTTCACAAGAGGAGAAACACTTTTTTTTAATATTAATACTGCTGATTCAATTATTCAATCCACAACAAAACAAATTTTCAAAAGCAAAACCTCAACCTCTATCAACTTTTAACACTGAGAAATAAAACGTACTTTGCATAATAGTAAAATTTGTGTTAAACATTTATTATATGTAAAAACATTGTTTAATGTATTGTAAAACTGTTAATATTTTATCGTGGACTACTGCAAAATCTTTACTTATTCACACTTGTCTTTCACCGTTACCATTATCATATTTGTCTGATGAATTAAGTACAACGCACTGATGAAGACAGCATTTGCCCTGAAAATCAGAAAGTATGAGTTTAATTCAGCACTTAAATAATTAATGAACTTCAGAAAAATCAAATTGTTGTCATACTTACTGCCCCTCTTTAAAATATTCTTTCAAAGTATTACTAAAGCGTTTACTGTATCTGACGAATTCTCTTTTGCGTTGATCCACAGCCTGTTTGCCTGCTGATCCTGGTATAAATCCTGTAACTTCATTAACTGCATCTAGTAATTTTTTTATTGCACTAGCAATCTCTCTAAAAACAAAAATTATGATATTGAAAATAGTAGAAGGTCAACAAATACAGCATTACAATCTCCAAGTTTTTACATACTTGATAGTTTCAAGGAAAGTTTTACGATCTGTTATCTCATCGGGAATTCTACTCAATATCCTTTTCAAGCAAGTGGACTTGCGATTAAGTTCTTGGAATGCATCCTCTGAACGTGCGGATCGATATTCAACAACTGAAAATAAATTATATTATAAAAATAAATAACATTCAAAACAGAGCTTGCACAATACTTAAGAAATATTTTCTTACCATCACAGTCTGAAGCAGTACCCTGTAATCGAAGAACGCTTTCGTTCATATCAATATTTAAGTCCGATCGTCGTACAATTCCCAAAACTAAATCGTACGTGATTCCAGGATAGGAATTCTCAGCCTTAGAAAGTGCCGTTCGCAAAGTTTGTGCAGCCATAACATTCTGCCTCTCCAACTAAAATATATTAATCAACATTCGTTTAGTTGAAATCTATTATATTTTGTTTTTAAGTTCGTGTGTTATTGAACTATACATAATAAAAAATAATGAAAACAACAGAATAAGTGTCACCCACTTTGAAACCCGAAAGAAGCTTAGTTATCCACAATTTTGTCATTTTTCCCTCAGAAAAATTAAAACAGACTTTAATAAATATTGTGACATATCTAAACAGTAAATTCTACTACCAAATAAGAACAAGAAAGTGAATTCACACAAGTGAAGACTTCACTCCAAAATTGGCAACAAACTGTTGGCGAAGAAAAAATAAATGAGAAAAATAATGTTCAAGCAAATTGAAGGTTTAAAAGGCGAATGATGATTTTCCAAAATAATTGTTACCTTTGCTAATATCGGCCTTAATATTACAGGAAGAACAAGTGATGTAACTGGAGCTTCATCGCCCATTGTCATCCTTCTCAGGTTTTATTTTGATTTAGAGACCGTGCAAACCCACTTCACTTTTTTCCTATACTACACGGAATCAATGTAAAAAACGTGGTTAGTATTTTATTCTTTGCGAAGACTACTTTCTACCGTATTATTATTATCTGACAGCTGTCAGGAGAGTTCGGGAAAACAAGGACAACAAGGTTAACAACTTTTGTTGCTAGAATTTGGAGAAAGGGAAAAATTTGCGCAATGGTCTTTTGCGCAGCAGCTATGGCGCACTTCAAGTTATTATCCAATCACAGACACCTGTTTACCTAACGAAAGAATCACTCGGTCAGCACTGGTCAGCGGTGTCAGCACCGTCAGCACTCAGCTCATCTCAGCGGTGCTCAAGCTCAGCCTCAGCCCTCAGCGGACTCTTGAGCAGTCTTGTCTCTTCACTCTTGACTCTTGAGCACACTCGAGCGAGAGCAAGCGAGAGCAAGCGAGAAGCGAGACTAGCGAGAGTGAGCGAGAGAAATGCTGCGAAGAAAGCTTTGAAAGATGTTAATGTTTTTTCTATAAGATAATCAATACAAGTAGCATACTTAGTAAATCAAGTCGTAGAATCAATTAAACTTTGTCTTAACATAAATAAAATTATTTCACAATGGCAGAAGAAGCAGAACAAGTAAGTTAAAATAAAAAAAACCGCAAGCTTTCTAAACCTAACCTATAAATCCTTTTTTCAGGTGCCGGCAATTAATGTCAAAGAACCTCTAGATTTAATAAGGCTGAGCCTAGACGAACGAATTTACGTCAAAATGAGGAATGAAAGAGAACTTCGAGGACGATTACACGTAAGAATGAATTGTTTTGTATTTTTTGTAAATTATTCATAACCATATTTTCCAATTTAACTCTTATGGTTTCTTACTATGTTCATGATTGTTTTACATATTTTCTTTTGTATCAATATTATTAATGTTATATATTCTAAATCTATAATGTTGATATTATTTCTTAATACAGTTAAATTAAATGATTTGCAGTTTAAAGGGTAAAATTATTATTCTTGTTTTAATCCATTCGATCATTTTTTAAGGCATACGATCAGCATTTGAATATGGTCCTAGGAGAAGTTGAAGAAACCGTCACAACCGTGGAAATCGACGAAGAAACCTACGAGGAAGTCTACCGTACCACAAAAAGGAACATTCCAATGCTCTTTGTTCGAGGTGACGGTGTTATCCTCGTTTCTCCACCCAGTATGCGACCAACGGTTTAAGCATTTTCTGCAAGTTACTCGTATAAAGGTCGGTTTTGCAAATTTAGTTTCACTTCAAAAGTTTATTTTGAATAGATTAAATTTATTTTGATTTCTATAAAAACTTCTGTTTATTTTACATTGAAAGAAACTCTTTGCTTAACAAATTCAGTTTATTAAAATTTTGAGTTACCAGATGATTCCGAAGTATTTGAGTTCTTTGTACTGACAATTGTACAAAAATGGTAAAATAAAATTAATATGTAATCTTGTAAATATTTTGTTCTTGAATTTTTTTTTGCGATAAAGGAGAAATCTAAAGTGACTGGTAGCAAAACATCAAAAAACTGTTATATATTACTTTTTCGGGGTTTAGGTACTAGAGTACCAATAGCAGGAATTGGAGGCTTTAAATCTGCTGGTGCTATAATTGGGATTTGAGTAGTGAGATCTTTTATTCTCTGATCTTTGAGTTTCAACATACTCTCAAGATGTGAGACTTTTTCACTCAAACTATTGATAGCATCCTTTTTTTCTTGCAATTCTTGTTTCAGTTTCATAAAGATATGACGAGGCACAGATTTATTTGCAACCAATTCTGGATTTATAGCATTTCTCGTAGATTCTATAAAAATATATATAATTTAAGTTGAACGTAAAACTCGTATTTTATGTTATTTAAACAATCATTTTCTCACCGCCTTTGCCTTTTTCTTCTGATTCACTGTACAAAGTTTCAGTGTCAGCGTTACAATCCTTCCATATTTTTACACGAAGAGCAGTTAAAACATTTTCAATTACACCTGCTTGAGAATTTGCTAACTTTTCGATTGTGTCTTTTGTAAGTTTCATTTCAATTTTCGACAGTACTTTACGATTTAAAGTGCACCAATTATCAAATTTCTTTGCTATACTGTTACCGGGAATGTAATTATGGAGATCGACGAGTCGGGGATAATATTTTTTTAATAGCTCAGCCATGAGAACTAAAGAGTACAGTTTAAGATAAATATTTCGTATTTAAGTAATTATTTAACTATTATTACCGCCATCCGAAAAATCTCTGGCTGTGTTTTTCTTGGGTCGAGAGAAGGGAATTTCGTCAAGCCATGCGTAAATCTGTTCCAAATTATCACCCTTATCCGCGTTGACGCTCATCTTTTTGGTTAGATGTTTTCCTTCTAATGAAAGGAGTAGCTCCCACACAAATTTTACTTATTGATCTATTCTGCATTGGAAATTTGTCTTTATTAAAGTTTGAAGTCTCTTATCTGTCAAAATCACGCGAGCTCTCACAATTTCTAGTTCTTGTAAAATAAAAACAAAAGAGCATTGCTAGAAATGTTAGCGTTACTCCCGTAAAAGTAAATAATCATTTTTGTAAAATCTTCGCGAGAGTAAGTAACTCAGGGGATTTGTCCGTGACCCTATTTTTATTGATACTTGACAAAATTGTTACAACGACGAGGTATTAAATTGTTAAAATCCCAAGTGTGAATGAGCTAACCGGATTTATCTTGGTTTTTGTCATAGTCCATTCTTTTGATAGACTCGGTTTTTGCATTTAACCACTTGCGAGTCGTTTCGTCTCCTTGGCGTGATAACTCAGCTCCAACCTTCGATCTTACTTCTTCGTGGTACTTATTCAACCACTCGAGCTGTTTAAATTTTTGTTTATTTGTTTTATTATGAAACCAAAATTATTAAGATTATTTTTCAAATTTTTTAGAATAAATTAAATTTTCTCACCTGTTCATTTGTAAGCTGATTCGGATTAATAAGGTTCCTCTCATAAGGCAATAGAGTAATCATTTTGAAGGTCATGAATTGCTTTTCAGGCTTGTACTAAAAACATAAACGAAGATTTTCGAATATAAATCTCTGTTTTTAAATCTTTTCTTTAAATTTCTTACTTACTGTGGTATTGGCTGGAATCACAGTAACGACATTTTCTAAAAGCATTCCCCATTCTCTTCCTTGACGATAGCCAATTCCTTGAATTCTGAAGACATTGAGGTCATAGGTGTCATTGAAAGCTGTAATACAATTAAATCAATTGCGAGTAATTAAAATTAAAAATTTTAATGAAAAACAATTAATTGATACCTTCATAGACACTAAGTGATGCCCCGACCCCTTGAACCGTTTCGTATTCGTATTCTTGTCCTATTCTGTAAAGAGGCATCTGTACAACAATGTCTGTCGTGCAGGCAGAAGTTCCAGATGGAAATATTAACTTAACAAGATCTATAATTCCTGCCAGAAGTGCTGTATAAGCCGTTTTTTGATGTTCAGTTGGCGTTCCATAATGCAGAGTCCTTGCTGTTCGCGTTGTGCCATCTTGAGCAAGAGAGATTTATCATTCTTTAAATGAATTTAATAGTTATTAAGAAGTAACTTTCTTCATCTAATTACCATCATATTGGCCACCAGTAGTGATCATAAACGGTTTATCTTTCCCAATTTCTATCGTAGACTTATTTTTCGGAATAAAAAAAAAGTTGGCTGAATTAGATCCATAACCAGCGACACATTCGCAACTTTCTCCTCTGCTAAATTGTTGCTTGTATCTGATTAGTCGAAGTCGTTCAATAGCATCTGATTCTCTAATAGTATTGTTGCTTTCCATCTGGAATATTAAGTATACATAAAACAGAATCAGAATTACAAAATGATTAAATCGAAGTTTAATGTACAAAATCTATTTACATCTTTTTCCATTTTCATCATCCACTGAGCCATTGCTACTCCTTCTCGTAAATGAGCTTGTTTCATCCCAGCAATTTCGGCAGAATTCTTCTTATCTTTCCTCAAGAGAATTGGCGATACTTTGCTCCTAACTTTTTCTCGAGGTATCTGTAAAAAATATTCGTCTAAACAAGAGCTTCTTTTAATTTTTCTTTGTTAAAACATATATATTCGTTTACCGTATCAAATATCTTGTAACTAACTCCCAAGGCGTTATTGTAAGATTTTGGAAGTAAAATAGCGTTTGCTTGTTCCGAATAAGCTTTCAGGTCCATCCAGAATTGATCATAGTCAAATACTCTGAAGGAAAAGAAAGTAATTCTACCTAATTAAGTTTTTTAATCTTAGTTTCAGGATTGAAGAAAGTTAATACTCACGCTATATTTGCAAGATTCAAAATTCTGAGGACTTTGGGACTCTGCTTTTCTGGAGGAAGATAAACTTTAGCAAAATCTTTTCCAATCAGCATGTGAGATCGAAAAACAGGAACGTAAGGAATATCTGATCCCCTCATATTTGTAATCCAAGCAATTTCATCAAGAGCAGACACTGCATAGAGATCAGTTTTTAATTCTGCCATGTCCTCTCGAATTAATTTCAACTTCTCTTCCTGAGTTCGTCCTGTCAGAGAAATAGACGATTTAATCTGGGATTTTCAATTAATTAGACAAATTATGTTTAGAAAATACCCGTTATTTTGAGTGGTAAATCGTAGAGTGGATCTTTTCGGAATCCTGGTTGGTCTTTCCAGATCAGGTCGATTAAATTTTCTTCCAGTGGTACAAGCGAGATATTCTTCCATCCTGAGTTTAAAATTATACAATTAAAGACAATGGAAGGGAGTTCGCAAATGCGTTATTTGTGTTATTCTTTATAATTTACAAAATATTTACGCAATTTTTGTTCCCAGTCATTCCACTGCGTGTAGGCCACGTTTGGATCCGCACCAACTCTACTTCCAGGTTCAAGTTCGTTTAATAACCAAGCTTCTATTGGTAAATACTTGGTAGTCTTAAAACAAATCAAAATACAAAAGTAATCAGGTTCTGATAAATTTCTAGTAAAATATAAATTAGAAAATCAGTACTAAGCCTGGGCAAGATTCCATTAGGAGCCAATCACTGGGAATTTCTTTTTTTGCTAGGAACCATAAGGATTTTAAAGTCCAGAGAGCAGTTTTGTTCATCGTTACTACGGCGTCCCCTTGAAGCCCAGAGAAACCGGAAATCCATGCTCGCCTTCTATCACGTTCAGCAACAATGTAGTCAGTCTGTGCATAGGATAAAATACTTAATACTGCATTGAAGTCCGTTTAGAATTATTTTATGAAAGAGTAACTGATACGTAAGGCAAATTGTTAAGAGGAAACTAAAATTATAGGAAATTATTTTACTTTAATTCAATTCATTATAAAATTTAATTCGATATTGTCGAGTATTAACCATTTATTGAGAAACTAAAATTGATCAAACCTGGTGCTCGTCTCCATCGGTAATAATATATGCAGATACATTATGCAACCGCATTTGCTCCCTCAGGAGCGAAATTTTTCTTGAGATATGAGTTTCCGTTCCCTGCGTTGCTGAGACGCATCCTGAAAATAGGATATTTATCTTTGTATTCTGACCCTATTCATTTTTATTTCTTCACTTTGGAAATCAATGATTTGATTTTCCATGAGATATTTTGGTTTCGACACTTTTAAATATTTTATAAAATATCAACTTATACACTGGTTTAAACAATTTTTAATATTAATAAGTAGCTTACTTGTTTCACTAAGAATAATATTAAAAATTGTAACGAGTAATATTAAGTTACAAAGGGAAAATCCCGCCATTCTGGAGCAATGTCGCACGAAAACTAAAGCTGATATCATATAGTCATCCTTTTATAAGCATCTTCCGGGACTCATAGCAAAAGTGGTTCGCGAATTAGTTTCATCAACGACCTACTCAACGTCACGTACGAAGGTCACTTTGAATCCTAGGTGCTCTGTATTTACGCTCTAAAAAAATCTGTATTCCACTGAGATTTTTTCAATGACACAGAAAACTTAAAGTAAAGATTTGAATCAAATTTCAGATCGAGGAAAAGATACATAAAAAATCAACTCCTAATTTAGCACAAAAAAGACAATGTTTCAAAGTAAAATTTTTGTCTGAATTATTTGTGTTGAACCAGAGGGAATTTGAACTCAATTTCAAAATCGTTTATAAATTTATCTCATTTGTATCCTAAATGGTATTCAATTTTTAAATCTAACGTGAAACTATTTGACAACCTTGAGCTTGGTCTATTTTTCTTTTTCCAAATTTATAGCAAGATTGAATTTCATAATTCAGAATGCAATTAAGTACAACCAACACCTGGCACCGAGGTTCTGAAGCAATTTTGCACTTTTAAAAGAGTTTATTTTTACTAAAAAAATATTTTCTTTTGAAGCTATGTTATACTTATAAGTTATAAAATTTCTTTACATTATATTATAATTAACTCAATTTTGATTTGCAGATTAAAAATTAAGGGACGAGGAAGCAGATAAATTAAATTAAGAGACAATCTGGAGAAGGAAAACTCAGCTATGAGCATTCGCTAAATATTCCTGGAGAATTGGACAATTTACGCTAATGGTTTCTGCATTTGATGTTCAGCTAAAATGAAAAGACTTTACAGATTCATTTGTTTCCATTGATCGATTTTTCTTTTCTGCAATTCAAAAATGATTGAAAATATCTACTTACAGCTATTCAAAAATTAATTTCAATTAAGGAAAGTAGATGAATGATAACCCAATTCAATGGGTTTATTTTTGAAATTCCTTCAAAATTCATAAGCGCCATTACTTTTTAAAATTCAGATATGGAAGTTTTGTTCTGATCCCCTTTTTCTCTGCTAAAAGAGATTGTCAGATCGATATACCCCTCACGCATGAGAAAACCCACGCAACAGATACCAAGTTTGCGCCTTACGATTCCAAGTTATACAGTGTAGAATGCGCACTCAAACGAGAAACGGTAGTTTTCCTTCTCCAACAGCCCCGATAACTTCGGATAAATTTAACTCTCCAAAATCGCTGTCAAAGTCAGCTGCTTTTAAAAATTATTTTAACATAATTTTTTACAGTTTCTTATATTTCTAATTTTTTCAAATTTATCTCTTACATTTTCATTTTTATGAATTTCTAATGAATACCATCCCCTTGGAATGGAAATAGATTCATTAGAATGTCATTATAAATATTCTTTATGTCTTATTTTGTACACAATAGAAAATTGTAAAATAATTATTATATAGAATTAAATTAGGAAAGTAAGGTGTTTAAAAGTGCAAAAAGACGATAAGTTTAGTGATTAAGAATAGAATAATATTAGAGGATATTTAACATTTACATCATGGCAATTAATAATCTGCATGGTAAGTAATTTAAAAACTTTCTTACAAAGTATTCCATAGCTTTAGTTATAAATCTTTACTTTAAGTAACCACGAAGCTTTCTTTTTAATTAATAGTTTTCCAAATTTTTGGTAGGAAACAATGATTTATAATTAGAACGTTATTAATGAATATTGATTTTATCGTTATAAAATTATTTTTTCAGAGGAATAGGTGCCAAATTTAAATTTATGAGAGCACACTTTCAAAAGCACGTGGTTGCATTTCATCATCCCGGCTTGTGTGCCTACTATAAGATGCATCTTATTTCTGACATGTATATTGCATACCATAAGCTCTTAAGAAATTCTCCCTAAAAAATCTTAGAAATTGAACTAAATATCTTATTTAAAGGGAATTTATAGCTTGACCTTTGAGTCACCTTCGAGTCTAATCGATGGGGAATGACAAAAAGGTCAAATATTTTTGTTACATTTATGTAAATGTCATTTTGTTCCGTCAAAATAATTATTTTCTCAATTTTCTGACTTAAATTTGCAAAAAATTTGTTTTTCGCGTAGATGTGGATTTTGGCATCATTATTTATCGATCCTTTCCGATCGTGGGTTCAATGCTTTCCCCTCACTGACGCAATGGTGCAATTGCCCACATGGATTTCAAATTAGTTATGTGAGGATATACGAGTACAAAGTTATATGAGAAGCCTGTAAAAGAATTTGATTTATATTCAGTTTATCCCTTGTAATACTATTTTTAATCGTATTAGAGAAAAAACGTCCTTTATCACTTTCAATAAAAATCTTGAACTCTCCTTGTGCTATTGAACTCTAAATTATTAGAACTGAAATATAATATTAAATTTAAGATTAATTGAATCACTATACTTTAATGCTTTAATTAACTAAGAATTATAAAATCCAAATTTTATATTTGTTCTAAATTTAAATTCAATTTAATTTTGGCCTAGAATGGTTAAAAAATATTTAATCATCTTTTTGGAGAAACTTTTTTCAAATGATTGAATTTTAAGAAAAGTTATTCCTGATACATCACACTCCTGGGGTATTATGACGCCGCTCACGATCTCGTTCTCAAAATAATCTTCAACGGTGGACCATCGTATTCTTTAGTCAAATGTCAGTCGTTCAAGAAGGATCCAAAGAGAAAATTGCTCGAAAAGTGCCACCAAATCATGTCACTCTGCAATTGAGAAACATGCTTTCAAAAGCTTGCAATTCAATCTTGAAAGCTCGATCATCATTTGCATTAAGTAAAATATTTATCTGATCTGAACTTAAAGGAAAGACAGAATTAGAATCATGGTGAAATATTTACAGCGTTATTCTATAAATCAAATTTATAATTATTTCAGAAAATACATTATTAATAATAAAAACAAATTTTTTGTATTCTATTTTTAAATTAATATTGTTTTGTACTCAAAGATTTTCTTATTTTAGAAAAAAATGGGCTACTAAAATAAGAATTTATTTTTATTTTTTATTTTAGTAGTCGCCCCAGATCTCAATCGTATACAATATCGATTGCGTAGGAGTACAAACAGTCTACGGGTATAGTTTACAAACTTACAGCTCGTGTACTTGCAAAAAGAAAAAAGAGTAAAGTCAAAGACTCAGGACCGATTCACGTGGGCTTCGTGTCTTTTGGCACGTCGTCAAACCTGTTTTGGGGGGACGATTTTTTACTTTACTGCCAAACTTTTCCAAATGCAATACAAGTCCAGTCCAATTACAAAGATAGTTGCAGAAAATTATTTATCGCTTTATATTCATTTAAATGGATTGATTACCATTAGGACTAATAAAAATGTAATTGAAATCAAGGTGACAGTGTTAAAAAAATTTAAGCACAATGATTCTATTAGTCATCAGTTTAGTAAACTCATTGAATCTATTTGAAATTAAATTAGATAATTTCAAATTTATTTGATCTCAATTTATATTTAATTTAAATTTCAAAATTCAAGCATCTGGTTGAACTACTTATTAATTTCTGATTTTTACAGAAAATCGACCTGGTCGAGTTTTACTACCCATGAGATATGTGATGGCTATCATGGGTTCGATCGGCATGGCTATAATTTATGGATTTAAAGCTAATGCAAGCGTAGCTATTGTCGCAATGGTTAATCACACAGCAATTGAATTATTGTCAAATAAAACCGTTAATGTAACAGGAAAATCAGTCCTGGTAGGTGACAAATTAATCGAAAATTTTTCAATTATCCAAAAGAAAAATATCCGACGAAGTTTTACATTTTTCCAATGATAAATTTTAACCAGGATGGACCTTTCGTTTGGAACGAGCCAATTCAAGGTCTTATTAAATCTTCATATTTTTGGGGATATTTGGTATCATTAATACCAGCTGGAAGGATGTCGGAATTGCTTTCTGCAAAATGGGTAATGAATGCATCCGTTTTACTGAACGTTATCGCCTCGCTTCTGTCACCTGTTGCTGCCCAGATACATTACTCGCTCTTTATCGCCATGAGATTCGTTCAAGGTCTAGGCGGGGTACGATTTTAATTTATAATTTATCACATACTAGGTCACGTGGGTTCTTAAAACCCACATTTAGATATAAAAAAAATTATCTCCTGTCACAAGTCTGGATTTCAACTTCTTTTCAGGGTGTCACCTTCCCTGCGATGCACGTTATGGTTTCCAAATGGGCTCCACCAAGCGACAGAAGTGTTTTAACATCTATAATTTATGCAGGTAAAAAATTCAAAAAAAAAATCAGAATCTTGTATTTTCTTTTCTTAGACATTCAGGTGTAAAATTTCCCTCTTTCCACATTTTTAGGAACTGCTTTAGGAACTGTGATTGCTTTGTTACTCTCGGGACTCCTGGCTGATCACTTTGGCTGGGTTTGGATTTTCTATGTGGAAGGTGCTCTTTGCTTGATTTGGTGTACTGCTTGGTGGCTCATGGTTGAAGATTCTCCTGAAAAACAAAAGTGGTTTATCAGTTTTGAAGAAAAGGAACTCATCGCTTCTTCTTTAAAACAATCTGTTCATCAGAGTTCTAGCGTAAATATTTTGATTAAAAAAATGACACTAAAAGAAAATTAACCTGAGACGTGATCAACAATAATTTTAAAAAATAATTCAAATTTCCAGAAAACCTCTTTTCCTTGGAAGGACGTTATCAAATCGACCCCATTTCTAGCGATTCTCGTTGCTCATTTTTGCAGCAATGTTGGCTGGTATATGCTACTGCTTGAGCTTCCGAATTACATGAATAAAATCCTGAAATTCAAATTGAGTGAGGTAATTAATCTTTTTTAATCAAACAACAATGCATTTTTAATTCCCTAACATTATTAAAAAGTAATTATTTGAAACTCAGAATGCAGGACTCTCAGCATTGCCTTTTCTATGCATGTGGATTTTCACTATGGTTCTGAGTAAAAGTCTCGCAATGATGGAAAAGAAACGTTGGATATCAGTTACCGTTTCCAGAAAAATGGGAACATTGTTCGGTTCGTATTTGCCAGTAAATAGAATATTATAAATAAATTAAAATTACGTTGAAAATGAATGTTTTTTACAGCTTCTGTTGTGCCCATGTTGTGCTTAATCGGCGTATCCTACGTTGGTGAAAATCGAGTTCTGGCAGTCACTTTTATGACAATTGGAGTTACCTTCATTGGAGGAATGTATTGTGGATTTCTTGCAAATCACATAGACATTGCTCCAAACTTTGCAGGAACACTCGTCTCTATTACAAACTTTTTTGCAACAATTCCTGGATTAACAATTCCGATAATTGTTGGAAAACTTACCGAAGGAAATGTAAGTCTAAGAATTTACTTTGAATGGAAATCAATTTAGAAAGATTGAAAAATTATCTAAATACTAACAAGTCGATATTTATTTGCTATATCGAAGTTTTAGCTTATTTACATTTTCTAGTTTTTGGACTTTGAATCCGTATAAAATCAGTTATCTATTTACAGTCAAAGATCGAATCCTGGAGAATTATTTTCTTCATCACGGTAGCATTTTACATCGTTGAGATGCTAGTTTACACGATGTTCGGGACCGGCGTAGAACAACCTTGGAATAAAGTAAACTCTGCAGAGGATCACCTCGAAGAAGCTTCTGAGCAAACAGTACCTCTGAAAAAAAAGAACACGGATTGAAAATTTTCTTCTTACCAAAAGTAAAAATTTTGAAAATCAGAAATTGAATATTTTTTTATAAATACTGTCCTAATAGAGTCTGTTTCTATTTATAAAAATATTTGTAATTTCTCCTTAATTTTAATACAGAACTGAATGTTATTTAACATACCTATTTAAGTATTAATTGTCGAAACTGATCTTGTTCAACGGACCCTTGTCATTTTGCAAAAGTACATTGGACCCCAGTTGCTCCCCATTGATGGAATAACAATGTGACCATACTTGAGTCCATAATTCCCAAAATTATAAAGACACTTAAGAGGCCTCAATCCTTCAAACATGTCTCTGAAAATAATAAAGGTATTTATTTTAGAATTATTTTTCATACGGTTTAACTGTAGCATTGAAGACTTGGTTTTAGTCTCATAAATTGCATTTAAAATACAATACATGTAAAAAGGGCAAACGTACTTCACAACCATCACTACTTTCGCTTCTTCAAATGCTTTTTTTAGAGCCATCTGAACTACTCCGTCATTTTGAACAGGACTAAGTGAACACGTTGAATAAACAACTGTTCCGCCAATTGAAACTAGTTTCAGAGCATTTCTAGATAATTAAATCAATCTTATTAGATCATTTATTTAGATAATTAGTATTCTACACAATTGTTTAATATTGAAAAATTTTCAAACACTTACACTAAAATATCAGTTTGTAACTCTGGGAGCTTTATCCTCTCCTTGATATAAGTACTCTTGAACCAATTACCCTCATCTACGTGCAAGGAATGCCTATCATTCGTGCAGGGAGCGTCGACTAAAATCTGTAAAAATGATGAGACTTGTATTTTTTTTTCTCGAAAATTTAGCTTTAAAACACGTAAGCTAGAAAAAAAGTATTTAATCGTTTAGTAAGTTTAAAATAAACGTACTTTATTAAATAAATCTTTGTCATCAATGACTCTTGCGTCTTTTTGAGTAACTAATAACCTTCCCTCCCATTCACCCAATGCTGACAAGCATTGTTCAACTACTTCATGTATCCTTTTTACTCGATTGGGTAGCACGTCGTTCATTACGACTATACTAGGAAAAAGAGTTTGAATTGCACAAAAGGATTTTCCTCCAGGAGCTGCACACATATCGAGTACTCGATCTCCCGGCTGCAAATCGAGAGCCAGAACTGGTAATACGGATCCACCATCCAGTAGGTAGTAATCTAAAATTAAGTACTATTTTTAAAATCCCATTCTACGCTTTTTTAAAGCATGAATTTAAAAACGTACCAACAACACCCGTCGATCCTCTTTTCGATGATTTAAATCTACTCATGTTGCTTTTTTCAAACGTATACATTATAAGATACTTTGGAATACTTAAAGATTGCTCTTTTTCAACCGTGACCGTGAAATCTGATCCTTTTTGGTAATAACTATAGTGTTCAGACTCCAGGATCCAATCATCCAAACCTTTAAGTTTGGTGGCAGGAATATACTCTTGTAAAGACGATATAGATATGCCACTTGATGAATTTATAATTCGAGAAGTATCTAATTCCATTTCAACTTTTGTTTCAATTGATTGCAATTTTACAGGTTGAAGAGGTTCAATCGTTTTAAAGTCAAACCCTTCCTCTTCTTCAGAGTCATTCGAAGGCTGAGTCTTCTCTTTGTTAGAATCTTTCAAAGATGTTGCCGACACTTCGGAACCAGCTGGGTAAAATGATTGTAATTCTGATAATTGTTTGTTAGACATAAATGAACTCATCTCTCGATCAAGTTTTGTATTGTTTGGTTGTTCTTTATGATGGTTTTTGCCTTTATTTTCTTTCAATGTATCCTTTTCTTTTAAATAATCTTTCTGAATGTTGTAAAGGGCTCGAACATCGATTGCTCCTAATGACTGATTATAACATTGTAAGATTTATTTTACACCGTAATTTGTTCTATTCTAAAATTTAATTTGACAATAAATTATGACTCTTACCTCCAACTCCTCACGTATCCTTTCAATGTCGCTGAAATTATTAACTACTGCTATGTATTTACTTTTTTCCTGGAGGAGAGCTTCTCTTATGTCAGGCCATCTTTTTCCATATACGGAATTGTAAAAGTCGTCGAAATGTTCTAGTGCTTTATCCTTTGCTGTTATTTTATTCTTGGAAGACTATATAATAGAAAAATATTAGAAATTTACCTAGTTCAGAATCTATTTATTGGTATAAATAATGAAAAAATAATTTTAAGAGGTTATAAATACAAGTGTATACCGGTACGTATATTAATAAATATTAAACATACCCAATGATTACGACCATGACTGCCTTTAAATCTTAAAGAAATTAATGAAATATTTGACACTTTTAATCTCTTGAATAATTGAGTCATTGTTGCGTTTTATCAGTTAATTTAGAGATCCATAGAGATCCAAAAGGAGAGCAAAGAAGAGTTGAGACTTGAGACAGTTGAGACAGATCACAGACGACACAGCCACTGCAGAGTGCAGATCACGTTGAGGTTGAGACTGTTTCACTCATTCACTGTTGAGCGACTTGAGCGTGTTCAGCAGTTGAGTTGAGCACTGTTCACTGTTGAGAGAATGTGAGAGAATGAGACAATGAGTAATGAGACTAATGAGAGATGGATGAGTCCAGCTGTCCAGACTCCAGTCACTAGTCACTAGCAAAGTCACTACAAGTCACTAGCAGTTGCTAGCAGTCACTACTGTCACTAGTCAGATCGTAGCTGATCGTAGGTCAGATGAGAGATTGAGTTGAGAGGGTTGAGTTGAGAGTTGAGACACTTGAGACCGGTTGAGACAGCTTTCCCCTTCCATTGTGCTTCGGACGAACTGGAATTTGGAATCGGAAGTTGTTGCAAGGGCGTCAAAATTCAAATTATAGTTATATTTGAAAAAGGGTTTGTCTTTTAGGAAAATTATTGAATTTACGTAAAACTTCCTGATTTTATTGATTTTTGATACCTGTGTTATATTATATTAAAAGTGTTTATCGTTTTGAATCGAATATGACGTTTATGTCATTAAGTGTTTCAGGTTACATTAATAATTATGTTAACTGTATACATTTTCGCAATGTTTGCCATTGATATAAAACATAAATCATGGTGACTTGCTTCATTTTATACTGTAACAAATGTTGCGGAAAATGTATTCGTTCGAAAGCTTTTCCAAAAATATCAGAATGAAATTAATCGTATGAAGGAAAAGATCATGCACTGACGTATCTTTTCTTATGACAACGTTTCAATGCGGATAATAATTCTTTGGGGAGATTTTTGAGGAATAATGGTGTAATGGAAGTTTTAAATAGTTTTGGATATGAAAATAAGTTTCCACACCATGGCGCTATATTAGAAGAAAAAATACAGGATGGTCAACATCAGTCATGGATTGACCTAGTGATAAGGTTTTTTTTTTAAATATATGAAAGTGCATTTTCCATTAGAGCTTATTTTTCAAATTTGTAGACATCTAACATCTAAGTCTCAAAGATTTAAATAACTTTAAAAAAGCATGCGTTTTTAAAGCTGAAGGTGCATCAATGGATTAAACTTAAGTACTTATTTGCAAAATTAGTAATTACTCTATTTTTTAATAACGTTTTTATTCGTCTTTACATATATTCGTCGTTTGAATATAGATTGAATTATAATATAACAAAAATATAAACTTTGTAATAAATACGTTATTCTTGTTTGTATAAAAAAAATAAATACATATTACTTATTGTTTATTGGAAATAGAGACAGTTCAATTTCATTTATTACGGCACCAAATTCAAAACTACATTTAAATAAAAAAGCAATTTATTCTTCCACAATTACAAAAACATAAAATACCTACTAAAAGTATAAATTATAATATTTTTGTAGTGATGATTTGTAAATTATCATTTTACATCGTGTCTTAATTTAATAATCGTGCAATGACAATTCATTTTATAAGAAGACAATGATTATAAACTAAAAAAATCTAGTTTCTATTAAATAAGTCTCTTAAAGATGTTCCTATTGCAGAAATGAAGCTAGTTAATCTCCGAAACGATAAAATACATGATTCAGGTGGTCGAGCAGAAGTTCCTGAATACACCTCGAATTTTTTTCTATAAGATTGTACGTCAAATTCAAGTTCACTCACGTCTAAATTTGTGGCATTCTCGTCAGATTCATTATAATCTTCGTCTAATCTAAAACTACTGAAGCCCTCGTTAGAATAACCAGATGATGGGTTTTCTTCCACGGTTGGAAGTGAACATATTTCTGGTTTTGGAATCTGCTCAGAGGATGAAGCTAATTGTCGTGACTTTAAACCATCCATCCACAGTTTTATTTTTTCATTCATAGTCATATCATCCGGTGTCGAAGTTCTCAGTTTTTTACATGTGGGGAAGCAATGAAATGGACCCTCGGAAGAAGTGTCAGTCTCGACGTCCCGATTAATGTAGACAACTTTAGTGGGATTCGCAATAGCTTCTACTTGATCAGCAGATCGTTTCCTTTTGCATCGTCTCATCATGATATTTTCGGAAGAAAATTGATTCACATTCCTGACTGGAACTCTGGAACTACTCTCTTTCCTCAAAGTTTGCCTGCATTCAATATATTTTTTAACAGACTCTTGTAGTGATTCAATCCATGCTTCACTGTCCCCATTTTCTGAATATAATAATAAAGTCTCTTGCAAACAAGCAACTCTAAAGAGTCCATTGCTCAAGACACGATCTATTTTACATTTGTTAAGAGGCAACAAACAACACACGGTTAGTGAATGTTCCGGGTCTCCTTTGCAATATAGTAAAGTGTCACTTAGGAGCACAAAATGTCTCCTGAAAGAAGAATTTCCTCGCCTAGAAACTCTCATCAGTGGCCCTTGTCTGATTAACTTTCTCCCTGGTTTCACCAAATTCACTGGACTCGCAATATGTTTTTGCAATTCCAATAATTTTTGAGTATCTTCGTATTCCTCGACCAGTGAATTTATGTGAGCTGCAACATTTTCTATCTGCACTAATGAACCTTGTAAAATATTGTAGTCTTTTTCCTTCGGTGAAGTGTGCCGCAGAACTTCTTTTAAAAGTAATTTGTACCGAGGTACTCGCTGAATTGGAGTAATTAACAATGAAGAGAGTTTACTACCGACTTCTGGTCTCGTCTCTTGATTAGCAATAAACTCTGCAGTTTTGGGATCGTTATTTTGAATATCCTGGAGTAAAATTAATGCCCGTTTGTAGTTGTAGGCGTAAACCGAGTACAATTTGAAAAATGGAGCTAGTTTGTAAAATGCGGGTGCGATATTCTCGAGATCTTGTTTCAATTCTTTCAAGAGTTCTGCATTCACATTGTACAGTGTTTCGATATTTTCAAAGAGAGTCGTGTATGAATGATAACTTAATAATTGTTTATCCAATATTGGTCGCATAAAGTACTCCATAATAATCTCCAAATTCATTAAGTAAGTAACTTCAGATGTAAGAATTTCTTGGATAGCTTGGGACCTCAACCTCTGTTGTCTTCTGTTAATACTTTGATTTTGAATTTCGTCCAAAGCTCTGAGAACTTTCATCCTTGTTCTTGTTGTCAACATATTCCTGTTGCTGATTACTTCCTTTAGCTCTGCACTCAGACTTGACTGAGGCGTCCTTGGTGAATTCATTTTGAATTATTTTTCTGTAAGAAAATGTTTTGCAATGAAATGTATTTTACTCCTCAAAAATCGTAACTTAATTTATCTAGATTATGGCTTATATATAATTGTTGAAAAAAAGCAACAGCATTAATGATTTAAAAATTACACTGCAATACATAACCTAGAAATCTTGTTGTCAATAAAATTTGGAGTATAAAGAAATACTTACGTGAAAGATTTATCATCTAGTCAGTCCGATGTATAATTATATATATATATATGTATATATTGATATGTTTTTATTGTGGAATTTTCTTTAAATAAACTCATAAAGATTGTAATTTTTTATCTTTTTTGATTTTTTGTGCAGTTTATGTGGTTTATGGGAGATTACCCGTGTGCCCGCGGGGATTACCAAAGATATTACCAAATATTACTTTGAGTTGCTTTGAGCACACTTTGAGCAAAGCCAAGCCAAGACAGTTAGCCAGCCAAGAAAAGCTTTGAGTTTGAGCAGCTTTGCCGTACGGTTGGATTGGGTTGGATTGGGTTGGATATGGGTTGGATATGGGTTGGATCAGGGTTGGATCATGCCGTCAAGGCCGTCAAGTACCATAGAGGGATATTTGCTGCGCCAACAGAGCCATCTTCAGTAATCAGTTGGACTCCAGAAAAAATACGCCCCTCTCAAACAATAACCCTGCCCGCGAAAATTTAAAACAGTTCTTCGAATTGCTTTCCTTTTACAATATTATTCAATTACTCATATTAAATTTATTAAGATTTATCAATAAAAGTTAGAAAAACAAATCTTGATAAGTTTAATATGAATAATTGAATAATATAGTAAAAGAAGGAAAACATTTTTCGAACAACTGTTACAAATTTTAACATCTTCCATATAAAAAGCAATGTCGGAAAACGAGAAGGTTTAATCAATCGCGGGGCCCTGGGCACTTACCAAGAGTGCCCAGTGGAAAAGAGGGGCCTGGTATCGTACAAAAATATTTAAAAAGTTTTTAGAAAAATTTTCACAAATGTATAGGCTCCGGAAGCTACGACCACGATCGTTTTCAAAACGATCCCGACGCAACTGGAGGTGTATGTCATCCGCCTCGTCACTTCCCACAACATCAGAAGACGATCGAGTCGGAAAAAAAGTCACAAAATCAGAGCACTGATAATCCTTTTTAGGTGCACAACCACTGAATTTAAATCACGGACAATTAGGAGAAATAATGACCATTAGAATTAATATATGTAAGTCGCTAATCCGGTAGAAATAGAAAACTTAGGCGTTTATGTTCTACGTTTTCTCTACTCGAGAGTCACAACAGAAATGAAAATTAAATAATTGAGGTGTATGATAAGCCCTATCATCAATACAGACTGCCTGATCCCAAACAATGACCACGTG
>JAUEJJ010000047.1:9729246-9752343 GCA_032164275.1 Synergus coniferae | reverse complement strand
CGCCAAATTCAAATTATTATGAACGAAATAAACCTGACAGAAATTCTTTTTTTCTAAAGAAATAATGTATAATTTAGAATAAATATATAATTATAAGTTCACTGTAGAGTATATTTGTTTAAAAATATATTTCTTGTATTATGATATATTTGTTATATGAAATGGTTTAAATGCTCTGTTTGAATTTATGTTTATGTTACACGGACAAGCCGCAAGCGCCAATGCAAGTATGTAATCTACTTACCGACTGATCATTATCCTTAAAAGGGGTCGTGAAGATCGCTGGTGCTAAAGCAAATGCTGGCAAATGAAGCAAATTTGTGAAAAAAGTCGACCAACGCAATTTGGTCCAGCCGAAAAATTAGCAGTTTAAACTCGTTAAACGTTCATTAAAGAAATTAAACGGATAATTACATAGGATATAAATCGTAGGTTGAAGGGCCTCATCCCTCTTTACCATCTCCAGAAAAGTTTGTAAGTAAAAAGAGTTTTTTTCCTCATCACCCGCATACTTATACCAAATACTTATTTTCTTGGTAAAATTGATAAAATTTACTCTCCCTGTTTACCAGATTTGTGAAATTTGTTCTTTATCTTGTTAAGTTTATTATTTCATTAAGTATACCAGGAAAATCATGATTTTGAAAAATGATCCATTTATAGGTTATGTATCGAAAAATATTCAAATCGCTTTTACACGTTTTGTGCAAGTGAAACTGATGTAAGTTCCTTTCCCTAAAAAAAATTTCCACCTGTAAAAATAATTCTACAATTTCTAAAACAATCTCTTCTTAATTCTCTCTTGAATATCAAATTTTTTAGGTTAAGTAAAAACTATTTGCATGCGCATATCTCATTTTTTATTCAAGAAGTCACTTTAAAAATGTTTGAAAACAGAAATTAAAAACTGCATAAATTGAAGGATAAAAATGTAAACTATGCAAATTTAGTTTTTCGACTATAAAAGCATCACTTATTTATTTTCAGATTTCATAAACTATAATCATGTTTGGCCAAACAGGGTTTGGTACTGGTACTACACCAGTTTTTGGTGCCAATACCTCGCTTTTTAATACAAAACCAGCAGGCTCGACATCCGGAGGCTTATTTGGAAATACTGCAACTCCGTCAGCATTCGGTCAGCCTGCTACAACCCAGTCTTCCTTCGGAGGTTTTGGCAATACTAATACAAATACGAATCTCTTCGGAACCCAGCCAACAGCAAGTACGAATTTATTCGGAACAACAACTGTCACACCAGCTTTTGGCCAAGCTAATAAAACAACTGGGTTTGGATTTGGAACATCAACCACTCCTGGTCTTTTCGGGCAAACACAACAAACTCCTCAACAAACAACACCTTTCGGCCAAGCTAATAAACCGGCTGGATTTGGCTTTGGAGCAACCACCAACACAAATCTTTTTGGACAACCACAACAAACTCCTCAACAGACAACGCCTTTCGGTCAAGCAAGCACTGCAGGAAATACAAGCCTGTTTGGCTCAACAACAGGGTTTGGAACTCCAAACAATGCAGGTAGTATGACTGGAACTTACAAAAAGTTCACTCCATTTATCGGAAGTGATTCGATGGTCAAAAATGGAGTCACTCAAAACATTCCAACCAAGCTTCATTGTGTAACTGTCATGAAAGAGTATGAAGGAAAATCAATGGAAGAGTTGCGGCTGGAAGATTATAATGCAGGTCGAAAAGGAACTGCACAAGGTATTATTATTGTCTTCTCTATTTATTTTATTATTTAAATATAATTTTTGAGAACAGTATAATTTAAAACTGTTTTTCAATAGGTCAAACAACAACTGGACTGTTTGGTGCAGCACCACAGACTTCGCCTTTTGGAAGCGCAGCTCCTGGAGCAAACACTACAACTTCCACATTCGGGTCTATAGGTGGAGGATTCGGAACCACAAGCCAACCAGGAGGTACGGGACTCTTCAACAAACCAATCACTGGTTTTGGTGCACCAGCGACAACGACTAGTGCCTTCGCTTTTAATTCTACTCCCTCGACCAACCTTTTTGGTGCGAGTACACAAGCAAAACCATTCGGAGCAGCTGCTCCAGCTCCTCTTTTCTCCACTACGAGCACAGCTCCAACTGCTACAGGATTTGGTACTACTCAGCCCACCGGCTTTGGGACCTTTGGAGCCGCACAACCGAATCAGAGTATTGGACTTTTCAATCAGAACAAGTCAGCTTTCACACTTCCAACCTCATCGACGAGTACTGGGTTCGGAGGATTTGGACAAGCCACAACAACAAACACTGGGACGAATTTATTCGGAACCAAATCCGCGGCAACTACCGGATTTGGAACGACCTCTGCTTTTGGTGCAACTCCAGCTCCTGCCTTTGGTGCCAACATCGGATTCGGTGCAACACAAAATGCGAGTACGTCCTTGTTCAACAACTCATTTAAACCAGCCGGACAAAACACAGGGTTTACTTTTGGAAACAGTGGAACCACACCTGCACTTGGTACGAACACTGGCCTGAATTTGGGCGGAGGAACTTCACTTTTTAATCAACAGAAACCAGGAGGCTTATTCGGATCCACAGGAACTGCCACAGGGTTTAATAACACGGGTTCCTTTGGTGCTGCAACCGGATTTGGAACTGCCGGGAGTACCTTACCATCATTCGGAACGAATTTTATGAGCGGGGGAATGGGAACAAACCAAGCTCAACAAAATGCAGGTTCCGTGGCTGTGCATCAGCAGATTTTAGCTTTGGTATCGGCTCCTTTCGGCGATTCTCCTCTTCTGAAAAATCTTTTACCAGCTTCCGGGAAAACTGAAGAACTTTTGAAACCTGTGAATCCGACAAATAGGTCGCTTAATAGTCCACAGTATAAAGTAACCGCGAATAATAATTCTCCAAAGATCAAAGCGAGGGTCCTCACGTCTGGCCACTTGTCCAAGAAATCTGTCTTTGAAGGTCTTGAAGAAGATTCGGCTTTATTGGAAACCTTTCAACCACGTCCAAGTGCCAAACGCTTAGTTCTACGTCCAAAGCCAGTAACAAGTATTTCTGCTCAATCCCCAGGTGAGAATACAAGCTTAAATACCAGCAATGTTGATAATAGAGAGGTAACAAGTCCCAGAAATGAAGAACCTAGAACGGAACCCAGTCCTAGAACTGAAGTTACCAATAACGAGAATGAAGTCCAGGAAACGAATCGTCGTTTGTCAAGTGATAGAAGATCTTCGACTTCCTGGTTGAAATCAACAATTCCGAGACAAAAGACTCTGGAGGAGGACTTCGATGGTCAACAATCACCTTTCAGAGGCTCGGATATTCCGTCAGAAGGTCTGGATAATACTGTCGTAGAATTGAGACCTAATAGTATACCTCAGAAACAGTTTCTCTCGCTCGCTGCTCAGAATCATTCGTTAAACTCTTCTTTAAATCAAAACAAGAATTCTTCTGACTCGGTAGAGCGAGATTCAGATTCAGGACGAGAGCTAGATGAAACTCCAATTTCTCCTTTTCAATCCGAGAATGTCCGGAGACTGTCGAAAGTGAAGTTACAAAGAGTAGGTTACTATACGATACCTTCTCTTGATAAGCTCGATGACTACGTTTGTGGGGAGACTTGCGTCGTTCCTAATTTCACAGTTGGAAGAAAAGGTTATGGCAATGTCTACTTTCCTGATTCTTTTGATGTTTATGAATTGAATTTGGATGAGATTGTTCACTTTAGACATAAAGAGGTGATTATCTACCCCGATGACGAGAAAAAACCTCCGATCGGTCAGGGCTTGAATCGAAAAGCTCAAGTTACTCTTGATCGAGTCTGGCCTCATGATAAAACCCGGCATGAACCGATCACTGATCCACATCGTCTACAGGAAATGAACTACGAGGGCAAGTTGAGGCGAGTCTCCGCTAAACATGATACTCGTTTCCTTGAGTACAGACCTGAAACTGGATCCTGGGTTTTCAAAGTCGATCATTTTTCTAAGTACGGTTTGAGCGACTCTGATGACGAGGAAGAGAGTGAAGCTATGAAGCAGGAAGTTCAAGCAAAGATGCGCTTCGTTCGAGAAGCAAATAAGTTAGAAGCGAAGCCTAGAAGAAAGTCACATTCAAAAACGAAAGTGGACACGGTTTCTGGTTTAGAGAAAAGAGGAGTTGAATATTCTGAATTATTAAAAACTTCTTTAAACGATTCGATAAGTTCCGCAGATCTCATGCAATCCGAAATTCAAGGTAATAAATCTTGCTCTATAGGTTTGTACGGCTATAAAAATGATTCTAGTCCGCCAGGAAGAGATTGCAGATTCGTAAAACCTGAAAAACATTCGGCTCTGAGTCCCACATCTATGTACGCTCGTATTATTGGTACTGATAGTCACAAATTGCAACTGATGAAAGCCGATTTATTTGACTCGAATGGAGGAGAAAGCGGCGATGATTACATGTTTGAAGAAGTATCTCCAAATCATGATAAAAGTAGAGATTTTAGAGGCGATAAACTTACCGTCGATTATCACACAACCGTAATGGAACAGATTCCTATGCTTCGTTCCAATTTAACCCTGCAAGGTTCCTACTCCAATGATTCCAGACTTCAGGAAACTAAGGAAGTTAAACCAAAACTGGTGGAAGAAGTTATACCAGCAAAGCCTGCAGTCTTCCGTAAAGTTCTCCCAGCTCCCATTGTCCTACCAAAAACAGTGGTTCTGAAATCTAGGACTGAATTGATTCCTTTCAAAGATTCTATCATCAACAGACTGCGTTCTAGATGCATAGCTGATGCTGGAATTCAGATGGGTAGAATGTTTAAACCCAGTTGGGGTCCAGGATTGACTTTGATTTCTTTAAGTACTCAGGATCAGGCAGCGAACATTCCTCTGAGAAACAGTGTAACTCAACTTGGATCCTACATCTCCGGACGCATCCTGAATGACATGACCTCAACGAGTATTGTGCAGAGGCTTCAAATTCTAGGGGATAGTGGTGTGGAACCCGATTACTTGATCACATTTAAGGAAAGCGTCGAAGGACACCTCAGGGTTCAACTGGAACATTGCATCATGGGACAAGAAGGTGATTGTCCAGCAATTGAAGCAGCAACTGGAAGTTCTGGAATTGCTGCCTTGCATGCTCACTGCAATCTGGCTCAAGAATTCGCAAATCAACTAGAGTCTAGTCATTCAGGGACAGAAAACCAATCAGTATTTGAGAGTCAAATGGAGGCTGATAAGATGGCCAAGTATTCAAGCGATGTTTGGCGTTTGTGCGTCGCACTTTGGGGAAATCTTCCAGATATTAAAAAAGAGGATGATAAAGAGGATCATAAAAGCGTGATGGTCAGGAAAGAAGCTCTGAGTGAGTGGCTTAAAAGTGTGGTAGAACAAACCGTTAGAATCAATCTTTCTGAATTAAAATCTGATGATCAGATCATGTTTGAACTCCTCTCGGCTAATAAATTAGATGATGCCTGTTCGTTAGCAAGAAAAGTGGCTGGAGATCATTGTTTGGCTTTACTGATGTCTCAATTAGGTGGAGCGACTTCTGTCAGAGAATTGATTAAGCAACAATTGGCCCTATGGCAGGAAACGGATGTTGACGGAGACTTAACGATTTATCGACTGAAATTGTTCATGCTGGTGGCTGGAGAGCCTCTGATTTGCAGTAAACAAGGGACCATTAATGTCTGTGAAAATCTGGATTGGAAGAGAGCTCTAGCTTTGCATTTATGGTATTTATCACAACCAACGGCTTCCATCACTGATGTTCTGGAACTTTATGAAGAGTCGTTTAATTCCAAATCCAATGAAGCTTATGCAGTAGACCCCCGACCTGAGTATTTTAATGAAGATTGTCGTGCAGAACTCAGCAATGGCAAGACTATCTATGACCTCTGTTTCCATCTTTTGAAACTTTATTGCACGGGTAATCATCCACTGGAAGAGGTCTTGAATCCTTTAACACACACGGCTGATCCCTTGGATTATAGACTCAGTTGGTTGACTCAGCAGATGCTAACTGCTTTAGGTTATTCGCATCTTTCGGATTATGTGACTGCTCTCACCCATGCTAATTTTGCTGCTCAGTTGGAAACCTACGACATGTGGCACTGGGCTATTTTTGTTGTGCTCCATCTGCAGGATACTGGAAGGAAAAAGAGTGCTGTGCTGGATTTATTGGCGAGGCATGTGCAGCTGGATGAGACTGAAGATTACGTGAAGAGGGAGAACTTCTTGCGGGAAGAACTTGGAATTCCATCGATCTGGATCAATCAGGCTAAGGCTGTCAAGGCTTGTGCCTATAAAAGGTATTTTTCTATTAAATTAGAAAGTAAAGAATTTCTTCTAATAACTAAAGAATTATTTATATTTTTTTCCCATTTTTCAAGGTATGGAGAAGCAGCTTGGTATCTAACTCAAGCTGAGCAGTGGAACAAAGCTCATGAAGTTATCATTGACAACCTTGCCGCCGACGCCATCATAAATGGTAACTATAATTATAATAGTATTTTTGATTTTCTTTTGAAAGAAATGTTTTGTGATCTAAATTCTAAATGCCAATTATTTTACAGAGAACTATGATTATCTTAAATCTCTTCTAAAACCTTTGATGCAAGAGGAGAGCAATAATATGATCAGTGGTTGGGCACATCAAGGTCAACTTTTGTGGGACTACATAGAAGTCACTGCTGAAATAAAATCTCTCCTCCAAACTCCAGACTGCACCGGAATCGGCTACAAACTAGAACTTTTACAACCTCAATTAACATCTCTTTGTTCAAAGATAAATCTCTTTCCGTGTCCTACTGCGAAACACAGGTACTTTAACTTAAAATGTATTGACTTAAGATTAAACCTTAATTTTAATTCTCTGAATATAAATTCTCATATTTTTCTAATCATTGATGCAAATGAATTATTTTCAGACTTTGTCAAGCAGAGATTGCAAAAAGAACTCTTCAACTGGCCAGAAGTCTTCTGATGTTGCAGTCGAACGATAATAAAGTAACGGGAAAAGTGTTGGTACACTTGATTTCGCAGCTTCCTTTACCAGAAGATTACGCACAGCAGGAACTTCGACCTATTATAAATATGTGTGCTGCGGAAGTTGTACAGTAGATATAAATTCGAAGGACAATTTTCTATAAAGTAAAAGCAGAGTAAAAGTAAAAAGCTCGATAATTGCGCAATTGATGAGGGAGTTTGATAAATTTGTGATAGCATTTTTATGCTAACCAAACGTTTCTACTAGACAATTTATCTTAAATTAATTGCAATGGAGGGAGAATTAAGGTTAAAGACAATGGTAAGAGTAAATATAATTAGAATATTTAAAACTTGATTAGAATTGCATATACTTTAAAGGTTGAAGAAGATGTGTAATTACTAATTATAGTTTTTTTTATTGTGTTAATGCTGATGAAGAACGTATGCTTACTAAAATACAACTGCTAGAATAATCTACTTATGTGTAACTAAATCGCATTATAAGAAACTGTATAAAAGATGGTAATTTACACTTGTAAAAAAGCAATTCTTTTGTTTGATATAAAATAATAATAATATGCCAACAATTTTAGAATTGAAGCGAAGATTGTACGAGAGTGTTTTTATACTTTTTTTTTTGGAATTCCATTAATGAATCGGATATTATTTTTTGTTAATAATATGTAAATATCATTATTATTACCATTTGTGATTACATTTTAAAAACTATTTTTAAGTATTTCCTAAACATATTGTAAGTCTCGGTGTAATTGTAAAAGCTTTTTTTAATGTAATCTGTACTTGTTTAAAAGAAAAACGCGAACATTATTTGTATAATATCAGAACGAAACTTCCAATTGGTAATAAAGAAAGAGAAGAAAATGTGTGGCTTGTATCTTCGCACGAAATATATTAATTTATACATAGTCTTCTTTTTGCTTCATATTTAAACGCTCTTAAACCTTGAGATGCGCACGCACATACGGTTAATTGGTAATATTGGTATCAGCTAATATCTTTGGTACCTATCACTAATTAAGAAATTAATGAAATAATTAACATTGAAATGAAATTTGACAGACTCCCATTGGTCCTGAATGGTGAGTTAAGACTTTGATCATTTTTTTAGTTTGTAAACACATATTGTCCTTTTTGTTTGTTGATAAACAACTCTGTTGACTTATATAACAATGATGTAATATGTAAATGCAATAAACCTAGAATTCTAACCTAAAAAATTCTAAATTCCCCAGAAGTAACTATAGTGACAAAAGGTTGGTCGTCTGCACAGTGCACTCTTGTCTCTTGCATCAAAGGACAACTGACAGAGTGACAGCAACTGACAGTTCTCGGAGTTCTCCACTTAGTGGAGTCCACTGTTGTTGACAGTCGCGACGCGAGAAAACCGTAGTCCTGACCGGAAACATCAGAAGGAATTATTTTGTTATCAGCTCTCGCATTAAAATCGGGATGAACCTTCATCTACGAAACTCTTCCGGTATACCTGGAAAATCGTCGCAGAGTGAAACGTGAAAGCGGGATTCAACAACGAGAATCCCGGCTGTGTATAGTTACTCATCCAGTCGAAATCAATTTTTTTGGGATTGTTTATGGTTTCTACGATTTTCAACGGTATTATGAGCTGGGAGCTCCATATTGATCCTAACAATGATCGTTCATTGCGGAAACTGTATTCATAAAGTAAGTGTGTAAAAGTGTGTGAAAGTGAATAAAAGTGAATCAGCGTCACTTTCTAACAAAGCGCATTAATTTTTGTAGTCAATTAATTCTTAGCCCATATTTTGACACTTGCGTGCGGATATCCAACCAGTATTGACACATTTTTTTAATAGTTTTTTTTTCTCTTTCCTCCAGAGATGTGAAGATCGATTAGACTTGATTGCCTTCGAAAGAGCTTTCATTGTTTTTCCACCTGATGTCCTCAAAATCTCCCCGATATGAATAATAAAGGCGTTTTAGTTTTCCCTTTTCAGAAGGTAAAAATTACTACTACTCTCTACAATAGTAACATGCAATTATACAATATTTTGGAAATTTAATAGTGTTTTCCCTTTTGAATTAATTTTTGTCGTATCGATTTGATTCAGTTCATTAATGTTAAATCAGTAAATTAAAGGTAGATAAATGTCGCTGTAGTGCTTTGATTAAATAGAGACATTTTATTGTTTTTTTTTTAAACGTCAAAAATATTTTAATTTTATATAACAACATATTTTTCAAGAACTTAATAATTATATTATTCATATCACACCAAATTAGTAGAATGAAATTTAACATTCGAAACGTATATTCGAAATCAATCCAGAATATCAGAGACATTTTGAATTAGAAATACAAAATCTTGAATACAATGAATCAAAATTTAATTTAATTTGCTTGTTTGTACTCAGAAAATATTGGCGAGTAACGAGAATCAGCTGATCGAGCAGCTCTTGGTGAATTACTCCGAACTTTAAATCTCCGGTGCCTATAGACCTCAGAAACTCTCGTACTATAAAATCAATGTTTATTCCTGGCTTCGTGGAAAGACGTGCAAAACTTTACAAATTAATATTCTAATTGAGATCTGAGAAGTGAATTAGTACATTTTTTTACGCCAGCTGACATCGTCTGGACCATCTTAAATAGTACGAAGTGGATGAAAACATTGGATGACATTCGGCATGATCTGTTTGTCAAAAAAACTGGGCGGGGAGGCATGGAAGCTGAAGCTGGTCGTCTGGCTCACCAGGGTCTCCATTCCTTGGTCCATTCATCCCCGGGAATCCCTGGACTTGACGTCGTAAGAGCTTTGCACCAGGTGAATAAAAGCAAAACGAGCATAGAAATTAAAAGCTCCCCATATTGACCGAAATTATTAGACAAGAAAATAATTAATGTCATGTGACATTAATTTATTAAATTATTACTATACTGGTTATATCTAAAGCCAAAGTGTAAACGTTTAAATCTGGACACTAGGCTAAAAACTTTATCTTTGACCTCAATTTTCTAAGCTTATTTTGAGGAACATGTTAAAGAGCAAGTAACATTAAAGCAATTCAAAAGCTCACATTTAATAGACGTCTACTGAAATAACTAACAGTTATCTAATATCTTTTATAAAAAAAAAAAAAAAATGGTATTTACGTTCATTTGAAATAAAAAATCTAGAAATCTGAATTTCTAGATTTAACATTTACTTTCAAAATGATAGTAAATTTCTTCATAGTCGTCGTAAGCTTCTCTAATAGAACAAAATCTCCAGAAAAAAACAAGTCGGCGAGCTTATAACATCTTTTCCGGAATCACCCTGCCTCTGCACATTACAGAGTAAACCGCAACTCATTCTTATATTTTATTCTCATTCGACAGTAAACAACAAACATTATCAAGCTCAAGAATATCCTTCGCCTTTTGAGTCTAAGGTTTTCCAGAAAAATAATACTATGTGCAAATAGAATTTTTTGAAAAAAAAAAACCTTAAAGCACTTACAAAAAATCTTTTTTCTTAAAGAAAATACTAGTATTGTAGATTTTGCATTCTAGTTGTTACGCTTATCAATATACACTAAGTTAATAGAGATATTCTTAGAAATAAATAATGAAACGGTAATTCATAGTGACAATAAAAACTGTCGTAATGAGTTCGTGTTTAACGATGCGATCGTTGTGGAATATAAAAAATTTATTGCTTGATTTCACTATTGGTGTACCGTTAAATTAACTGTTAATTGCCTCTTCGTAGAAAAGAAGATGCCACGTTATGAACTAATTCATCCCATTGAAAGAATAAGCTTATTGTAACTCTTAATATTAAATCTTCACACCAGATAAGATTTAGTTTCATATGATTTTTATGAAAGACGTAAATTTTTCCTAGCGCCTCTTAATCTTTTTAATGGCTTCTAGAAACTACAAAACGACTCACAATTTCGCATGCTTACAAATTACAAATCAATCAACTTTCTAGTTGACTGAGATAGTCAAAAAGTATTTTTAATTTTGACTTAAATAAGTATTTAATTTCTAAATTAAAATCATTTAATTATTAGAATAACAATTTTTTCGAATTATAAAGTAGAGCTGTAATAATTGATATGTATATTTTTTTAATTTAAAAATAAGAATATACAAAAATAAGTGTCCTATTTTCATTATAGACTGTGATATCACTGCGTTCAGCTTTGGATTCATCTCGAGAAGAGTTGCGTCGTCTGAAAGAAGACTTTGGCGAATTTTCAGCCGAGAATTACGCAAAGGTTGTTGAGAGACTTGCTTTGGAAAATCACGTATTGCGACGAAGGATCCTTAGCAGAAGCGAATTTTCCAGTGATGCCGCCACCAGTCCTCCTCCACTTGCTGTAACTATCAAAGAGTGAGTTTTAAAAATATTTTCCATCTTTGGTGAAGGCGAAAGCTTTTTTCAAGTAAATAAATTTGTTTGATTCAGCTTATAAACAATAAAATTGTGAATAGTATATTTCAAAAAAATACTATTCACAATTTTATTGTTTGTAAGCTGAATCAAACGAAATTATTTACTTGAAAAATGTTTTCTCCTTCACTTACAATTTTTTTTTCAGAGACAAGTTATTAATTAAATTGAGGGAAAACCTCTACTAGAAACTAATTAAGATCGTAACAAAAAGATTTCAAGTTACGCCACTGGTTGGTGTTAGAACCGGAAGAGATGTCGAGCGAAGTCGAGCCTTTAATGGCACAGAAGCTGTTACTTTTTCAAATATTGTAACGAAGTGTTGCATGCAGAAAGAAAGTAGTTTTTTATATAAAATTTCTGTGAAGAACCAGCACCGTTGCCAAGCGTCACGCGACCTAAAGTAATTTACTGATTTTCATACCTCCGATTATTTAAACTCGTAAGAACCATAAAGTCACTTTGTCACGCGAATCCAATCAATCATAGTTTTTTGCAATATTTGCAGTAGCCTGAAGGATCATACATATTCAAAGTGAAGAGCTTCAGTTAAGAAATTCATACTGAATATAGATTTAAAGTGAATTAATTGCTTTTGAAGCAGTCACTTTTTTATTAAATTAGCTAGATTCGCTAATTTATCTCTTTTCTTTTGAGTCTTTTTGTGGATAATTTTAATTATGCTTTAAGTAAATATTGTAAGCAAGGAAATTTAATTATAGGATTATTACAGAGACTAGAAAAATAGTAAAAGTCAAGCAATTTAAGAGTATTGAATCAGAATTATAATCTCAAAATTAAATTTCCCATTTTACTCAAAAATTATTAGAATTAAATATCTTTTCGCTATGTAGATGTATTCTGTTTTAAAATAGAAATGTGCCTGTAGAGCGAAAAAAGAATTATAATATTTCTTAATTAAAACGAATAAATCAAATTTGGAAGTTAGAACCTTTGATTTCTTAAATTTGAATAAAAAATCTTTTAATTCTAAAAAGTGGGCTCATATAAATACTAGTTCAGGTTTTTAATTTTTAGAAACTATAACAAAAACTTCTAAAAATTTTATGGCTTAGTTCTGAAAGATTAAATTCTAAAAATAACAAATATATAAAAACGACTTTCTAATTAGCTTTAATGGGTCACTTTTTTATCACAGGTTATTCACTGACAGTTATCAGTGCAATTTACAAGTTTATTTTCTACTATACTTATTAAAATTATCAGAAATTGTCCATATAATCGCCATCATTGCCAAGCTAATTAGTAGAAACACTTTTAGTCTAATTTACTGGAATCAAACCTTAGGATTATCAAGAAACTTTTTAATATGGGATTTTTAACGATAAACAAATTCAATGAAGCTGTAAAAAAGTATTTTGTGTCAGATCCGCTCGACTGGTGTTAATTACATGTTCTGGACACGTCAAGCACAATTAAAAACGCAGCGCTAACTATTTAATAAATTGTACGCGAACTTCGTCATGAAGTCTGACTCATCCTGTATACAATTGTTAGTCCGACAGAGCCTGGCGTATCGAGCATCGTCATGGATACTACCGAGGATCAAACCGTCGTTGACGGACCATCAGAGCCGACAGCAGAGCTACCAATTCCAGAGAACGAAGCCCCACCCGACGATTCTCAGCAGAAAATATCGCCAATTCCAAAAGTTATGAGGGAGTCCTGTGGCGAAGAAGCCGCTACTGGTGAAGATAAACTCTCCACAGCACCCGTCTCAAATGATCCTGAAAAAAATCTTGAAAATTCGAGCGTCGATTTCCTCGACGTTCCCGATAAAGATTTGGAAGACCTTAGCCTCAAATCGGCCTCAGACGGGGACAATTCTGTCTTCACAGACAATCCGGAGAATCAACAACCGGAAGCGAAACCCAACGAATCAGAGAACGAATCTGAAGAATTAGATGATATTGAGCTCATCTTCACGACTGATGAAACCTGCAGGGACGTGGGACTCCAAGAAGACTTGGTTTCCATCACGGAAAATGAACCCTGGCAGCAAACTTCCGGCCAACCGGTTCTACTGAAATACACGAAGTCCGCCGAAGGAGAGTCCTTAGTTTGTAATGGCGATAAAACGAGCTCTGTTGAAGAAGCTATGTCTTCTCAAAGCTCCAGCATTGATCGCGAAGAGAGCGTAGATAGATTTGATGAAAGCTCTAATACTAGATTGAACAAAATGTGGTCCCAGTGCTCGGTTTTGGTCGAGACTGACATAAGCAAGTGCGGCGTCCTTGAAGAACCGGATCTTTCATCTAGGCATGCTGCTAGGAGAAATACTTTGGCAGCTCCTCCTATGGCTTATCGGTAGGTTCATACTCGCTTTTTATATCTTTGAAGTGCCTTTTTGTTGTAGATTATTTAGATTAGAATCTGTTAGAATTTCCTTTTTACTACTATGGAAGCGAATAAATTTTGTTTTTCAATATTCAGGGTCATGATTTGCGTTCTTCTTTTAACGAAAGAAAAATTAATTATAGAGTCCTGTCATCTTGTTAAACTGTTAAAAATACTGTAGGAAATGAAGCGAGAAGACGATTCTCCTGATTTATTGTTATTTTATTTGAACAGCATGATAATTAAAAAATTTGTGAGTTTCAATCTCTTCAAGTTAAAGTTTAATCTCCGGAAACTTATGCCAACTTTCTGTAGCTCAGTAACACATGGAAAATTCATAGAAACTTTTTTCTAACTCTATTTAAACTTTGTACAGTCTAGCGTGTTATATTCTAACTTTTGAAAGCCTTACAGTATATTTTAGAGCGAGAGCATTTTGTGTGACTTACTTTCAAACAGTCTTTTAGAAACTTCTCAACAAACGCTCTATATATTTTTGATTTTAATTTTTTTTATTTCTGTTTCAGGCCAATTATTCACAGGGAAGCTCTGGCAGCAGGTCGCAGAAAAAGTTCAGCTCCTTTGCGACCGGTGATGGATCGAAGTTGTGGAACAAGACGCGAGTCTGGAGCACAAACAGATATTTCTGCACTTCCGGCCCAGTGGCGGTCAGAAAGTTACCTGGCTCACAAAGTAGCTCATACCTTCACAACTTTGCCCAGCAAGTTTGCACTTCCGGCTGGCATGCCCGGAAGACTCAGGGTCAACGACAAAACTCGAGAAGCTAGAAGAGTGATGCTTTCGGATATCAGCTTCACCAGCATGGTTCCCGAATTATCTAGAAGTGCTGATCACCTCTGTCACGATCCTCATGTTCAGGTAAAAAAAAATTAGTTTTCCTTCAGCGATAACCAATTTAATAGACTCTTTGAAACAAGATGATTAATTTTTAAATATCAATAAATGTAAAAATATCAGGGAATCTCGAAACTGGGAATTTTAGGAGCCCGGAATTTCGTGAATTGTACAATGAAACTTTAGTTTGCAGACAAAAAGATTGTTTACAGTTTTCTTGCAAGAAAAAAAAAATTAAATGTAAAATCGGAATTATGTCACCCTTTTAACCGCCTCCAAACTCCCCTTTCTGTAATCTACGCCTATGAACTGCTTCAGCGTGTGCCAGCGTAACGTACAACAGTTACCGCAATATCAACCGGCTTTATTCAGTCTGTACTAGCTAGTTGGAACAGTAAATTGGAAACGTGTAATGCAGTTACTGACGAAGGTCGAATAAATGTAGCTAAAAGCGATTCACACACATTCCTAGATTCTGTATCATGGCTTGTTTGCACCTCACGTGGTGTAGATGAGTAATTATTTTTCTTTATGAATTCTTTATTTTTAATGCTCATTGCATCACTCAGGTATAGATTGTATATACATTGTACAATATACGTACAATATACTTTTATTCCGAGCCGCCTAGACGATAGAACTACATATAACTGCACTTCACTAACCCATTTAAGCTATAGTCTGATTGACGCCACTCAACCGTAACTTTACGAGTTCACACGGAACAGTAATCGTCCTTCAACTAGAGATATATTTACCTTTTACCTCTTCTCTATTTTGTATTCCACATTTCTTAACGAAAATAACTTGTATATCCAATTTATATTATTTCCCGTCGGAAATAACCATTATTTTGCTGTCACTCCCAGTTGCGTAAACAAAGTAGAATTATCCAGAGTTTATTTATAGTTTTGGATTACATTATCTTACATTATTATTAGTCTCTGTTATTAGTACGTTAAAAAAAATTGTCTTGTTTTCTTTTTTTTTTTTTTTTTTTTTTTCGGGAATTTAAAATCTACGAATCGTTCAAGAAAGAAAAAAGAGATAGAAAACTGTAAAGGAAAGTGAAGTAAGTAGAGATTTTTATAGATAACTAATGATTTTCTTTTTGTTGTAGGCATGTTATAACGCACGAGGTTGCGGTCTCCGTACACCGGAAGTAATTCGACGAGAATCTCTGGGATCTCCCGCAGGATATTGGCCTCGTTGTAATCCTGGGACAGGACTACTGAGTCCCTGTGAGTGTCGCTTGTCAACGGATTTATACCCGAGTCGATATCGAGGTTCGTTGACTTCAATTCCCTCACCGGGTTTAGAGGTGGTTAGTGGACCCTCTCGAAGACATTCGTGGAGAGCAACAGCTGCGTCTTTTGACACGTGGAGAATCCCAGTTGCAACTTCTACTCCACGGCCTACTTGGTCGTCGATGCCATCTTCGCCCACTCACGTACATCCTCCACCTCCTGCAGCGAGAATTGCAAAGACGATTCCCAAGAGGACGCGATCCAAAGTCACGTTTCAAGGTGGGTTTTAATCTATTTTACTGTAATTCAAGTTCAAGTACTTTTTCCATTTTCTTCAGAGGCTCTTAATTTAAATGTGAATTGTTTTTTGTAGAATGTCCAATGACAAGAGGAAGTTTGCCGAATCTGCGAACTGATTTGGACACGAGTGGAGACTCGACCGAGTCTTTGATCGACGAAGCAGAGGACTACTTAAGGAGAAGTATCGACTCTATGTTAACGATATCTACTGCGGAGTATTGGAATAAACAGACGGCCAGACGAAGAAGAGCCCGACGACATTCTGAGCCAGATCTCTTTCGAGAATGGAATCCTCCACAGGATGCTAGACCATACCTGCCAAAGGTGAAACATTAATATCTATTTTATTATTATAGACAAATACTCTTTAACTTTCTTATCCCAGAACTTAAAAGTAAAATTTTGAAATTTTGTCTCCCAGATACCTCGAGATCTCAAACTTGATCATCTCGTGAAAGTTATATCTCCGGAAGGAAGAGTTCTTCAAGGTAGAGTTCGATATGTGGGACCAGTTCCAGGACGAGAGGAAATTCATGTGGGCGTGGAACTTCCAAACGAAAACGGATCGTCAGATGGCACCTTCCATGGCAGAAGATTTTTCGACTGGTAAGAAAATGGCTTCATACTTTTAAATTCTTTTACAATCGATACTGTTAATCCCCTGAAAACTGCCTTAGTAATTTCGAACTATAAAAACTCTTTTGAATTAACATCTCCTATTCCATTTTAACTTTCCTGTTTCCATTAAACGGAGATTACTTTTCTTCGAAATTACTGCTGGTGGTAGTTCATTACCGCTCGAAACCCTTTCAATAACGATCTGCAAGAATCGCGTCAATGTTGCATTTTCTCTCCAAGTAACTAGGAATATTTAATTTCGTAATTGGACCGCTTTTTAAACGTAAATAGGCCGTTCGTAGAGTTGCGTGGTAAAAGCTATTTCACTCGTGATAAGTGTACCTTTTTGTAGTATGTATTTCGAGTAAGCTTGCATATACGGAGGTGCTTGAGCAATAGATATTATGCATACGAAGCCAAACCCAAGAATTACGATTCTAAAAACCGGCACTTTTTCTGAAATTCATTTTCATGACGTTCAAATTATTGGTCAAGTCTTTAAAACTTTGTTTTTATTAAACAAACAAGGTTATTTACTCTATGTTTAGAAATTACATTTTTTGAGGTTTAAACTAACGCATTTTTTATTTATTTTAGAGGATATTATTTTTCTCGTGTCTTAGAGTGTCTCATAAATCGTTCTTAAGATATAATTAGGTATCACGTGACTGGAAAAGGAGATTCTTGCAAGTGCATATCTCAAGATTATGATCTCACTAGTGTTAGGTTTATCCAGTAGAGTATTTCGAGTAAATTTTTGAGACCTTGGAGCCAAACTCACGTCCGATATCGTGAATGGTCGATGAAACCTTGACCCTCCAAGCTGCAAACAATAGGAACTATTTCGAGGAAACTTAAATAAGAAAAGCGACAAAATAAAATTTCTGAGTTTGTATACCTGCCGACGCGATCAATGTCTCATGAATTAATAAAAATCCCAGTTTTTATAAAAGTTCAGCATCTTGCGGAGGTCTAATTACTCTCTAAATCTTTGCGATCCTTTCCTTCCCTTCGCCTTTTACTAAAAATTTCCGTGAATAGTTTAGTCTAGAAATTAATTTTTAGTGCACTTCGTGTAAGTTTCACATGAAAATTATAAATTATAAAATTATAAATTTCTGTTTAAAGCGAACCAGATCGTGCAGTCTTCGTTCCATTTAAGGTAATAAATTTGTTATCCTAATTAAACTTGCTTTTTATAAAAATGAATTAATACTATTAATCAATTTTATCATTTTTAGAAGGTCGTGTTAGCCTGGTGCACCTGACCCGAAGCAACGTCTGTCACAACAACCACTCCTCCTCGCATCCTGTTGTCTCAGTTTACGATGTAAAGCTCGATAGAGGTACTGTATCGACTGGAGTTTCTATTTCGCGTGATTCGTTGCAAGAAGAACAAATCGATAAATCTCTAACTACAACAAATGCTGAATCTATATTTTCAATGCTCTAATCCAAAGATTCATCTATTCCAAAAGACTTTAAAATCTCAAACTTAGATTAAAAAGAAAAGAAAAGGAACGAAGACGAAATATACGTTTTGTAATTTACGAGTCACGTTAGGGTAGCGTTTATGGCCCAATAAAAATTCTGATCGCTGATAATGCGATGATAAGACTTTGATAAGTTGATAGCTGATCAATGAATGAGACCGAAAGTCACCGAAACTGACTTTATGGAGAAATATGGAATGTTTTTGGGACCCTATTCGATTAACCGTCTCCATCACTTTAGCATCTCGTTAATTGGATAACAGAACTCGATAAATGTTGGGGAAAACGGGAACAGAAGTCATATCGATTTGCGAGGTGATGTTCAGAAAGCAGAAACAGACCCGACGACAATTTTTTGCTCGTAAATAAACCAATTGCGATTTCGTTTTAGCTATGATAATCAAATCTATCGATTAGGTTCTTTATCGTTTATAGATGTTATGCAAGAGAGGCTATAGTTGAAAAATGCATCACGATTCGAATCCGGGCTCGACATTATCAATTTTTATTACATTTTACTTTCAAATTATCTTTCAAATTTCGATTACAGTATTTTTCTTTTCAATCTAAACGTAGAATTTGAATTCTTTTATTGTATTTTATAATGATGCAGGCATCATCCTTTGAAATGAAAACCGTGTCAGTTACTCAAGATTGAAAATTTATTTTATTAAATCAGTTCCAAGGTTTAATTTAATCTTAAAATTTTATTTTATTTCAAACTTTAATTTGTTAAAGTGGATGTAAAGTCGAGTAAAGTCCGGGATCTAGTCACGACGGAGAAAGGCGTGTCTGGATTCGTCAGGCGAAAAATTTAAGTCCTGCTTACAGATACACCGAGTTTGAATTATTTGGGCTAAAGATGTGATTTAATGTACGAATCTATATATGTGTATAGCAAGATCCATGAAGAATAATCTGTATTTATGTAATTACATAATTTTTTAGGAAAGCGCACTCTGACGCAATTTACTTGTTTGTTTAAAAAAGAAAAAAAATCATATCGAGAGGCTGTTTAACGAGGCGATCAAGTTAACAATTTAGGAGGCTTTAAAAGTTAGACTAAAGTTCATTGCTCAAATTTTTGTCACCAATTCCACATAATAAAAAGACCAGAAATTTGAAACTGGTCAGCTCTTTTGAATTGATTTTTTTTTTAATAACAATAACTTTGTTTGAGCAATGTTCTTTTTTTGTACACGTGCTTTTCTTTTTCTTGCAAGGAAAATTCTCACATGTATATAATGTGTGTGAACATGAATGTACATAAAAGACTAGGAACCAAGGTGTTTTAATGGAAAGCTTAAATTGTAATAAGTATCGACGTGTTTGAATTTGAATTGCAATATTATTTCTTCGATAGTTCTGATTTACTTATATTTTCGGTGCGATTTCGTACACGTGCCTTAATTGAAAACGTCGTAACTCTTAAGGAAGGAATGAAATTGACGAGAAATATCGAGTTGCGACGTTTTTGCTGTGGCAATAGTAAATAAGGATTTTTTTACTTACCGCGCCATACTTTGGGATCTCTTCCACGGAAAGACCTGTTATTAATGTGAATAATATCGGGTACCTGCATTGATGACAATTATTATTATAATTACATAATATTATTAAAATATTATTTACAATTCATGACGACTTTAAGTCGTGCTACTTCTGTACAAAAATGAAATACTTGAAACTATAGCTTTATCAGTTAGATTAGGAAAATGGACATCCAGAACCGACTTAAAAAATGTTAGTTTATATTGTTTTCACTTTTTATTTAAATTCATCTAGGTAGCAAGAATTCTGTAGTGGGTTCTGTAAATGTCACTCGACTTTGGTATTAGATCAGTATTTTATTATTTTCGACGTATTTGATTTTTTTTTATTTTTATCATTATGTATTTTAATTCCTAATTTTAAATAACATTTTCAAATGATCTTCGCGAAGGCTGTACCTGCATTATAGATTTTTTTGAATCTCACAAAGCTTTGCATACAAGCTTTTATTGTACCTTCTGTCGTGCTGGGTTTCTTATAAAGTAAAACTGATGTTTTATAATTATAAAGATAATAAGAATCATTTACATTACAGAGACATATGCAATTAGGAATGAATTTCGATATTGAGTATTATTTTATTGTACGTTCCGATTTTAAATCAGTATTATGAAAAAGGCTGAAATTTTCCATTAGAAACTACGTTTTTTGATTGGATGGAACATAAATGAATCTTTCACTTGTAAAGTAAAGAAAAAATAACAATGCTAAATAGCTCTATAAATTTAATTAAATCCTCTTTTTATCTTTTCTCGTCCACGTTTTGAAATGTATTCTTCATTTATCGTCTCTTAATAATTTATATATTATTTTTTATTTTTTTATATGATATTCCAATTTAATTACTTATTTTATGAAAACTTGATGCAATATTAAATTTTTATTTTATTATATTTGCATAATTTTGGATTAAAATTATATACTTAATTTTTTGTATATTTTTAATTTTCATTCATTATGCTTGAAATGTCAGATTTACTTCCAAGTTTCCCAGTTTCCAAACATTACAAAAGTTTTGTTAGTTCATTGTATTTTAAATACCATTTTAGTACAACAATATTATAATTATTATATATATTTAATTTTATGTCGCTAGAACGCTGCTTCGTTCAGTACAATATTATGTATGTGATTGTGCTTAAAATATTTTACAAATTACTTAAGTACGTTAAATATACATTAATGACATTAAGTCAAGAACGTTTTACCGGTAATGCGATCCCAGTATTCCTTTTCAATTAACAAAGACTAATTACAATTTTTACTCTCGAATCTCTTGACTCGTATACGATTTTTTATTTATATTATATACTGATGCAATATTACATAAATCATCAAATACCATACAAAATAAGATTAACAGAAAACTTAATAAATTATATTCAACGTTTAAAAAAATATATGCTTCAAGATAGAGATTAATTCGCCAAAAAGTATTTATTTATGCTATAATAAGTGAAATTAGATGTAACTGCAAAAAAGAAGTAAATTTTTATTAGATTCTTTATAGAAATATTTTAAAAGAGAATTCGTTATTTTTATGAATACAAAACAGTTTGTTCTACATTATGCATTCGAAATTTTCGACCAAGTGTATTTTTAGCAATATTTTCTGATTGAAATTTCTCAAAAATTTTGGAAGTATATTTCAAGTGGTTTCTTATCTATGCAAATATTTGTACGTCCTTAGGCATTCCAGCGTATTTGAACGGTCAAAGTAAATAGCGGTAAATTGTTATGCAAATCTGTCGTTTGATCGATTCCTTATCAAGTTTCATGAAAAATGGTACAGCGAACGTGACGAACACGTATTTACACATTTATAATTTTGTTTCATTGATCAGAAATATGGGTCGAGAAGAAACTTTTTAAAAATTTTTTTAAATTTAATCTTATTGATTACATTCTTATCATCAATGAGAAAGTATTGGTTTATTTCATTTTGATTCTATTTAATGAGCAAAAATATTACTGATCAAATTAATAAATTATTCTGTATAAAATTATTCAATATCAAAGGTGTAATTTACAGTTTATAAGCGTAAAAAAACGAAACTATAGATTTAGGTGGATAGGTGTGTTGATCTCTGTAATGATATATCAATTATTATATTAATTATAAGCGTTTCGACGATTTGTAGATAATCAAAAATCTACTTTCGCCTACTCGAATTCGATTTTGAAATAATGAAATCCAAGATTATCTCCGTTTCATTGATTAAAAATATAAAATAAAAGTAGTATCTCTGGTAGTATCATGTACTTAATTGAATCAAAATCGAATTGCGACCTGCGAAAAAAAGCTTCGCCTCGCTTGGACAGGCCGAGTTAAATATCGAATTAGAAAAAATGAACATACGTAAATTATAAATTTAAAAATATTAGAACCAATATATTTAGCCAGCAAAACTTTTAAAGCAAAAGCCATTCTTCCAAAACCTGCAAAGTGTTTGATGTAAAAATCAATAGAATCAAAAGTCACAAAAAATATTGAAACAAAAAGTGTATATGATGTTCTCTTTATCCAAATATTTAAACTGAGAGATTGAGAATCAAGAATTGAAGACTCGAGATAAAAATTAAGCAATTGATTCTTTGGAGATATCTTTGTTCATTGATTATAAATGTTTATTAGAAAGGTTTACCAAGTATTTGGAAAAAACGAGTTGATCTCTGTGAACAAAAATTATCTTGAATGATTGTTAAGGCGAATGTCTATTTATAAATTATAATTTCTTGTACAATGTTGCTGACTCGTAGAAAATTAATTTGTTGGAAAAGGCCGAGAATACAGGAATCAGATATCAGTTTTCTTTTAATTTTCATTTTTATTGGCGCATTTTGCGAAAATAGAAGTGAGAACTGCGTGTCAATAAAAGTTTGTTATCGTTGTACCTAAAGTATAAATGTTAACATAAAGAGGAAGTACTACAATTCCGCCACTATTTATTCTATTGTAATAATGGGTATAATGATACGCCGGAAAATAAACTATTATTACCGTATAAAACTTGCTTTACTTCTTTCACCCTGTAATTTTACCCTCTAATTCTACTCTAATCCGAATTAAATAAATATAATAATATAATTAATATAATTAATATAATAAATATAATTAAATAAATTACAAATGCAGTAATTTTTATTTAATTAAATATAATATTTGTAAAAATTTATCCTTATTTATTATAATTATACAATTATATAAATTAATTATTAAAATTTATCTGTGTATTTTATATTTAATGTATAAT
>JAUEJJ010000047.1:9710321-9729146 GCA_032164275.1 Synergus coniferae | reverse complement strand
TCACTCCCTCAAATTTGAAACAAACGAAAGGGAGTGAGAGACAAATGTTAAGGCATATATGACGATGAGTGTACATACCTTATTTCCTTCCCTCTATAATCTACTTCTAAAAATAAAAAGAACAAATGTATCACACATTAGACATAAGAAAATCGTTAGAAAATTAATTAAATATTAATTTAAGTGGTAAAAGGAACTTCCGGTAAACGTGTTTCAGTAGCAAAATGTTATGTAACATAAAAACCTTCTACCTTTACTTGTTAGTAATAGAACATGCTCACGTTTTTAGAATTGACTTTGGTTCATATGCTCATCTATTTTTAAAGAGTCATTTTTTTCCAGATAATTGGTCGTTTTTCAAAAGAAAGTAGAAAATGAAAATAAAAAATGTCAAGTCGATGAAGTGATTTGTCAGAATGAAAATTAGAAAAAAAAAATACGAAGGAAAATATTAATAATGACAATAACGAATGTAACTGAAAAAATAGTAAACTCGACAAGAAGACAAGAGATGAAAGTGAAAAAAGAAATTTCTACTAAAATCTAATTCAAAACACTCGAATTTGGAAGTTTCCGATATTGTATAGGTGAAGTGGGTCAAATTGTTATCAAAACAAATTTGAATACAACAATAACTGGAAAGAAATACTTGTTAATTTAAATGCAACTTATAAAAAATAGTATGAAAATCAGTTTTCGGAATGAAAATAGAGAGAAGCTTGAAATAATGAGTGAATTTTGAAAGGCGAAATTTCAAATTCTTTGCTCACCTCGAGCTTTGTACGTGTGTACTCTCGGGTCAGAGGGAACAGACTGCCTGGATAACGTAGTCCTGGTTTAGTGGGTGAATGGGGGCGGCGGGTTGAGATTATTCCCGACCATACCGAATAAAACTGGTTTTGTCGTTAAGTAAATGCGGAAAACCCATTAAAAATGCGATCTCCACATTTTTAATGTAATGAGCTGTTCAAACACTTAAAAGGGCAAAAAATGAGAGAAAAAACAGTTCTATGTTCATTTTTCAGGATTTCAAATATCAAAAAAGCCAAATTCAAATGCTTTCAAAGTTGGTTGCTATCCAATTTTCATGTTTTCAGTACTTGATTATACAGAATTTGAAAGCACCAGTTCAAAAATATTCAAATTTGAAATTCTCTAAATTGGAAGCTGTTCAATTTTTAAATCTGGAATAATACTTTCATAAATAATATCATTCTAATCACAAAATCCACAAATATGGATTATTAAAATTATCTTCCTTTACGAGTCTGCTTTATTAAGAACAGAACTATTAGCAAAGTTCAAAATAGAAAATTTTGGACCGTCCCAGTTCACTGAGCAAAAGAATCACTAAAACACATTGTAGGTCAATGCGGTGGCCTAAATAATGAAAACCTATTGCGCAGAAGTAACAGTTGGCTAAATCTTTTAAGAATCTTAAATAAAATAAATTATATCGATAAAAATAGTGAAAAATGGTTTATTTTCAATTTTGTATTCCCGAAGAAAAAATTTAATGTTCTATCTACTGGAACTCAAAATAATCTTCCTAATGAAAACTTTTAATTTGCTAATAATATCATTATTAGAAATAATGTAATGTTTTAAAATAAAAGCTGGAAAATATAATTATAAAAAACGATTTATGTGAATCATGAAAATTTCAACATAAATGCTTTTCTCTGAGATTTAAATCTGACTCAAATTTTGAAAAATTGAAATTTCGAAGACGTAAAATCGTCCCTGGTACAGCTTAGCGCAAACGCTGCATCGACCCACAAACCTCACTGTATTTCCAAACTTTTTTCCCTTTTGCTGATTTATTTTCATAACGTTTCAAAATTTTCAATTATTAATGAATTTTCTTAATCATTCTGAAATCAAGAGAATTAGAGGTGAAAAGAAAAATGGAAATTAAAATTGATTTAAATTATTTTTAAATTAATAATTTATTCTCAAGATTTAGTATGTAATGCCGGAAGTCATAGTCGGTCGGTAATTTGTCTGGAAACTCTTTTGGATGTACTATTAATCTACAGGAAATAGGAATATGCAAGTAAACTCTTTTAATTACACGTTTCGGAGGATGCACAAAAATAAAGAACAACTCTTAATTGAAATATTTTTTAAGATATTTTCTATTATATTTTTTTTTCATCTCAACGTGCCGCATCAAACGAAAAATTTGGCACAATTCTCAAAAGTTATTTTTATTCGTCCTTCTGTTATTCCGGTGCATTCACCCATGCAATAAAAACAACTTTATATTGTTTTCAATGATTTTATGATCAAATCTGATTTTCCATTAATACTGCCGACGAGTCGACGAATATCGAGCGGTTTGATTAAATTAAAATGATGCTAGTGTTTTCAGGCGCTGCCTGGTAAACTGAGCACCGATACTTGTCCAGCACTTAAGTCAATGTACATAGTTACAATGATTTTTTTACCTACTTATTAATAATAACAATTCATTACTAGATGCTCTCGTTGAAACATTACGAGTGTCAATAATTGGGAGTGACTCCGGTTGAGGATAACGTAGAGATGATAATTTTCCTATTTTTTCCTCGTCCGACAGTTACGTTTTGAACGCAAAATTTCAACTCGAAAATTTACTTAGAAGCTTGTTCTAAGTAAGCAATAAGATCTCCCCTTTCTTGAGGCTTCTTAATCCCAGCGAACACCATTTTCGTGCCGGGAATGTACTTCTTTGGATTTTCCAGGTACTCAAATAACGTGTCCTTATTCCAAGTGATGCCTATAAAAAAAAGTTACCAGATTCGTTAAAACATGTTTTATTTTAATGATCGACTCTTTCTTACATAAATGTTTGAAAAAGAACCTTTTGCTTTGTTTGCATCTGTGTAAGAATATCCAGCAGCCTGCCCTGTTTTTCTTCCAACCAACCCGTGTAAATTGGGACCCACTTTGTGTTTGCCACCAGCGTCGATGGTGTGACATTGTGAGCACTTTTGGACGAAAATCTGAAATCAATTTTTAAGATAATAAAATCAAATTCACAATCTTGTATAGAATAAAAATTTTGACTGCTAACAAATTAAAATATTTCTGATTCAGAAAATGTCGAATTTATTAAATGAAAAACTGACATCGGTGAATTCTATTTTTGTAATTTTAATAATAAATCTTGGAACGTCACCTCTAGTACTTGAATGCAATGACAACACGTGTTTCGTACTTACACGCTAATTTCTACATTTTTATTTTGTAATCACCTGAGGATAATAATAGTTCCATAAAAAATTATAGTTTTAATTAAAAGGGCTTTATTCTCTTCAACACAAATCAGTTTTAGTTATAGGAAAATAAATATTTTTAAATTTTAAATTCTTCACCTTCTTTCCTTTTTCGGCATCTCCAGCGGGGACTCCCATTGTGGTAGTGTGTTCTAAAATAACGAGATAAGATATTTTATTACTATAAACATCCTTTTACACTTCTATCGGGTGTACATTACTATATAAGCTCTTATTATAAAAATACGAAAAGAAAATTGTTCTGTAAAAAGTGAATCTTACTTGAGCCCATTAAAACTCTATTATGTAATAAGGAATTAAAAAATGTCCGAATAATTAAAAGAAGGAAGAGATTGAGCATCGACTTGTTAAAATTTAAAATTCCCTGAAAATCTGAAGGCGGAAATTTAGAAATAGAAAAGGAGGAAATTGAAATTTATTCTAATATGTAATTTTTACGCAACCGACCAATAAATTCTACTAGAAAAATCACAATAAAGGTCCGATGCTGAAATTCTCACTAACAGGTATCAATATAAAAGTGCATGTGGATAATGATAAATAATGCGTCACGAAACGAAGACTTATGTCACACGTTTGGCAGATCGTTAATCTAATTCACCTAATCGAGGAATTTCACACGTTCCCTTATATTTGCAGTTGCAATAAGTCTTCACACAAAAGAAATAATCTTTAGTCTCTTACTCTTCTACATAAAAAATGAAACATTGTGTAATTCAGAGACTAAAATTGAAATTAATAACTTAGACCAACATAAATGCAAAAATCCAATTGTAAAATCCAAGAAATTTTCTTTAGTACATAGGTACTCCAAAATTTAAACAAATTTAAGTTTCCACGGAAGGTCAATTTAGATGATTCAAACTTTTAGGGGCGCGTGGAAGTCACGAGTAAGAACCTTTGGCCGAATGCCAGAGCAGATTTAACCTATGCTCTCTGGTCACTTCAACAATTAGCGGTCAAGGAAATATATTTGTAACCTTAAAATTATAATCACAAGGTTAAACAATTTCATTATTAACATCCCTTACCACATAATAAGTATAATTACGAGTTAATGGGATACTGGCTTACAACGAAAAGACGTTATATAATGATTATGGGTCATCCGAAACTTCAATAGAACGTCAAGGACCCAATATGTAAAATTCCCCTTATAATTAAAAATTAATACAACTTTACATAAATAAATAATAAAAAAATAGCACGTGCTCGAGTTCCATGTCTCGAGTATGCTGGAAACAAAAAAAGAGGGTATTTTATGAGGCGTGGAATATATTTCTTTAATGTGTATTCCCTCAGGGCAAGTGTTAAGCAATTTTTTTTAGAAGAAAAAAGCTTCTGAGATAAAAACTTACGTTGTTAAATTGCAGACGAAATTTATGAAGATCGTGGACTGACTGCCCCAGCGTAAAGAATAGATGCTTCGGCTTCGATCGATGAGCTGCTTTTTTGGAGTAGCTCAGAGTAGCTGCCAGAACACGCCAAGGACAAGGATATCATCGATGTCATGGCTGACGCAATATGGACGCGACATTAAATCGTAGGGAATTTTAACGAACAAGCGGACTTTTACTTAGTCACCCTGTTCTGTCTTTTTTCTTGCATTAAATTTATTTAACATTTTCATCTACACTTTTTCGACAAGACAAATAAATTTTTGGTTAGATTAATTCTTTTGGGGTTAAAACTTAAAAACACTTTCTTTTGTTTTTAAATTTTGAATCAGAGGTGCCAATCTTTTAGTGAAAAAATACCGATGTCAGTTCCGGGCGCGAAAATTCAAATAACATTTTGTAAATCTGGTTTAGCAAAATCATCACTAGAGGTCAGCTTTTTCTAATTTCCGGCCCAACTTTTCTAGTCTCTTATTATCTTCAATTTTGCTTCAATGTAATAACAGAGTAATAATGTATTTAGTTTCAGAATTATCTTGCTTGTTGTTTCAGTTTCGGAGCAACAAAACTGTAATTGAAAAAATCAAACACTGCGTAATAAATTTCGAGAAAATTCTGGATACCCCACTTTTTTCATAAAGATTTTCTCTCACGACGAAGCACATAAAGTGATACAAAATTTTTTGGAAACGTCATGGTTAATATCACAAAAGGGATTTTAGTTCAATGGTAAGTTTTGTAATACAATAATATATATAATATAAAGACAAAATAATTATAAAACACTATAATTATTAGAAAATTACAAAAAGGCTTAACATATGTTCGATTTACAAAAGAAACTAAACGAAAATCTAAATACTTTTTACTAATAATAGTTAGTTTACTGTTATTCTACGTATTCCAATTCATCGGGAATGTTAAAATGTTTATTAAGGAACTCTTCTGAGATGTCAAATTTCGATTTGCACCAACTTTGAATAGAAAAAATATTATCTGTCCAAATGTTTGCAGCGTCCTTGTACAACTAAAAGAAGTATACATATTATAGATTTTAAAATTTACGAAATTTGCTTCAATTGTTCACTTCAATTAATCATATTTACCTCGGACAAGTCAGCTAATTTAGCAATCTCGTCAGGATTTATGTCACTAAATTTTGCAATCTGGGTATGAAGTTCAGTCTCTCTTCTTTTTAATTCCTCTATTTCCTTCAGCAGCGTTTGTTTCTCCTCGCTGTCCTCTTTCCCCGCCTAAAATTCAATTAATGAATTGTTGATACAAAATAATAGTTAGTTTGATGAATGGTGATAATATTCAGTATAAATGACAAAATTGTAAACGTAGAATTATTGATACTAACAAAGAAAAATCCTAGCTAATAAAAAGCTTGCCTTTTCTTTTTCACATTCTTCTTTCAGTTTTTTTATCCTAAATTCGGCTTCAACGATCCTTTTATTTGCTTCTGAAATCCGATTTTCCAAGGAGGTGATCTTTTCTCTGTGTTATAGACAAATACAGACAATTCAGAAAGATTTATCCGAAAAGCAAATAAATAATTGATGGAAAATTAAACCGCTTACCCTGGAAAGGCCCAAAAATAAATCGAGGTTCCAATTTTATCAGTACGAACGAGTCCATCGTCGACTAAATTTTGCAAAACGTCCTTCACGGATTGAGCAACAATCCCTTTCTCTTTAGGAGCAATTTTTTCGAGTTCCTTTAAAGTGAAAAATTCTCTTTTTTCATAGAATAATTGAAGCAATCTCGTTCGCTTTTCATCCAACGATACTCCCTTGCGTTTCGACATTTTTATCTGAAATACAAAAAATTCTTCAATCTGGAGAAATAGTATTCTTATCTTATTTCTTTTTATATTTTTAGTGATGAAGCTATGAAACAATTGCTCTTGGATCTGGACGAAAAGCTGACCTTAGGCCGAAAATTTATTATTCAAGAATTGGATGATAGACACTTATTTATTTCTGCCGATATTCTGGATACTTTGAGAGGAAAAATTGAAGACCTCGGTGGCGAAATTTCGGTTCCAACGGGAGAGAAGGCTAATTAAATTTGCATTTTTAAAGATTAAAAAGAACTATGAAAATGACATCACGAGAATCGGGTAGGATCAAAGATGCGCTTCAAAAAAGAGTTCTTGATGATGCCTCCCGGAAAAGAAGACAGAAAAAAGCTCTTGAGGCTTTAGAGCAGGACAATTTTCACGAAGACCCTCATGCTGACCTTGGTAAATCATTTATAATTCACCATTAATTAATAGTAATTCTAAGTGTCCTAATAATAAGATTGCAAATTCTTTTTCAGTAATGAGCAAAAAGGCACCCAAATTTCAAGAAACTTTGGAGAGTAGAAATTCAAGTCGAAAGAAGAAAACTCGATCCGCTGACTATTATAAACAAAGATTTCGCAAAACGTTTACTCAGTTAGTAGAAGAAGATTTAAACTACAACCCGACACCATCGAATTATTCTTCTGCTCAAGCTAAACCGTCTCAGTTTCCTGAGAGACATTTTTGTGCTGTTTGTGGATTTCCTAGTAGTTATACCTGCATTCCATGTGGAGCAAGATATTGTAGTACAAAATGTTTAGGGACACATCTTGATACACGATGTTTGAAATGGACGGCTTAAAGTATTGTACTCGGTGTAAGGAAATGTGTTGTATTTTATTTTAAGTTAATTTACGATAAACAATAATATTCGAAATGTAAAAAAATATTTCATAACATAAATATTTGCTTCCTTTTTGTAAACCTATTGGAAGTTTCTAATTTTTAAATGAAAAATAAAATTACTGAAAATTAATATTAGGAGTTCTCCACATTTCTCTATTAGAACTTGAAAATTTAATTTACACTATATTTAAGAAATTATCCGAAAAATATGGGGAAATTTCTAAAGGAAGTGATATATACTCCTTTTTTTAGGTTAAAACCACTACTTAGATTTTAAAGTTTACGAGAAATAATATTATTTTTTATCTATTGAAAATCGAGTACTTTAACGAAAATTCATCTTATAAAAACCATCAGAATGTTTTAAAAATAAAAGATCCATGTAAACACAAATGCATTATTGTTGTTTTTAAAATTACAATGTTCCCAAAAATTTGTATAGAAGACCACATTTGTTATTAAGTAACAGTCATTAAATTGATATAGCATATTCATTGAAGTATAATTCGGTTCACAGCATTTTCTTTTATTGAAATTAAATTTACTACGCAACAAAATAAGATTCTTGTCAAGCAAAACAAACATGTGCATTTCAATATAACAATCAAATTTATGAACTTACATCAAAGTTGAAGTTTCTCTTGACTTGTTAGGAATCTCTACACAAAGTAAGGACCTGTAGACTATAATGTCACTTAAAAATCTTTTCTTTTTAAAGGTTTTACACTCAACAATCGTGATCACAACAGTTCCTTTTGTTGCAACTGACAATCATAACAACCATTGACATTTATGGCGCGAATGGCTGCTGAAACATTTTGTTCGAATTTTCGATATGTATTTTCGATTATTTATTAGCGCACTCTGCGGGGTAAAAAGCAAAGAAGGATAAGTCATAAAAACTAGGATAGGTACCAAATTACCATCTCTGAAATTACTAACATCCAGTAGGAGCCATGGCCATGGTTTGGCCATGGTGTAATCGTGTACACCATATGTAATTATTTCTTTTCAAAAAAGTTTGGTTCATTTAGATTTCACTCCTAACCTTATAATTGTTTTTAAAACTTTTCTTACATATTTATTTATTTTCAATTATGTCTCCTTAATTTTTTTTCGAAAATTGTCTTCTACTGAGAAAAAAAATAAACCAATTTATGTATTTTACTTGTTCGCATTCATTAATATACAAGTTACAATCTTACTATTCAGCTATTAGCCAAAAAATCCGAATCACATTTAAAATAGCGCGCGGCTGCCGTTAACCAATCACAGCTAATCAACAAATCAGCCAATCAGAGTCTCAAAAAGTTACTTCAAGTAATATGGCGGCTCCATGCCCCCTTAGCAGCTCATCTGGCACATCACCAATATGGATGTGCTCCATCCATATATTCTTTACATCCATGGATCCATGGCAGGAGCGAATTAGAAATTCAGATAAGAATTACAACTCAAATCCTAAAAGGAAACGTAAATCAGACGTAAATAGTCGAGTTCGACTGTCTTAAAAACAAAATTACGCCTTGAAATTTTAGGATAAAAATCTTTTTAACAAAAAACTGGTGATGTCCCTTTATTTCTGCAACCTGATTTATGTTCAATTTATGAGAAGTAAGTGAAAGAATTTATTCGTGTAAAATTTTGAAAGTATTTATAACTTAAAAAAAGCTATATATATATATACATATATAGGTTATGTAACGTTAAATTGGTGATAAAATGATAAAAGTGTGTCAACAAACAAAATTAACTGTTATTGTTCCTAAGGTTTTAGAACAATGTACAATATTTGTGAAATGTTTTTAAAATGATTTATAGCAGATAAGAGTTTAATCAAAATGTTTAATAGAGTCTAGACGCGTAGTAAAGTTTTTCTAAGATGCTGTCAGAACGTTATTCAACGTTATTATCGAAAGATGAATCACAGCATTACGTGACTTTTGAATTACGCACTCATTAACAGGTGTGCCATTTAAAAATCAAAATTCTCCTGCTTTTCAAATATTTTTCACCCATCTTTTTACTGCTTTGTCGAAAATGTTTTAATAGATGAAATATTACGAATTATGGGGATTATTGATTTTAATATGATTGCTAATTATAATTCATAACGAATAATCGTAAAAAATCAATATTATAAATTAAAATTTTCAGTGAAATTAGGCGATTTAGAATCGAATTAATTTAATTAGATTTTAAATTGAGCGCCAAATTACAACCAATGGCAGCACTGGGCCAGAAGGTCTCGCCCTAGCAGACGACAGAATTGTTGATAAATTCACTGAATGTACACTCAACTCTCACTTATGGCAACATGCGCATTGCGTATTGCGCCACTTTATAATTTTAAACTGCGCCAGATGCCATAAGTAAGTTGCCACCATGGAAAGTATTTGTTGTCCTTGATGAGAGTTTCCGGGGTAGCCGTTAGTGAGATGTTGCCCTAAGTGAAGTTGCCGTTAATGAGATTTGTGTGTACATATGTACATACCTATACATATGTCACATGTTGTCACATGCGCCATGCGCCTAAATAAACATCATATTGTTGTTGATAGTAGTGTCTGAGTTTAATGCTAATTTTTTAGCACTTGTTGATACATATTCAAGGAATTTAGTATTTAATATAAAAATCTTGTTCTACTAAATGGATATTCTTATCAAATTATTCAACAGCCAAACAAAGTAGGCTCATATATATATTACAGCAATCTCTTATTTTAATTTGAGCTCTTACCAAATTTAGGTTTCTTTGTTTTATTTGTTACAGACTTTTAAGAACGAAAACTTAAATTCATAATTGAGAGAAAATGACAAGTGTTAGTGTCAAAGAATGTGTGTCTTTCAAAGACAAATTGCCGGATGGAATGTCCTTTATGGAATCTCAAGTAGCAGGTCACCTTTATGATTCCCAGAAAAAAACAATTGGTAAGTAAAAATATTTAGCTACTTATATTAATTACATACTTTCGATTTGATCGTATAGCTAAGTGTCATTTAAACAGATAAAAATTTTGTTTTACATGTCTTGAAACTTGTGAACTGTTTTGTGAGGTTTATAGATTGTATTAAAATTTTTAAACGTATATTTAGCATAAATGTTTTCAGGTATGCTGAAAAGTCAAAATGGTCGAGTATTAAAGCCAGTATCAAAACCTGTACTAGGTGAAAGAGAAATTTCCTTTTACGAAAATTTACAAACAGCCTCAGACTCAACATCCTTGGAAATGTTGCAATTCACACCTACCTATTATGGAACTAAAGAAATGCAATTTTCTGACAGAAGTTAGTAATTTACTGATTTTAAATTATGCTAAATATATATCTACTTTTTTGTAAATAATCATTAAGAAACACTTTTCTTTAATATCCATATATAAGAATAAAAAATACTAATCACTTTGCTTTTTCTGCTCTTAGCTGTGACGTTCCTTGAATTGAGTGACATCACAGACGGTATGGCTGAACCTTGCATCATTGATATTAAAATTGGGAAAAGAACTTGGGATCCTTTAGCTGGACCAGAAAAGAGAGCTGCAGAAGAAAGCAAATATTCTGGGTCAAAACTTGCGTTTGGATTTTCCGTACCAGGATTTCAAGTGTATCAATTGTCGGACGGGCAGTTGAAAAAGTTTGGGAAGGAATATGGTAAACAGTTGAACGAGAAATCAATCGTTGAAGGTACACATTTATTATGATTATGATGTATAATATATGTATATTATACACTTATTATAATAAAAATTCAACAAGTTATGTAATTAAATTTTTTTCCAGCACTGGAAATATTTCTCAACACTTCTCCTGGAAACCTACCAAATCGTGACCTGGTTTTAAAACTTCTCTCGCATTTGTGGAAAATACTTTCTTTTTTCCGGACTCAGAAAAAATTTAGGTTTTACTCGAGTTCGCTGTTGATAGCTTACGACGCCAAGAGGTTGCGTCAGTCAATTCGCATAAACGGTGACCTGGATCGTCCATACGCATCAGTGAATCGAAGCAACACCTTCTCCTCTTATATTCCACGTTCTGGTGGTAAATCAATTCCAGTTTCTGAAAATTGGAATTTTGAATCTAGAGGATCTAAAAGTGTTTCTCCGGAAGCCTTTTTAGCACCGAAAACTATCAGAAGCAGAACTCTCAACAAGTTTCAGCAACTAAAAAGAAGTTTGTCAAGTTACGAGATACCAAAAAAGGAAGTCGAGAAGCCACAAACTCCCAGACGTGTTTTGAGTCTTGAGGTGAACAGACTCTGCAGAACACATTCTTATACTCACAATTTCGATAATGATATTATAGAAATTAAAGAAGACTATGCCGCGATTCTAGCCGAGCTCTGCGGAAATTCTGAAGAACAGCAAAATTGGGTCAGAGTTAATATGATCGATTTCACTCACATCTTCTTGGCTAAAGACAACGATCTTGACACCAATTATCTAGAGGGTATTGAAAATCTTATAAAAATCTTAGAAACTTTCCTGGCATAACATTTACTCTAAATTTTAAGTATTTTTTTTCTCTTAGAGTGGAATGAGAAAATGCCAAGAGAGGTCTATTTACTATATTATTAATTATCATAGTCAATTCGATTGAGATTTTAAAAACTGCCTATGTCTTGAAATTTTATCTAAACATTTTAAACAAACAGCGAATTGAAGACTACAATTTTTATAGCTTATTCAACAGAGTATTAAACTGATATAACACAACGAGAATTTCTTACAAAAAGGTTAGAATAAAAAATGTAACCATGAAGATTAAAATCCGTTTAGTTGTAACTTTTACTTAAATATTTTTATGTAAATATATACATTATCGTTGCCTACTTCTTTATTTAATGGTATTATTTTTATACACTAGAGAACCAACACTTTTTCCTTTTTACAAGTTTAAATTATTCAAAAGCCAATTAGGTTTGAAACAATAATGTACTAAATGCGAGATTTTTGGGACATTTTTGAAACCACTCTTTTTAAAGAGGAATTTCAAGACGTTTCTAAGATTTCAACGATTTTCAAGTGACTTTTACGAAATTCAATGGATTTTTAAGATTTATAAAAGATTTCGTAGAATTTTAAGACATTTTAACAAAATTTAAGCGATTTCGAAGATTTTCGTGAAATTTTATGAGATTTCTAATAATTTTTAGGGATTTTGAGATATTTTTGATTTTTAAAGGATTTCATGAAATTTGATAAGATTTTAAATATTACGCTATTTTAATTAATATTAATTAATTTAATATTAATATTAAAATTAGTTTAATTAATTTGCAGACCTAAATTGTTAAAATTTTGAATAAAATGCGTTAAGGATTAAAAGTGTATATATAGGAAGTGAACTTGAAATGTGAATTTTCATTAAATACGTTGAAAGAAAACATTGAGTGTATACTTTGTATTCTACAATAAATCCCAATAATGTGAAACATAATACATGTCTTTTTAATAACCATTCCTTGATCCACCTCCTCACCAATCATATTTTTACCGAAGAGGTAGCACGCTGTTTAAAATCTTAAACGCAAATAAGAATTTTGCGCCGAAAAAAACCAGGCGCCACTGTTGGTAATTCCCTGTTTTACCATCAGTCCGGCAAGGCAGTTTTTTGATATGTAGTTCCAATTTTGCTAACAGGTGGCGACACTGATGCTATTATCGGCAGTATCCGCGAAATTTGAAATTGTCAATTTCTTATTTCAATCTGTTGCTACTGTTGTCTAAATCGCTGGTTTAATATCTGTAAGCGACAATATTTTTATAAATAATTCAGAGGACCAACAGAATATTTTTCTAACCAAGAATAACGTCAAAATTCTTACACCACTTTTTTAAGAGAGGAATGTCCAGTATTAGAAAGGAAGGATAAAGGTTGAGGACGTTGAGGATGATATAATTGCAAAACTTGCATTTAGGGTTAGAAGTAGAATAACGTTAACGAAGGACTTTTATATAATCAATATTTTTTTTCTAAAACGGAGTTCAGTGAAGAAAAACGTTTTGTTATCGCATAAGTGTTTATTCGCCATTACTCGAACATTGTCGCGAGAGCCGCGACTCAATCAACTGACAATAGTTAATAATTTCCTTAGATTCTGATAACATTTATTATAATTACATCGATTGTATACGATCGCTACGTATGTTGCATTCGTTCAATCGAGGGACTCGCAGATGTCAGTTGTCGGCTGACTAACAAAGCAGTATGATTAATCCTCCAAATTTTGTGTTTCCGATTCTTAAATCGATACACATGGCACTGTAAAAGACTTGAGCTCGCCAATAAAACTCTACTAAAACCCACAAAAAAAAATTTTCAGAGCATTCTGATTTTTCAATATTTCGAATTTATTCTCAGTGTAGGATAAATAAACAAAAAATAATTAAACACAATTTTAGTTGGTATGTAAAAGCTTGTTAAGAGGTTTTGTGGCTGCTCGAGAAACGAGTCTTATGATTGACACTTCACTGGCGATTAATTAATACAATATACAATATATTACGTCATCACTGTCCATCGCGCAAGATTTTCAGTAATACAATTTCGAATTTAATTTACTAACGATCCGTCGGTGAAAAATTCTCCGACGGGAAATATATCTTTATTTTCAAGCTTTATTTCTTTTTTTTAAATAATCACAGACGAGTGCCAAACGTAGTAGGCTTTCAAATCTAATACTAAACACTACGTGTCGTTGCGACTTACATCTAGGCAATGTTGGATCGAATATAATAGACTAATTATCCAGAATGTATCCTGTCAACTTCAAAGAGTACGTGATCTCGAATTGAGAGCAGGAAGACATAAATTTGCCACTTCATCTACGGAAATTCCGGACTAAATTGTCGGAAGAAAATATGATAATGAAAAAATTAGTTAAATAAACATTTTAATGTGGATGCTTCCACATTTTTTTTTCTTTTTATCACTGGGATTCTAGGCAAGCTTAAAAAAAATATCATGGTCGCAACAATGTTGATTAGCAGAAAAAATCTTTTCTTAAATATATATAAAAAACAATAGTAAAACTTTCTGAATTCCTGCTGGATATAGAATTTTCACAATACACACGCACTCGGTCATACCTTGCACATATCGTATATTCACAAAAAGAATTGTTACTGTGTAGTTAATAATGTTAACTTGGCAATAATTATTTCGATCGTTTAAATCCTAATCAGATTTAGGTCCGTATATGTATAATGAATAATATTAATATTTTATATAAATAGATCATTCACTCCCTATTTACAAGCCCTTATCTCATCAGTCTCTTTCACACTTTTGGACTTTCGCACCTTTCTTGATTCTCAGAGCATGAAAAAGGCTCGATTGTAAAAACAATAATAAAGGAATTTAATTAAGAAATTAAAATTAAAATTACATCTGTAAATCTTAGATTCAAATTCAGATCCAGATAATTTAAAGACGTGCATAGACGTTAATATATTAGATTTCATGTATTGTTCTACACGTCGTAGAGATGAATAAACGATTTAGAGAACATCCATGAATCATTGAAAATGGTTCGAAATTCGACACGAAAAAAAAAAAAAAATTTCTGACAGAAAGTCAGAAAATTTAATGAACTAGATGCGACGACTCTTCTGGAATTTCAATCCTATCTTTACAAATAGCACATAAATATTATCGAAGGTTTCATTCAGCGGTGTCAGTGCCAGCACTCACATTCTCATGCATGTTGCCGCAATTTGTTAACTATAAATGAGAGCTAATGTAAAAAATCAAAATTCGTCAATGTCAAAATCTCTCATACTTCCTACCAACGATCGTCGCTTTTCCTTTTTGCTAACTGCGGAAAGGTGCAAAAATTACGTCACCGGGTTTACATCTTGAATGAAGATGCCTAAGCCTAAGATTTGAGGAAAAAAACTGAAGAGACTGAAAATTTTTCAGAAATGAAAAATGATTACTAAAAGATTTACAAACCTTGACTAAATATTATCTTCAATTTTTAGAAAATAAATTGAAAAAAAACTTTCAAATTGGAAACAAATTTTCAAGCATTAAAAAGGAGATTCAAAGTCTTTCCTGTGTGGAAGAGAGCGCATTTACACACATGTAGCAAGAAAGCCCTGTACAGCATTATTTATAGGTATTTTACAGACGTGAGGCGGCCCGAATATTATTTAAAAAGGCACTAACTCTCAATGATCCGAACTCAATAAATGTACAAAACGAATCACTGGCGCCTTCACGCCAGGGGAATACCTACAGATCGTTTCATTTGCACGCAATTTCTGAATTTTGGAAGCATTTGGGGCGCAATGTAGAATCTGTGTATCCACTTAATTGCCTAATTTGACAGTAAGGAAACAAGAGACTCTTGCACAGAGGCGGAAATTATCTGCGATCTCGTTACACTCGAAACAGTTTTCTGAACTCTCCGTCAATTTTAAACCTCCTCCGGAAAATTTTAAATATCAAAAGTTTCAATACTGAATAGTAAGCTTAAAATTTATCAAAATTCACAACCCAATTTCAAAAGCGTCTTAGAAACTCACGAGTGTCCAGAAAATGTTTCGAAAACATATCACGAGCCTTACAAATTTTGTGTCGCAAATGCGTCATTAAAAAGAATGTAAAATATTTTCGAAGCAGCAAAATACCGATTAAAAACGCAAAATTAAAATTGTGCTTTTGATAAAAACGAGGTGTGAATCAATCGCTGAAAAGTCGCGTATGCGTCTGTCTGTTGCCTAACGATTCCATCTGAAACGACCGTCTCTGTATAAAAAAGTTTTTGTCGTTATCAACGCACGCAATGGATCATTCGTCGATCGACTATCTTCCTCTCACTCTCTCTTTCTCTCTTTGATTGCGAATCTTACAATTCGTCTTGTTTTTTTTTGCTCTCCTGAAGTTAATGCCGAAAATTAAGCCACGAGTGAGATACAGATGGAGCTCAGAACGACGATGGATACCAATATGGTCGTCGAACCGGACCCCGCAATCTCTCCTTTGCCAGATATCTCGTTCGTAGGGTCTGGAAAGAGAAAAACATTATTTAAATAAGTTTACTTTGAAATTTTGAAACTTTTCGAATTCGTAAGCTTTCTATTTTTCCACTTAGTAATAAATTTGGGAGTTCATAAACTGCAATTTGCATTTAAATTCCAATCTTTCAATCTTTAATTATTTTAATTTAAAAGTTTGCGAAATTCACTTTTTAAAATAAAAAAAGCCGTGATCAAGAACTTCCTTGATTAAGATATTACTACTTTTTATCTTTGAAAAGTTACTGACCTTGGAGTATAAAAGATTTCTATTCTTGTACTCTTTCTCTTTGCAGATATTCAAATTCAAAATTTGAATTTAGAATCTTTTATTGTGACAATGTCGTAACTAATGAAGCAATAAATCAAGCGAATAAAAATAATTGACTTCTGCATTGAAAGAGGCTAAAAAAAGGACAACTATAAACCACAAAATTTGAATAAAGGTTTGAAATTGATACCTAATGTGGTTGGTGGAAACATTCCAGATCCGGAAGCTTCGTGACCATCCTCGTCGTCGCCCATGTCATCGTCCATGTCGGGATCTCTTCCTGACAAGGACCCTGATCCTGATCCATCGAAAGCCTCGTCGGCCAATGGCATTCCAATGTCAGGTGCGATAGATAATTGTGACTGTATCACCTGCAAAAATTAAAAAAAAAAATTTATAATCAAACCAAATTTTCAAATTCCACGGGTTTCCACAATGTTATTATGATATTGGAAAGCTTTTTAAAACTAGAAGTTGTAAGATTCGAATCAAATGATCTCTTGCAAAAAATTGAGATTAATTCCGGATATAAAGTGATTAAGAGAAATTTCTTAATACAAGATTTTAATGAGGGACTTATCCACTCCTTCCTGCCTGCCTGGTTTTTTTTTTTTTTTTCTTTTAGATGAATAATCATTTCATTCGATTCAATGAGCTCACATTCATTCAACCGCTTGATCACTTATGCATTCATCGTATTAATGCGGATCTTTTTACATGTCAAGGTAATACATTGTACTTCAATGTTTTGGAATATTTATACTGAATAATTAAATTTTGGAACAAAATCAGTCCAAATATGAATTCAGTTAATAAGTTAATATTTACTGACAGATTTAATTTACGATACAGAAATTAATTAATTCCAAATTGGTCCAATTTACGGGTTCGATAATTTCGAATCAGATAAAGTAGACGTAAAGCTTAACATGTAATTTGCAGAATTAGTACAATTGGAATTGAATTGAAATAGAATTTGTGTTAGAGAATAGATGAATATTAATTCAGAGTTAAAGATCGGATTCGTTCAAGTGGAAAGTTTGCAAACTCGGATTTCTGCCAATTCCTAGTTTTCAAGTTTGTCTGCTGCCAAACTAGAAGACCTTCAATTGGAATGCTTTCAAAGCCGATTAATCGAGAGTTAAATACTTAAACATTTTTGCAACTAATTCTTGTTCAATTTATTATTAGCAAGTGGTCATTTCTCGTTTCGGTCGTGTGACTGCGTGGGAGTAGCGAGCGGTTTTGTCAAAGGAAACGCCTCCATAGGTGTCTACTGTCTACTCATAACATAAGACGAGATCGTGCTCGTAGGAAGCGTGAATCATGCATTCTCCCAACTCGGCTAAGCTAAGCTAAGCTAAGTTAAGCTAAGCTAAGCGGTTGACCAGTCTCCTGGCAAATTAAGGGATTAATGTCTCGTGACTGTCGTGTGAATGAGTACCAGGTGCCGAGATGGATATCTCATATCTCCCTTTTGCAGGTTTTATGACTTCAGTTAATACCGTCCACGATATGCTAATTCCGAGACAACCAAGAAACCAAGAAATGACACTTTACTGCAATTCATTATCGTCCATTCATCCCTAAGGTGCTAATGTCCTTGACTTCGAATTGCTACACCTACAAAGAAATCTTAGGTGTATAAAGATTAGCAGGGAGTTTAGTAAATTTCGCCCACCAAATTCACGATTATTTCCCGGTTGTCAATTCTAAATCTTCTTTCACTAAAAACACAAGAAAAATATATTTCAGTTTTCAACGATTTAGAAAGATTTTAAGAGATTTTTAAGTACACAAAAGATTTTTAGGAATATTAAGGAATATCAAAAGATGTTTTTTTAATTTAAACGGATTTTGTGGGATTAAAGAAATTTCAAGAGATTTTTATGAATTTTAAGGTATTTCGTGGAATTCAAAGACATTTAAAAAGTTTTTTTTTTTTTAACAAACTTTGAATGACAATACCATATTTAAAAAATTTTTAATACAATTCTTAATTAGACTTCGTATCCCGGATTTATTTTAATTCACGGTTATTTCCTGGGTTTCCCGGTTAGTAGACGCCCTATTAATGAATCTGATTAACAGATTTTAACGCTTATTTTTGGATTGGACTTGGAATTTTATCTAAGCAATTTGCAAAGTTCAACGCAGAAGA
>JAUEJJ010000047.1:9653649-9665210 GCA_032164275.1 Synergus coniferae | reverse complement strand
ATAAAAGATTATTCGTTCAAATATTCTTTCAAATCAATTAAGAAATTTTTTATGTCTATAAAATAAAGAAACTTGGCATTTTGATTAAAGGCAAGTTTCAGTCGTGGTTTAAAGTCTTAAAAAATGAATTTGTCGAACTGTGACGAAAAGTTTAAAAGAAGGCAGTTGCAGCGTGTTTGTTTTTTTAAAAGTTGAAAAGTATAGATCGCATACTTGTTTGCTTACACTTTACGCTTATGTCACAGGCACGTGAATTACGATTGCGAAGTACATTTTTATGAGTAGCGTGACAGCTGCTTTCCTTTGCCACGGCATTCACACCACAACACTTTTCCGATTATTATTCCTTCCTCTTCTCTGTGTCAGGATGAAGAACAATCGACAAAAGCCTACCGTCACAAATTTACATGCGATCATAATGTCGGGTTATTTTCATCGAAGGTCGCGCAAACTGGAAATGTTAATGCGGGATACTTTTTCCCCGATGCTAGAAAAACCTCGTCACAAAGGAAAATCGCTCACAACTTTTTCATTTATTTTACCCGGCAAATAGATGTCATCAATGACGCAAGAGTCGGGTAAAATTAATCAAATAGTCTCGATTCTCAATTTCAGTCGATGTCACTTTCATGGTGAATCGAGTTTAGAGAAGGAAACACAGTCATAGCAAAAGGAAAGTGTATTGGCTTTGGGCGTGTTACAATTTACACCATGAGTCACAGAGTTCGAAAACTCGAAAGCTAACTGTGTTTCAAATACAAATAAAAAACCGGCCAAAAGGGGTAAAATCGCTTTCTCTCTTCTCTCATAAGTACACGTGTAGGCATAAAGATTCTACCTCCTCCTCTTGTCGTTATAGCTCGACTTTATTCAATTTTCAGACATCCGATCAAACTCGCTAGTCGCGTTTTAAAAGCAGAGAACTCGCCTGAATACTAAATATCTCTCTCGTTTGAAGCTCTTTCGATTCAAACTTTCGATTGAAACTAGAGTCTAACTTTTTACTTTCACCGAGTGATGAACACATTGTTTAAAATCCTTATCGCAATTAGAAATTGGTCGTCGTTAGTTCATAAAGCACTCGACAAAAGGAAAAAATATTAAAGATCAAACTTATCAGTGTGCAAAAGATTCGAGTCAAATCGAGAGTTAGTCAAGCTCAAGTTTATTCGAAAACTCGAAAGTTTCGAGCTTTTGCACACCCCTATTCAAAATTCTTCTTTCATCTAAAATTCCATTTGATTTCTGTACTAAATCTGTTGGAGTTAGAGAAAATAATACGAGTATTAAGAGTACGAGGATCGTACCTAATATAATATAAATGTAATCCGTAATAATCTGCGTTATTCCTCGATGAAGCTTGCTAATACCGATAATTATTCGTTAGTAGGTGTAAAGCGTAGGTAGGCGCGCAGGCCGGCCTATCTTTTAAAGGCTATTCGTAAATAATCTTAACTCGTTAATTGTTATTTATAATTATCGATTTAACGTAGGATCTCAAGAGACCGTACGATTTCCTGGAGGGAGAGAATGATATGCATTGGCTCGGACTTGGAAGTTAACGAAAGTCACGACCAGGAAAGTAGTTGGTATGATTTGTTAAAAGCAAGGTTAGAACTTGATGTTTTCCCGCCAAGAAAGTGTGAATAAGAATTTTTAATTTTAGATATCGTCCTTCTCTCCAATGTAAATCGGCCAAATAAATTAAAGAATAATTTCGCGTTTTTGCTTAGTGAGTTTTCTTACTGTGTATCTCTCCAGGTGCTCAGTATTCCCGTGAATCCAGATCGTCCATTCCTTATTCATTTACTCCAATTCTCATTCATTCTAAGCAAGTGGAAGCTTTGCGTTCTGGTTTCTAGCAACTAACCAGTGAGGTGGACCTAACGTCAATCAAGGCTCAGTTTCGAAGAAATCGAAATTCATTTTCGTTACCGATTCATCGAACGGAGATCTGATCAAGTTAGGCTTTTTTTTGTATCGCGACCTCGATTCCGATATTACACTACTCTTGACCCATCGGGGAAAATTCGGGTCGCTCTTTTCACCCTTCGATAGAAAGAGGTAGTCTTGAGTTTTGCTGATGGCTTTTTACTTGGGCGTATCTGGCCGTCCAGCACAGCAAGAAAGGTGAGCGATCTCGAAAAGCCCGACGAAGGCTCTCCCCAGGGTGCATCGTGGGATGACAAGGCTGGTCTTTCGACCAGAATTTTGCTGGGGCTAGGAGGCACCCAAAGATCCCGATCCAGGACTGGGGTTATTCGGTACCGACGCAGGTACTTGATTGTAAGGGTGGTTGCTGTTGCAGAGCACAGTATAAATGTTTTCCACGTTACTGAGCTTCTCGAAGAAGGGAATCAGGTCCAGCAATTCGGAATCCGTCATGTCGTCGAACCACGAAGCTACTGGTACCTATAAAAATAAACAATTTATGTTCATCCATTTCTAGCCACGACAATCTGAATTATAACTTCAAGTCTTTCTAAAATGAAACTGCAAACTTACAGCATTGTCTGGATGAAAAATGTAACTGGCAGGACTGTTATCGACAATGATAATTTGCTGCAGATCTCGGCCTAATTTATTTAAGTCCTTGACGTAATTTCCTCTGTGAAAGACACACGATTCTCTAAATAATCTTGCTCTAAATACCCCCCATCTGTCGAGCAAATCTGCCACCGGATCTGCATACTGAAATCAAATATTCACAAAGTTAGATCAAATATCAAAGTCTTGAATCATTTTTCTCGAAAGTTCATTTTGATTTTTGAACTAAATTGGATACCAATAGTCAAACTTTTACCCAAGATGTTCTGAACTCGAAATCAATAATTTAAATGTAGTGAGATAATAAATAACCTTTGCTAAACTTGCAGTAAACAAAACACACTCGTACAACTCGCCCATTCTCTGCAAAAACTCATCGACATAAGGCCTCTTTAAAACGTACACCTGGTGTACAGTTCCGTCAATTTCGACGGGGACAACAAAGTCCGCGTTATTGATCGGTTTGAACGAACTATGCACTAAAGTTTCATCCAGGTCGATCACCATGCATTTTTTGTGCATATCCTGATGACGGACCGGCGGGAGAAGGAACCTGGGTGAACCAGTGCCCGGAGGAGGCGAACCCCGACCGTCTGTCTGTAAAGAACTCGTTTTTGAACTGCTACTACGTCCTCTCCCGAGGCAGCAGAGCAGAGAGCGCAAGAGGCCTCGACGTGGCTTCTTGCTTCCAGTCGTTAGACCATTCGTGGTGGTTTCATTCTCTCGTGGTATTTGCGCTGCAGCATTAAAATATTTTCGTCATATTAATGCAAATTAATACAACCGCAAGTAAAAAATAAATAGCAAAAAAGGTTGTGGAAAATTAACAGAAAGAAAATTGAACCACAATTGGCTCATTTTAAGTTTGTTGGTCTTAAAAAGCATACTCTATTTTATATTAACGAATTTATTGAAAAATTAGACATCTCTAATTGGAAAATATGAAATGTCGAAAGTTTTTGCTCTGTAAAGTGTTTACAATTTTAAGGAACCTCCACACGCAGTCTTTTATTAATAGTTAAGTACAAGTAATTAAGTTACAAGTAATTAATATTTATTAATAGTTAAATCTTTTACGATTGACAGTAATTTCTAAAGTTAAAAGATTAAACATGTAAGTGAAAAATATTTCTTTTAATGGTGATTTCATTAAAGCTGTTGCAATTATTAAGATTTATTTGAAACTGAAACCTAAATTAATATCTTATTATAATAGAATGTGACACTGAAAACAAATTACGTGTTAGAATATTAACATTTTGATACGGGACTGCACCACAAAGCCAATGCCACGAGACTAAGAATAGATGCCATAATCGATAATTATTAAGGCATGCAAAAATATAAAAAGTTAAAGGGGAATATTAATTAAGCAGGAAATTTATATGCTTAATTATTGTATGTTGATTTGAAAGAGTTTGTACATAATATTCACTTTTTCTAAATCAGAAGCCCTAAATGAATCAAATATGTAATAGATCATAAGCGGTGAACATGCCAAGAGTTTGAATACTTAATTTTGATCCATAAATTAAAGCACTTAGCAGAATCGAACGTGGTATCGAAATTACATGAATGTTTTGAATAATGGACTCGATTCTAATTTAGATTCCTATCATGATCATTGTAAGTTTTCACGACTAGACGATAGTAAGCCATAAATCAGGTTCTAAAGAAATTTATAAAAGGGGAAAAGATCATGAAAACTAATTAAAATGATAATTTATTTTAGAGTCAAGATCATAATTAAAATAATAGATTTAAAATAAGAAAGATAATATTAGATATCAAGTAACTTTAGTGACAAAAGGCAGGATTATCTATTGATTTCAAATTCATTCCAGGAAGAAAGCCACCAGAGCGCACAGTACCCATTTGATTCAATTGATTCAATTAAAGATGTGATTTTTTAAATTCCTCTGCAAGGTCGCCCACACGATCTCAACTCGGTAATTATAAAGATGAGAAATGGGTCATAGAGCACTTTAATATTAACATTTTTTAAAAACATTAAATTACGTCATATTTTCGAAGAAGATCAGTTTCTTTTAAGAAGAGATACTGCAAATCAGTTGGGAGATAGCTGACACGAAACTGACATATAAAAAATCTCGAAAATTTCAATTATTGAAAAAAAAACTGATAACCAAGTGGCTTTAAGAACATGTTATTTTAATATGTCTCGAAAATTTCAATTATTGAAAAAAAAACTGATAACCAAGTGACTTTAAGAACATGTTATTTTAATATGTTTACTTCAATTAAATAAGATTCGTAATTATTAACAGTTAGAGGAAATTTATTTTCGGAGCAGAGAGATACAAATTAAAATTCCTCAAAAATAATATTATAACATATTAAAACCAAGCCACGTATACACTAATACTTATCAAAATTCTTACAGAATTGATCAAGATCCTTGAAAACCCAGGCAGAAATTGAGAAAGGAACAAAATGATTTCTCGACACTGTCATCCAACCCGTTGCCCGAAGATTGCGGAAGTGGACATTACGTGCAGAATTACTAGAAAGTGAGTAAAAATCGTAGCAATTTGCTACGGTGTTCCATAAGCGTTGTATCATGATTGACACGTTCAAGAATTATTTTTGAACTTTACCAGAGCAACATACTCGGAGAATACACTGTTGTACACTGTGACACTGTCGATAAAGTAAAAAAAAAAAAAGGGTCAAAAACAAATTCCCATCTCAAGAAACAAAAGCAAAGCAAATTAGAGCAAGTAAATTTAAGTCGGACCAAGTCAATTCAAATCAAAGCTAGTGAACGAAATTGGATTTAAGGGAAAGCTGAGCTAGGATTTTAGTTAAAGCTGGTAAAGGTTTTTAGCGTGAAGCAAAGCTACAACAGGAATGAGAAAAGTGTTAAAGGGGTGAGGGGCGATGCCAGACGACTCTAAACAACGACCCGGGGAATGGCGGGGAATCGGGGGAACAAGATTTGTGATCTGAGTACGATGAAGCAGGGCCAGGGGGATCGTTATAGTCTCGTAACAGTAACCTACCTTTCTCGTTATTAAATAACTCGTCATCCCGTGGTGACACTTGGCTGATAATGGACGATGCGTCCATTTAAACATTTGTTGGTCACAATAGAATGTCAACGCACAAATTCCTCCTCCTCTTCGTCTCGACTCACCATCTGGCCAGTCGTCGCAGATCCCCACAGATCCCCAAAATGGCGTTCGCGGTTACGTTTTGCTTTTCCTTTTTCCCAGAGATGCGTTGTCAGTCGTTTTCTCAACCTTGAGTCTTGGTCTCAGCATTTGTAACACTCCGAGAGAAAGGGAGAGAAGAGCGATAGCGATACCAGTCCAAACGGTTTCCAACGTACTCACACAGCCATTATATTATTCGCGCCCTTTTTGGGCCTTTTTTGAGCCTCTTTGGCCGATACTTTCGAGAAATCGTAGATTGGTTTTACCAGAGTCGCGATTCCTGGTGATTTTTCGGTAACACATCCGATGTGACACGAGTTCCCCGGACGACACCCGAGGTTTTGATCGGAAAGGTACTCTGGTTACTGGTAGTCTGGTACAAGTAGTAGTCTGTCTGGTAGTATACTAGTATGTGATGTGTATATGTGTGTATGTACTCCTCAGCTAATGTCACGTGACCTGTCATGGCGTCTGCTTAGGGCCAATACATATGTACATTGTACATATGTGTATGCATACTACATGCATACTGATATATATATATATAAAAGTATGCGTATATATATATACGCATACTTTGTGTGTAATTAAAAATTCAAGGTTTTAAGTCTTTAAATTCTTTACCAGTTTTAAAGTGAAAATGAGCAATTTGAAATACAATACCTGCAAAAATGAATAAGGATGAAAATGAGGCACTCATATTTCAAGTATGTATTCAAAATTCAGGGATTTTTCCATTGAAAACATTAGAAAGTTTGGTATTTTGAATATTTTGAACTACGCTTTTAACAATGAACAATTTCAAATTTGATACTTGTACACATTCTCAGATTAAAAATTAGAAAAGGGAATAAACAATGTAGATAATTCTAATATTTATTGAGTAAAATGAAAATAATGAATTTTGAGGTTAGATTCAACAATCAATTTTAAAGATTTTGATCACTCCGTTACCTAAAAGCTTCAATTAATTTTAGAAGCAGTCAATCGAACACAGTCGGTTGCTTTTCAATCTTTAGCTCTTTAAAACTGAAAAAATTCGGAGTAATATTATTCTAAAGTAAAAACTACAAATTTCTACAATTAAAAGACGAATTTTTAAACAGTTTCCAAGTTTTGTTATTGACAATTTAAAAATCAATCCGAAGGGAGTTTCAAGAAATAGGTACTAGAACAGATTTCTTCGTAAAAACAGTAATAGATTACAATCCCTTCGGGTACTTAATATCATTATAAAATAGACAGATAATCGTGCCCAACACTTTGGTAGTTTGTTTTTTGAAAAAACAAAAACATCGCCTCGCACTCTACTACTATTGACAATATAAATAGATTTTCACACATTTTTACATATGATCACATTATGCATTGATAATCTCCAGTTTAAAATTTAGACATTTCTTACCATACATTTTTTGACAATTCACAATCTTTTATACAATCAACAATTCCCAGTTCACATCCATTCTTGTATTGATAATGAGTAAAAAACTTAAAATTCTAATTCACTCATAACTGATAAGATCATTGCAACGAGTCTTTCGCCAATTCAGAGATTGCTTGTTTTCTTTCAGCAAGAAAGTTAACTGAAATGTCTTTATTATTGGGGCAAAAATCCGCCATCACTTATTCTTCATCATGTTTTTCCTTCGAGTAAATCTTCCACAGAAGAGACCGCTTACAAATATCGTAAACAAAAAGAATAACGAGACTATCATAAAATATCTTCGAGCTGGTGAACGATTTACTGATTGGTAGAGTTCCTCAATCGAGTTTGGTGCTACCAACTAGAAAAATCAATTTTGCATTATATTAAAAAAAAAAATTGAATATATGTATTGTATAGTTAAAATGAAATATTAGTTACCTTTGCAGCATTTCTAAACATTTCGATCCGATCTCGAAGCATTTTGTAACAGTCTGGCTGCAGTTTGTTCTCTTGCAGAACATTTTGAAGGCACATTATATCTGAAAGAAGATAATCCAAGTATTTATAATATTCAAACATTGAAATATTTAATTAAAAATTTAAACTCACGTCTTCCTGCTCCTTGAGGAACGTCACTACAGTATTTTGAAACATCAACAGCACACGCTGTTAGTAAAAGTGGATCGACGTGTATATCAGCTTTTCCTTCTGTTATCAAATCAGCCACTTGCATTCGGCACTCTTCTCTCATTTGTTTATTATCTGCATTAAACTCCTTCTTCAAACATTCCTCAACTGCACCTGGCTCGTTTTCTTCCGTTTGACAAATCGTTTCAATCTGGAAACAAGACAAGAAAAGATTAATATCGTTAAGGATTTCACAAAGTTATTTTAATTATTTAAAAAATAGTACCTCATGTGCGCATAAAGTAGCCAACAAGGGGTTCAGATGATAGTTCAAGGCAGCTTCTCGAAGAATATTAGCCATTTGATGTTCGCATTTTACAGTGAGCTTCGAATCTCTAAATTTGATTTTCAGGCATCTTATAACCTTTCCCTCTAATTCTTTATCCAGTGGTTCATTTCGCAAGACCTAAATAAATTTAAATATTCAATTTCTAAATTATAATTTTTAAATATAGCAAGTATCATTTTATAAAAATATTATTAATAATTTTACCTCCTTGCAATGCAAGTCGATATCCGAAGAACAAGAACTCTGCAATGCATTGTTGAACCGATAATCCGTATTTTGCTCAATCATCCGTTGAATAACGAAATTTTTGCACTTTTCATCAAATAACGGCTCATCTTTACTCCTCTTCAGACAATCTAATGCTTGCGAGCGATCCTTCTGACAAAATTGTGCCACCATTGAATGGCAAATGTTCAACAAAGCAAAGTCGCTGGAACTATCTTCAAATTCCTGTTTTCGAACTTTGAACAACTGCCTGTGACACTCGTCTGTAAGCTTCGGTTTCTGCGTCGCCAAACATTCTAAGATCTGTGAATTTCCAGGAACAACTTTGGAGCAGAACTGTTTGATGTCTTTTGCACATGCCTTTTGCAAAATGGGATCGAACTGAATATTTTCTCTCTGCTGATAAAGTTGAGATTTCAGTTGTTGTCTGCAATCTTTAGGAATCCGTGGCTGGCGATCGTTTATAACGTCCTCTTGAATTAGGGAACTGAGACAGTGAATCACATCTGCTTTTGTTTTTGATCTAAATCAAAGAAAAAAGTAGTTAATTTTTGCATTCTTTTCTTAAGATATTTTTCAAGATGTTCTAAATTCAGGAAATGAAACTTACGATGGGCACCACCTTCTTGTGTGTAGCTTACAAGCTTCTTTAAACTTGAACGTAAAGTGATAATTCTTCAGCGAAATTAATTGAAAATGTTCAACAGCAGCTTTGCATTTGTAATCTATCCTGCTGTCCAAATCGTTTTTATGTTCTATTAAACATTCCATCAAGTCCCCTTCATCTTTGCTATGTTTCAAAGTATCCTACAAATATTTACCCAAGTTTCAATAAGGCTATTCAATTTAAAAAACGTTGTTCTACAGTAAAATATGATTTACTTTAAATAGTATTTACCTTACCTGACAGTAGAGTTCCATTGTTCTCCAACAAGCACTTGTAATAATCGGATTAAGTTCAACTCTTTCTGCCTGTTCCTCAGTTAAATTACCAACTGCGAGCTTACAATTTTGACTCTTAAGACTGAAAAACAAAACAAATTCAACTTAATAAAAAATGTTTATCCGTGAATTCAATTCAAAAATGAATAAAATTCAATCATACTTTTCCAAATTATCCTGAAGGCACAAAATTTCCTCTCCCTTATCGGTTTTATCGTAGCAAAATACAGCCAAATCTTGTAGACAAACTTCTTCAATTTCTGGCTGTAGATCAACACTTACGCTTCTCTGCCGCATGACTCTTCGAATTTCCTCCAAACAAGTCCTTTTTAACTGAAAAATAAATCGTTCACAGTTTTATAATAACAAATATACAAAATTTACAGACCGATGGTAATTCTAAATATTTTTTATCCTTTGAGCCAGTTATGAAATAAATATAATAAAATTATTTTCAAAATAACTTACAGTCATATTTTTTTGGGGATGATAAGCGTAACGATACAGACATGGCAACACCAAAGGACCTCTTTCCGGATCCATTCCGTCGCTGGCCCAAGCCGATTTTGCGTGGCAGAAATGAATCGCATCTGACCGACATGCTCGATATAATCGTGGATCTAATTTATAATCCCTGGCTATGAAATATTGAATTTGCAAGAGAGCTGTTTCACAAGCCTCTACCATTCTATTCGTTCCCAGGTTTTCCATTAAGCACGATATTACTCTCGCGTCACCACCTTGAACCTAAAATGAATTTTAAAATATTAATTTTCAAACAATTACTAAATTTGTGCTCAATTAAAAGTTGTAGTTCTTACATTTCTGCAAGCCACGTCAACAACAGGGTGACAGGCTTCTCGCAAAACTGGATCAATCCTCCAATCCTCTCCAGCATCCGTTTCTTTAATGAGCGCCTCCAACTGTAATTTAAATTTTGTTTAAATCATCAACTCAAACAAAATAGTTAATAATTATTATATAGTTTATAATTATTAATTCAAGTTTTGGTTACCGCTCTCTGGCATTCTGGAGTAATCCTCTGTTTCCTCTTTCTGGGACGCGTGTGTTCCATCAAACAATGGATGGTCCTTCCGCCAACTTCGAGTCTATCACAAAACTGAGTAATATCTTTTGCACATCCATCCACAATTTCGGGAGAAAGTCGATAGTCGTCCATCAAAATTTTCCGGTGATCAAACATCTCGACCTGACAATCTTTTGAAATTTTACTGCCATTCCTAACGACCGACTCAAGACAGAGTAAGATTTGAGCAAGTCGAATTTCTTTGTCATCCGATACAGATCTTCGACAGTGGTTATTTTTAATATCTTCTTTGCAGGCTCGAACCAATCCTTTGCTTACTTTATAATCCGAAACCATAAGCTTCTCCCTTCTAGTTAATTGATCCTGACAGGATTTTGTCATCGCCCTGTCCAGCTTGTGTTGCATTAGGCATTTTTCAACATTTATACCACTTTTCGAACAGAATCGAAGTTGATCTTGAGCGCATGCCATAAAGAGTTGTCGATCTAGCTTAATATTGTCTGCTTGAGCTTCTGAGATGTAGAAAATTCGCTTTTTGCATATCGCTTCTAATTTGTCGATGTGCTGCTGCAAACAAGCGAGCATTTCACCTTGCGCAAAATTCTTGTTGAGTTGTATTCTCCCACACTTAAAGTTTTCGATGTCCCTTTGACAATCTGATATAAAAAGGTTGACGACTCTAAAATCGCTGAACGCAACCCATTCCCATCGTTGAATGTATTCTGAGCATTGAAATTCTTTTACTTGTTCTCTTTTTTCTATTAGACAGGACAAAAATGATCCCGGAGTAGTTGATGGGCATTTTAGATTGTCCAGCTCCTCGCCACAGACTTGCTTTGTCAGTCTTTTAATATTCTCATTACTGGAAATGTTCCTCATATATTTAAAGATCGAATGCTGGCAATTATCATCAATTGATGATACTTCGTCTGGCTGCAAAATTAAACTAAATTTAGCATTTAATTTAGTATTTGTAAAACTAACAAACTTCATCTAATTTTAATTTTCAAACTACTGTTGAAGGATCAACTTTTAATCTCTTTATAAAATCTCACAATCTCTTCAAAGGCTCCGAAATGTAAATCTCAACTCGATTTTAAGGTTATGTTACTGAAATGTTAAAAACATATGATTTGAATGTTATAAAAACTACATTTTATAATTCATAGATAGAAACCTTGAAAGTCTGCACACATTCCAAAAGCAGCAGATCATCAT
>JAUEJJ010000047.1:9605692-9621507 GCA_032164275.1 Synergus coniferae | reverse complement strand
AATTATAATATAAGCTCTAATTATAATACAAGCTCTAATTATAATGCAAGCTCTAATTAAAATATTAACTCTAATTACAACACACAACATAAAACTAATTTCCCCTTCAAGTGGACTTTAATCCGAGGAATAAAATGAGAACATCAAAACTCGTTTAATTACTAAATAGGGAGAGAAGTGGTACACAATGGGTGAACTTTACTATGGGTTGAAAATCCTCATGAAATTATCACAATCTTCTTCTCCATCAGGGTAGCTAACCAAATCCTCGAGTTCCCGCATCCAGTTCTATTTATATACCCGGACCCTTCTCCCCCAACATTTCCCCCAACAGCCATCGCATCAGCCTCCGCCCTGAAACAAAAAAACAGACGCCCTCATAGGGGTAGCATTAGATTAAAGACAAATGGCACCCCAAGTTCTTGCAATGCATCCTCGTGCATTAAATTTCCCTTCAATTTACAGAATATTTTTATGTCCACGAGATTTTTCTCCCCCAGTCCGGCTCCCCTCGTCTAGACCCTTCAACAAACCGCCCCTGGTGAAGTGAAAGCCGCGACATTAGGCTTCATCCGCCTTTGCTGGCAGTGCTCTGTCGCCTTTTTTTTCTTTTTGTTCGTCGCGCCACGATAATCGTCCTTCTACGGTTTTCCAGTTTGAATTACCCGCGTAAGCGTGGTTACAACCCGTATCCTCTGATCGCGGAAGCGGTTGTCGGTCGTGGAGTTTTTGGGGTGGGGGTTGAGGGGGTGGGGAGTGATTGGATGGTTAAGGCGGTGGGGGTGGGGTGAGGGAAGAGTGCCTCCGTTGTTAGTTCGGGGTTAGGGTCGAGGGGGGAATCAGCGCGACTCGAAACGCACAGCGGTATTTGCCGCGTTTTGTCGTTCGTTTTGTACCCCGGCGTGACTTCGATGTGCGGCGCAGTGCTGATTACGCAATGCGTGGCCGTGAGAGGAGACGAGTCAACTTGTATGTGAGCACCGCTGAACAAGTGTGTACATTTATATACACATGCGTTTGTTCGTTTAGTCATGTGGCTCTTTGAATGTGTGTGCGCTCGCGTGTGCAATACGTGAATCGCTCGTTACACAATGTGATGGAGCAAAGGGGGTAGGAGGAGCGAGGGGGTGGGGACAGCCTCGAGATGTAAAACTTGAGAACTTACGAGACAATCGGAGTCATGGGCGAGCTTAGATACTCTCGTAGTGTACGCTCACAAGAGAGGGGGGGGGCACATTTCCGCGGAAAAATTAGCAGTAAATCTCAGAAGATTGCCTTTTTTATAGTAGATGCTGATGCACACCGATCGATTAATGCCTTATGAACGAGGACGCGACTTTTACAGAAGTTTCTGTATGATTTTGATGAGGAAATTGTAGATTGGGTGGATTCAAGGGTATTTTGAGGTATTTTGAAAAGGTATCATGAAAATGGACACGAGTTGGGTTTCAAAATCTTAATGATGGCTTATCTTAGATATCTTTTGTCTTTTATGCCTTTTATGCCTTTTATGCCTTTTATGACTATTATACCTATTATACCTTTTATACCTTTTATACCTTTTATATTTACAATGTACATACATATTTTTCAGATTGTGGATTTAGAATTTTCGCAGAATCGAAATGTCTGTCAGAGGAGACTATTCAGTAAAAAAGAGGGAGATTGAAACACTAGTGAGTCGATTGTTCATCTACTTGGAAATAATGTTGTATTGGTGATGATGACCAAGTAGTCCCTAAGCGGGTTATAGTGGTGGGATGGAGTGGCGATGTAACGGGGAGAACAGAACCTCGTCCTCGTCCGCGGCTAGAATCGACTTGAAAAGCGTGACTATTACTGGCCTAGAGTCGAGAACTCTATAGGAACTCAAGATCTCGAGAATCAAGCCTGGAGCTGAAAGTTCTTTCAGCTTAGAGCGAGGAGATTGAGCAGCCACCTGAACGATTTGATTCTAGTTCGTAAAAGCACCACTAGAGTCCGCCGACAACCCGTTACTTAAATGACGTGATTAACTTTGAATACTGGATGAATCGCCTCCCCGACGAAATGACGCCTGGTTTCGTGAAAAATAATATTATGCGACGTTCAAATATTGTCACAATTGTTTCCGATACCAATGTTTTGAGACACTTGTGTACAGTTTGAAAGTCTCGGTAAATGTTGAATTTTGTGAGAGACACGAAGGTGTCCTCATTTTAAAGTAATCCCGCTTTGTTGAAAGGAAAATGGACAAAGAGGTTTATCAGAAAGTCTCATATTATCATAAGTTATGCAGGAAACTATGTACAGATGTTTTTTAGATGGTTGACACGTAAAGTCGTCAGTTTATTGCGACAGAGACAGCGGATGTTTAAAACCGTAAATATATATATCGTCCTTTCAGAGCCACATACATACGTGCTTGCTCGAGGTTGTCAAGTTGCAGTGCTACGTTTTACGTGCCTTATCTCGGTTTTTAAAATCCGAACAACGTTGGCAACGATTCGTCACAAACCTAGTGAACACTGAACACTGGAGAACTGACGACTCTCCCGCAGATTGAATACCACACCACAAGTAGAAACAGTCGCTTTCAAGTCAAAGCGATGGTTCACTGCTCTCCAAGGAGGGAAAAGGGAAGCGGTGGAACGCGATTAAGAGATTCGCTTGAAGCTTTTAGTTGAATTGCACACCTCCAACAAGTATCAACAAATGGACCATTTTCAGATATTGATTTTGAGAAAGTATTGATTGAGAAAGTATTGATTGAGAAAGTATTGATTGAGAAAGTATTGATTGAGAAATATTTCATTGAATGTTACAAGATAGGTACAAAATTGCTTAATGTAATTAGCATTGCAACGATAACGGGCGTGAAAAGTGCACGATCTTGACATTGGCCGTGAAATATCGGTTTATTGCCATGTATCTGCAAGGTCGTACAAGGTCAAGCTCCTTCCACTTCTGAATCACATATCTGTTCGGTGGTATTCGATGTTTTATATCGTATACAGGTATACGTATATCGTGATTTGCGCGCGAAACCCACCGAACCCACTATCGATCTGAATGCGTAGAAAATACTATTGATTCGGTCTGCTGCCGACCCGAGACCCGAAAACCTCATCTCTTCCTTCTCGTTTAGCTGAACCATCGTTTTGCTACAGAAGGTCCTGGAGGCGGAACCGGAGCCCTCCTTCTATCCAACTACCATTCACTGTACATACTATATCCTTCTCTTATATCTTATCCCATCGAAGGAAGTATCATGGGAAAGATGATATAACTTCTGACTCCTCTGGGATCACTTTATTTCTTTAGATAAAGGAATTCTTCGCAATATTCTATTGATGGATTCGTGTTTGCTCTGAAGATGGGGAGTGATGTAGACAATTGGGCATTTTTTGATGGGTGTGTGGCTCATTAATTAAATGAACCGGCGAAGGGAATTAAGTTGAAGCGTTCGCTTCTCGGTTCATAAGGAGCGAGGTGATATTTTCCTTGAAAGATTAAAGGCGTTACGAAACGGAAATAAACTGTTTTGAACAAGTTAGTGAGAAGTGCTGTCATCGCTTTTTCTTCATAGCTCGAATCGTTCAAGGACAGTGATTTTACAATGTTCAACTTTAGCCCGAAGGAGGCTTCAATTGCATTTCTCAAATCAACTTCAGGCAGGATATTGAGTCTCAATTTCATTGACGCCTGATGCAAAATAAATAACAAACTACGTGTCTTGTGTGACGTGCACACTGCGCGTTTCCACTCCTGGCCGAGGGAGACATGGTGAACAAGGGGCTGAGGGGAAAATTACATAAAAGGCATCGCGCTGGCTATGCTCCTATGTCCTCCAGGGTCGTACACCCACGCTCGTGTGATTATGTATTATGTATTATGCATGCAGGCGGTGCGTACATTGGGCGTTAGAGAAGTTGCGCTTCACCGCCCGAGGGACGCGATTTTCAAAAGAATAATTCACGAGGTTAAAAATCGACAAGGCGATCTTATTTCGACGTGGATCAATTGCTCGGATTGAGCGCGTCGTAAAAGTATCCAGGATCAGGGTCTAGAGTCTCATAGAGAGGAATCAGCGCTTGAACAGAATCTCCAGTCTTGACTCTTTGGTCGTTTCCTTGCAGCTGTGACTCAAGATTAACGCTAGCTTACTCTCGAAACGAGTTTCCAAGTCCAAATTTTATGTTTACAATTCTGATGGCCAGCCTCATTTAAGCCTGGATCAGCAGCCTTGACTCGAGGGCCTTATAGTCGAGGGGAAGGGAATTTCAGTGTCGATAAGATGTAAATTTCATTATTTTTGTTGACTGGATGAACTGTTCTTTTTTTTCCTTTATAAAAACTGCGTTTGTAGGCTGATACATAAGTAGGAATGTGTGATGCAATATGGAGATAATTAATCCATGCTTTGACGTGATTGCAAGATTGAAACGAAAGAGGAATACGTAATGACGCTTGACGTGTTGAAGAGATTCTTAATATTTAAATTTTGCTTGAAATCAGAAGTTTGTCTAGACACTTAGATTTGATTGATCATATTTCTGTGATAAACTTCTGAAGTCAAGTCTTCTTCTGAAGTCTTGGAAGTGAATGCATTAGTTGTAAGAAACTAGTTTCTAGTACTGGAGAAGAGAGATTTGAATTTTGTTTTTTTTATTTGTTTAGATCAAGAGGAAGGAAGACGTGATATCATAGCTGATGACGAAGAGTACACAAGTAGAAGATAGTAGAACGAGAAGGATAAACGACGAGGTGGCAACGACACTGGCAAAAAGGTCCACCACTAGGTCTGATGTTAGCGGATATTAACGGGAACCTGGCGGATCTGAGAAGCGAAGCGATGGCATCGCAGAGGTTTTGTTTGCGTTGGAACAACCATCAAAGCAATTTGCTTTCTGTTTTCGATCAATTGCTTCATGACGAAGCTTTTGTCGATGTTACGCTGGCCGTTGAGGGTCAGCTCCTCAGGGCACACAAGATGGTTTTGTCGGCGTGTAGTCCCTACTTTCAGGTAACTACATTTTTAAGAATTTAAAAAATATTTATATTTGTATTGGGAAGAAGCTACAAATCTTCTTCAAGCTACAAATCCAGCTTCAATCTTCTGAACTTTATTTTAAAAGACACTGTTGATGATTTCAGGCCTTGTTCGTTGGACACCCCGACAGGCATCCAATAGTCATTCTGAAGGATGTCCCATACGTGGACATGAGAAGCCTCTTGGACTTTATGTACCGAGGGGAGGTGAGTGTGGACCAGGACAGACTCACGGCCTTTTTGAGGGTCGCCGAGTCTCTTAGAATAAAGGGCCTCACCGAGGTGAACGAGGACAAGTGCGATCTGCCAAGCATCACGTCCTCGTTGCTCAGCAATCAAAACACAGTACCTCCACCTCCGCCGACTCTACACAGAATAAACCAAATCGGGCCTCACCACCACGTTTCACAGAAGAGGTTCCATCATATGTCGAGTCACCCACTTTTGGGCTCGGCGTTGACAGCACCAAAGAGGAAGAGAGGCAGGCCGAGGAAACTCAGCGGTTCTTCAGACACTCCCCTCGACTCCATGGGTCAGGATCATCACTCCAGTGCTGACTTAGTCCAGGGATCGCCGGAGATGATGGAGGTCAAGATGGGCATTGACTTCCAGAGCGATGTCGCTGCCAGTGGAGGCGGTAGCAACGGAAGTAGCAACACCAACAGCGGAGCGGCCTCGACACCAGCCAATGCGAACCTCTCCGCCTTGTCGAGACAAGACGAACCCACCGAAAACGGAACTGACATTCCGGATTCGGGTACAAAGAGGGTCAAACGAGAACCTGAACCTACTCCCAGCACCTCTGCGCAGGGTTAGTTTCACTTTCTCCAATTATGATTGGTTAAGTGAGGTATTTTCTCAAATATTTTATTGTAGACGCTAATCTCGTCTTTTCTTTTTCTAGCAACGGAAGAGACTTTTGCGCGGCCGCACAGTAGACAAGGAAGTGAAGGGTTCAAGCAAGGTAAGAAATCACTATATTTTACTCGCCTAACGAAATGCGACCTAGCGACCTCCTTTTGTAACCAATAACAATTTTTCAGTGCATTGCTAATCCATGAATTGACGATTTTTGTCCTGTGGACAGTTTTTTGTTCCATGTGATTAAAACTAAAATTACATAGAGTGAAGGCTAACAATCGAAATTGTCAAAATTCATCTGCAATTCCGTTTTAGACAAACTCTTAGTACTATTAGTTTTCATGGATAGCTGTTTGTATTAATGATGAATTAATTTGTCTTGAGAAGTGTAAAAATTCTATTAATTATAGGCGAAGCAGATTCAACGATGTCAAATTTCGAGCGTCTCGCGCGACCGGATTTGCACTTTGGCCTCGAAATTTATTGTCGTCGAGAATGCAACGATCGTGCATTGTTGCTTCTTCTTAATCTTGTTTTTCACTGCATGTCCAAGGAATGTCGGATGCCCACGAAAAACCAATCCGATTTATTGACTATTTCGACAGAAATATTCCCTTTATCACGCGACGCGACACTTTGACGTCATTTTCCATAGAATGTTCGTAGTACATAAAGCAATCAACTAATAAAAACTGGCAAAAGTGTCTGCGAAAGTGCGACGGTTTCTTATTAGAGAACTTTCGCCGCGACGTGATTCGCGACAAATTTAATACATTGCCTGTGCCTTTCTTGGAAAAACATGTCTGGAAGTGTTTCAGCTGTAGAGGCATCAAGTTAAAAGTCTATTGTTTTTCGCTTTCTTTGAAACAATAATTTTTTTCTAATAGGAAATATGAAAGCCTTTTATTTACAGAATCTACATATATTCTACCTAAACATTTATTTTAAAAATATCAGTCTTGCTTTTCAAATTGGTATGATATTAATTGGTATTACATAAAGCAATTTTTATTCCAACTTGAGTTTATATTTTACTTAAATTTGGTGCTTCTACGCTGTCGACGGCAAAACTAAATATTTTTCGGGAATATTGCTGCAGAGCCAACCCCCTGCATGGTGTGTGAAGTATGGCCCCTTAGCTGAACTAAGATTGCTCGATGACTAAGTCGCGTGGTTCGATTTCTCACGTCGTCTGCCCTTGTCTCTTTTCTACATTCGCAACTGCTCATTTTTTTCGCCGTTCTCTCGCTCTCCACGTTCAACTTGTATTTTATTTCCACTTCAGACTTCAGATCGTAAATCAAAAACTCGAAATTACCAGTTAAATTGATCAGATGTGCTGAAATTTGATTGTGCAATGTCGTTTTTCTCAGTTTTCCATTTACGACTAGTGAGTCTCGAGTTTCTGAAAATTTCCAAGGGAAATACCAGACTGAAGAGTTTCTGTTTTAGTGTCTCTGATGAAGATTACCTTCCAGCAAGAAATCTTATTTTGTAAATGAATCATTAGACGAATAATTGGCAAGATAATTACGTCATGTCATCGCAAGAAGCTCATAACTCATTTTCTTCTGAACATCAGTTTCTATTTCAAGGACGACACTCCTAATATTCACAAGAAATAGGTTTTAGTGCTCTAGCCTTCATTTATTTTCAACTCAGCAGTCTTGAAAAATGAAATTAAAATTTTTAAAAGATTTTTTAAAATAATTTATTTTAAATGTATTTTTTTGTGAAAACGTGGATAGAAAAAGAGCGAAGAAAGGAAAGATTTCGATGGAAGAAAGAGAGAAGGTCGGATGGTTCGAGGTAGTGAACTACAACTACGTCTCCCTGAATGCTGTAGCCTCCAAAAATTTAACCCATCACCCGTATTTTACACCGGTTCTCGTTACAACACCCATGTCTTACTTGCTCGGCCAATGCGCAGTACTCCCGTTTGTTTCGGACCTTTATTTTGACCCCCGCACATGATTTGAAAATGCGTCTCGCTGCCATTGGCCACTGGTAAAAGGAGGGGGTGGAGCCAGCTAGCGGTGATTAATTTTTTAAACGCTGGTTAATTTTCTTCCGTTCCGTTCGTTCATTTGCAAAAGAGGGAGTACATATTGAACGCGAGAGAAATTTCACCAAAAAAGGTTTTTAAAAAAACAGACTGAGATGATGATATGATGACGATGAGAAAGAAATACAGAAAAAAAAAGAATTAACAGAACTGTGTGATTAATGAAGAAAGGGGAGAAAAAGGTCGGTGCAACGTGCCTTCGTTGATCGTCGCTTCTGTTACCTAACTTTGCGTTCTTACCTAGTCAAACGAATACACGAGAATCGATTAAAAGTGTTTCTTCTTTTTCTTGCATAGATTCTTACAGTACAGAAAGTTATTGCTAAAAAAAAAAAGAGAGAAAAAAACGTGAAAGTGCTCGAAGATCGAAGAATCGGTCGATAGTGAGACGTGTTACTTTGTTCTATTGCGCAGGTGAGTTGAGAATTGAATCACCTTTGTTCATTAAAGTAACCTTTTGCTCGGGGAAGCGAAGGATTAGGGAGGCCAGCCGTTTAACAAACGATTCGATATGATAAATATCTTTGGTATACCAGTAAATTATCGATAAAGGAAACATTTTTTTCCTCGGGCGTCCTCCATCTCGATACCTCGCCCTGCTCAGTCAAATTTTACCTAGAAAGTGAAGTTTTATTCAATTTTTGAAGAGGGCAGAGTGTTGGGAAATTGTGTTAGTGTGTGTGTTTGCGTGTGTGGAGTGGAAAAAGTTACTTTATTCTAGAGATTCAATTCTAAATTGGAAGATTCAAACTAGGTAGTTAGAAAAATTGACAATTACAATTCAAATTTTTTTTTCCTTTTTTCTCTATGTTCTACAAGTAAAGATGATTACAGTCTTCAAGTTTTAAGTAGACTCGAATGATTTGCGAATGATTGAAGAATTCGAAATCTCGCCAACAGGCTGTTTCTTTTGATCTGCAGCCTGTGAATTAAGTTCGGGAAACGGATCTTGTTGGCAAGGGTATGAAATCCGGGGTGAAAGAAAAAAATATGAGAAAGGACTAAAGAATAAACGAGGGTTTAGTCGAGGGTCGCAGGAACAGAAAGAATGCCTGCGGGGGCGTGTGAACAAGAGGTTGAGACAGATAAGAATATTTCGAGAATCGTATTTGAATAAGAAAAGGGACGGACGTCGTGAAAAAAATTAACCTAGTTCAGAGACAGAATCGTGCAAATGAACGATCCTGTGTGATTGATTGGTTTATTTTCATAGCAGGAAAAATGTCGTATTTATACATTCGGATAAAGGCAGGTCTTTTCGGTAAAGATAAAAAGCAAATTTTATTTTCAAAAAAAAAAAGAGAAAAAAAAACAAATAAATTGATGAATAGAAATTTTAAAGAAGAAATAAAATGAGAGGATGTGTGAACGACTGAGAGAGGTGGAGGAGAAGGGTTATTGGAATCGAGGCGGGGACGAATTCGTGCACTTGTAGACTGACACACACGCACACATACGGTCTGAATATAAATAATAATGATAATCGCGGTGACTCTTTATGCTGGCTCTACCCTTCCTCTTGCTTCCCCCTACAAAGCGAATCAATTACTATTTATCTTTATACATACTATTATTCTAGTATAATTTCCTTTCGAGCAGGATCAGGCTAAAGAGAATCGAGTATTTTCCTTTTCAGACGGCGAGGAGACGTCGAGCAGTGATCACATACGCATTAATTTCGAAAGATGCTTTCGCAAAGAGTACACCGCCACAAGTCTCCAGGGCAAGGCGTCCGAGGATCCTCAGCACTCCGACTCCGAGTCTGAGCAAAAAGACCTGAGTAGTGCCATATTCAATCTGGTCAGCACCGAGTCGGAGATCAGCCAGAGCGACTTTGAGGGCTCTTTTAAGGCTGAGAGCGAGAGGACTGAAGGTTCGGTACGAGACTTCTGCGTGAAAGAAGGCGACGTCTACCGATGCACCGTGTGCCATCGTACCTATACTCACATCAGCAATTTCTGCCGGCATTACGTTACCTCCCATAAACCTAACGTCAAGTACTACCCCTGTCCAGTTTGCTTCAAGGAGTTTACCAGAAAAGACAACATGGTTGCCCACGTTAAGATCATTCACAGCCTAAAGCCGCACATGAGTCTCAGTAGCAGCAGCAGCTCCACAATGCGGTAGAACGCTGCCAAAAGAACTCTGGCTTGATCACCCTCTTCTGCTCTCTCTATTCGCTCCACAAACTCTGATACTTCTTCTGATACCTCATTTTACCAGCTTTTTACTGCCTGGGCTCTACAGTTTTAGACAATCAGGTTATCGACTTGAACATTTCGCTTGGAAATTTCGCTTCAAATTGGAATTTGAATGTTTTGGACTCTAGGATTGAAATTGTTGCATCTTAAAGATTTACTTGGTTTTTAAAAATAACATTCAAAGTTCTCAAGTCGCTAGCCTGACACGCACTCGTGTTTGTAGCGTTTTTTAAGATTCAGACTATAAAATATTTAGATTGTTGACTTAAAATGTTGAGGCCAGTTGGAAATAAAGTTTGACTAGGAAAAGGAGAAGACGGTTTAGAGAGCGAGTAGAAAGAAGTTGGATTGTAGAAGCTCAAACACGGAAGTTCGTGTAAAAGTCTATTAAAAAAGGCGATTGTTGTGCATTGTACGAGAGAAAATATGTAAGTAGATAGTTAGGTAGAGGCTGTAGATAGTTAGGTGGATGGGTGGGTAGGTAGTTAGGATGCGAGGAGAATCAGAAATCAAGCAAACCTTGTAAGTAGCTAGGTAGACAAATCGGTGAATCCGTTTTTTTTATCGGTGACAAAGGTGCGTATCACGTTATATGTTTCACGTACGTACCTGAAGATCGACCCACAAAAAGAGGACAAATACCCACCCGCGGATATGAATATTATATTAAAAATGAAGCCAGTCCGACTCCCCACCTGTGTGACCGGTGGAGTCTCGTTTTTCTTCATACTGCGATATTTCTAATTCGATAAACATGTAAAATAAAATTTTATCCGAAGGTAATCTTTGTAAAAGATTGCTCATTGTTGATATTTTTATATTGTTGAAAATTAAGCATTATTCAAAATTTTGCTTCAAATTAAGTTTAGATAAATTTTTATTTTTAGAAACCGATTTAAAATGCTCACATTACATTCAAATTTTGAATAGAATTTTGGTGACATGTAAAAAAAATTGCTCATAAATCGACGTGTTAATTATGATAATGTTAAGATTGAATTAGGAAATAAATTATCAGTTAGAAATATCGCGGCAGGTTTTTCTTTCAGGCTCAAATTCTCCTGCTCTTTTGTTTCAAAGACGAGAGGATTTCGGGTCAGGAAGAGCTTAGTCGAAAAGAGTCAACCTCCGCATGTTACACGCAACGGGCATTAAGTTACATACAAAAGAACGAGCTTTACCGCGTTCGCGGATCTATACAATAAAATGTATATTACATACAGGCATACAAAGAATTTATCTTTTTAACACGATATCTAAGTGACCGTCGAACGTTAAAGTTAAACGGGACGTACATAGTTGGGTGTAAAAAAAGAGGGACAGAGTTTTAGAGAGAAAGAAATTCAAAAACAAATATATTTACTATCGAGACTATTATATTGCCGAGAATCAAATGTTACGTAGTACTCGTACCAGGTACGTTCATACAAGTATAAACAAGAGTTGATGACGAGTGAAGATTTACGTTTAAATAAGGAAACCACGTAGACTGAGTAAATGCAATATATATACTATATGACAACCGTTCGCCATGTTGTTGAGCCGTTAAGCTGTTGTCGAGGTGTCGAGCCTGAAATAATAATTCGCGGATAGCGTTAAGAGGCTGCGGTAGGTCCGCGTTCAAAGCAAACGAAACAAAATAGAATACACGGAACGGGATATGCAATTTTTGAAAGACTGTCGAGGGACGATTTAAACGACACCAAATACAAGATAGTACTGACATTGGATAGACTGAAGGCACCTTAGAAGTAACTTAACGCCTGAGCCGAGTTTCGCCGAGCCCCATTATAAAAAAAAAAAAGTTTCAATTTCCACGATCGTCGATCGCTTTAAAATCGCCTCTAAATTTTCAGAATTCATATGATTATTAATATTACAAATAATGATACGATAATAAATAAGAGGCTAGTGCGATATTTCCGTCGATAAAAAAAAAACACAGGGTAATACGTGTCAATAATTTAAATTAAAGAGACTTTTGAAACTTGAAGTGAAAATCTATTCTGGCTTCTATTGATGCCAAATATCGTTAGTGAAGATAGAAATAGTCTTTCTACTTAGAGCTGTTTTTTAATCCTGTACATATATAGATGAGGAAAAGAATGATTGTATAAGGAGTATATTTCTAAAAAATAAAAAAATAATTATTTTCTAGAATAGAAAGAGGCGATCGACGATTGAGGGTGGAAAGTGATTAAAGCGGAAAACAATAATGAAAAACGGCGATGGCTAAAGCTGCGGTCACGGCGGTGTAGGCTTAGTTACAAGACAGCATCATAGCTTATTACACCTTACACTCTGTCTTTCCTTTTCTGAGATTCACGAGTCAAGAAGAGGAAATGAAGCGATTTATATACAAATTTTTCACTAGTTGGGCATAGACAGTAGACGAGGAGGCTAATATTATTAATTAATCAATTAATTACTATTATTATTAATATAATTATTGAGCTATTGTTACTTTGAAGCATTGCGTTCTTGTGCATATATTATATAAAAATATATATATTATTAGGGAACTAAAGAGGAGGCTCGAGAGCCACTCTGAACCGACCAGTGTTGTTCGTTCGTTGTTTAAGAAAAATCTAGTGTCGCGACGCTATTAAGCTAAGATTACCAGTTGTAGTTCGTGGGATGGAAATCGACTTGATTAGAAATGCGAATGTGGTTTAATGATGAAAGACATAACTTTTTCAAAGACGTGCTTCATTATGTTTGGAAAGTATTGATGAGGCTAAAAGTATTGTACTAATATTTCATGACGATTTTAAAAATGACTTGGATATCAAATTTAACAATTAAAAATGTTTTTGGGACATTTTTTCACTTTCAAACTCTTATTTATTTGACATTGGGATTCTGATGATACAAAATTGAAATTATTGTAGATTTTGAGTTTTTCTTGATTTTGTAATCGAAATAAAAATAAAATACTTTAATACATTTGTGCTATAAAGAAATCCCAAAGATCTACGTAAATGACCACTTTAGATTCAGTTCTATTTTTTTTAATTTAATTTTTGAATCTAAATTCTTTCTCCAATTGACAATAAAATCAATACATACTTGGAGAAGTACCAAACATATTTAAAGCAATTCTCGCCTTTGAAAAACGATTGACATACCGGAAAAGTTTTTTCACGAAGGACAAAGAACCGTTAGAAATCACGACACGTTGGATCAAAAACGAAGTCGCGATAGTAATTCCACGGGTTTCTTCTAGTGTCAAAACAAAAAGGTTGAAAAATGGCAACTACACTATACAAAAAAAGTAAAGTGGCAGCGTTTACTGATAACAAACAAAAAAATAAGTAAAGCAAACACATTTGATAATCACTGAGAGGCTAAGACTAACTCTTTTTTTTTTCTTCTTAGGGAGAACTCTCGCGATTAATAGAGAGTATAAATGTAAAGTTGAGAGTTTTTATAGCGGTCACGATTCATTCGTTGCGTGGGGTAAACCACGAAAAGTCGCACGAGGGATACAACAAAAGAGTACGTGCCTTCTTTTACTGCGACTTGCGTTCAGAAGCTAATTTCTATTGTAAATAAGTGTTCGACGGTTTCATTATTGTTCGTTAGCGTTATACTCTCGTAAGCAGGCCAAAAATTGTTCTTACACGATCTTAGCGTTACACATCGTCTGAATTCATTCATAGAGTACCTACGTACGCACGTGTGATAAAAAGGACCTTTTTGTTACCTGATTCGCCAAGAAAACGTATTTTAAAATTCTTAGAGTTTTGATAAAATTTCTCAATATTGAGTATATAACTATTATTTGTGTTACAACAGAGAAGATATAAATATATAGAGTATATATTTATTATTGTTGCAGTGTCGTGTCAATATTTTTCTTTTTCATTTTTTTTTCTTTTTTTTTTCTTTCTTTTTTTCTTTTTGCTTATGTTTTTTTTTTTATAAGTATATCTCGTCTCTTTCAAAAAGGGAACACAGTCAATAACATACGCCACTGAGATCGCACGAACACTGCGGCGTTTCTAGCAAAGCAGCGAGGCTTAATATACATATATTATATATTATATATTAAAAAAGGATATAAGCGCGTCTAAAAGTTACGCGTGCGTACAGAAGTACATATATCTAAATATATATGAATATTATATTATTGCGATTATTACGATTTATTATTATCATTATTATTATTATATTATTATTATATTATATATATATATATACACAAAAGTTATATAGAATATATTTTAGAACTAGTTGGTAACGATGTACCACTTAAAGTCGTTGCAATTTCGAGACGATGCGTCAGAAAACGAAAGGGGTTGAGTTTTAATTTTTATATATTATGATGAGCGCGTTAAAAATTAACGTATTGTTCAGTGGGATCCGATAATGTAGTAGCAATCCCCGGTTCGGTGCCTTTTTAATGAAAAAAATTGTTATGAAAATGCGATCCAGCGCAAGATCGCAACCCTAGTGCCAAATAAGCGATACCTTGAACGTAATCAAGATGAAAAAAAAAAAAAAGAAAGAGATTTTATAGGCAACTTTTTAGAGACCAAGTCAAGTCTTTTCTGACGCTAGGTAGACTTAGTATATTTTATATGCACTGATTGTTTGATTATTATTATCAATAATAAAAGAACGGTGTTCAATAGATTGTAATTGAAAGATTCTTGCGAGTCACTCTTTAATCATATAGAATATCCTCTTTTTTTTTGGTAATTTCAAAAAAAATTTTTTTCATTCATCAAGTTTGTGCGAAAGTTTGGTGACTAACGCGGGATTAAACCTTGTCCGCAGCATCGCAAGACTAACATGCTTTTTACATGAGGGGACTGTGAAATAAGCGAGGGAAAGGTAATTACTGAAACTAACAATAGCCCTGTCTTGTTTTGATTTTGTTGGTAGTTTTGATTCATCACTGAGAGGACTCATGTCCTGAACCAAGAAGCACCGTAACTCTTAGCCAAAAATTATTTTTATTTAGTTGTCGTTTTAGAAATGCGCGCCCACGTCTTGTGGATCCAAGCAGTGTAAAGATTGGATTGTGGAAATTGTAATTTTCGTACAAACATGCAAGGATCGACGAGATTTAAGCAATATGTGTTAAGCTCTCCAAATTCGAGTTTCTACAATTGAGCTAAGTTTTTACTTGTAAATTAAAAAAAAAAAACTTTAAAATGAGAATTTTGTTTGAAAGTTGTCTAACAGTTCTATGAGAATCTCGACTTTGGAAGCACTTAGATGTATTTTTTATTATATATCGACATCTTTTTGTTTTGCATGTTGCATATAATTGTTGATTTATATTATTTTAACATAGAAACGATAGAAACGAGGAAGAATTATCTATGAGAAAATAAAACTTGAAGATATATTTACTACGTCGTAAGATTTGATGTGGTTTGTCCGTTGCATTTAATTTAATGATTCTTTGTGTTATACATACAGCCAATTTGCACGAATATTGTTTCTTTTTCTTTCTTTTTTTTCTTTTTTCTTTCTTTTTTTTTTTACTGAAGATGCACTGAATTTGAAAGATAATCTAAGGAAAGTAACTTTTGATATTTTAATGTGATTCTTTCTAAGTCCATGAGTGTATTAATTGTTACTCGAATTTTCACTAAAAATTAGTACAAAAGCTGATAATCGTACAGAATTAACGTGGTGGCCAG
>JAUEJJ010000047.1:9564756-9586918 GCA_032164275.1 Synergus coniferae | reverse complement strand
TGAGAGAGTTGAGTGTATAGTCTATTCTGCGCATGCGCTGCTCCTGGTATCTTTTCCGCGTGAAATTTGAATTTAACTTTACATAACATTTTAAAAAGCGTGCCACCTTTTCGCGGCAGAGTTGCAAAAATGGTTAATTAACCATTTTCATTTACTAATTACATAGAAGAAAGTATAATTATCCTCAAAATAAATAATAATTACACAAGAAAATTGTAATTATACTTTAATTAATTGTAACATCCAAATAACTAATTATAATGTAATAATTATAATGTAATTAAAATTTTTATTTTGTAATTGTTAATTTTTTTTTTAGTATAAATACAATTTTCTTTTGTAATTAATATTAATTAAAAATGTTAGTGTGTATAAAAATTTAAATGTGATAGGGAATAAGAATTAAGTAAAACGTGAATAAATAAATTTTATTACATAAGTGCGATAACCTTTTTATCTCTTTTAGGATAGAAATGCGCATGCGTTAAAGTAACGAGACGTCAGTCCCGGTCCGGTCAGTCAAGTTCAGTCAAGTTCGTCAAATTGGAGGAGTTGGAGAGTTGGAGTGTTGGTGGATTGCAGTGGATTGGGACTGATTGGAACCGTTTCGGATCAGCTGGTGTCAATTTAAGTACTACGTGATTATTGTGTGGCGGAGATTAATTTCTGATTATAAGCTTAAAAAATGGCACAAACTACTAGGCTGCTCGCATTTACAGCCTCCGGGAGCCTTTTTAAAAATGCCGGCAATGGTATTTCTTTTATATCTTCGCAGAAAATGAGGTAAAAATTTAAATTGTTAATTATGCCACTATGCACTGGTTTTTTTTTTCCTAATCCCACAATTTATCTATGTGCTTTATTCGCTCCTCAATTTATAATTTTAGCATAGTGTGTTTAATTTATAATCTTACATATTTCCATTTAGGAGTTATCCTTCGATTACTTTAATATATTTGCTTCTATAGGATGTAATTTTATCGTATGAGCTGAATTGAGTAACAAAATTGTTATTCACTTGATAAGGGCATCTTCTCAGTATTAGTTTTATTATTTCAATGATAAAGCAATTATTAGAATCTCCCACAAAAATAAATAAATTTTATAATTCTTCTATATGCAATATATTAAATATTTATTTCTTTTATAGCTCATGGTGGGGTAACGTGGAAATGGGTCCACCAGATGCGATTCTTGGTGTAACCGAAGCATTTAAAAAGGATCAAAATCCTAAGAAAATTAATTTAGGAGTTGGCGCCTATAGAGACGATAATGGCAAACCGTTCGTTTTACCTAGTGTTCTAAAAGTAAGCAAAAGCTAAATTCTATGTATTTAAAAAAATATTGTTAGAGTTTAAAATATTTGATTGACCCATGAATTCAATTTTCTATTTTCAGGCTGAGGAAAAAATGAAGTCCAAAAATTTAGATAAGGAGTATTCTCCGATTTCTGGAAATCCAGAATTTTGCAAGCATAGTATAAATTTAGCTCTTGGAGATGGAAGCGAAATTGTATCTAATGGCTTGGTACGAGCAATAATTCTATTAATAATAATATTTCTAATTTGTGTTTAAAGAATTAATATGCTATGCTAATTTAAAAACTTTAAATTGTTTTGTAGAATTCAACTGTACAAAGTATATCTGGTACTGGAGCACTTTGGGTCGGCATGAAATTTCTAGAACATTTTTTCCCATCTAGCAGAGACGTATACATTCCAACGCCTTCCTGGGGAAACCACGGCCCTATAATTAAATTAGCTAAGCTTACTCCCAAGACTTATAGATACTATGATCCGAAAACTTGCGGATTAGATTTTCAAGGTGCCCTAGATGATATAAATGTAAGTGACAATTTTATACCTTAAACTCATTGTCATTTTGCATGTAAACTGTGAAAAGCTTAGTAAAATAATTGAAAAGTTATTATTCTTACAAACCTGATTATCCTTTCAGAAAATTCCAGAAAAATCTGTCATTTTACTGCATGCTTGTGCACACAATCCTACTGGAGTTGATCCAAAACCAGAGCAATGGGCAGAATTATCCCACTTGACTAAGGAAAAGAATCTTTTTGTCTTCTTCGACATGGCGTATCAAGGATTTGCTTCTGGTAAAGCAACACTTGAATAAAAAACATTATAAGCTATTAAAAATTAAATTTTAGTCTAAAATGATTAAATTATGTGCTTATTTCTGTAGGAGACGTAAACAGAGATGCCCAGGCAGTGAGACACTTCGTAAAAGATGGTCATAAGATTGCCCTTGCTCAATCATATGCAAAGAATATGGGCTTATATGGTGAGTTTCATTTTCATAATTATATATTCACTATTTTAGTAATACGAATAATAAAAGACACATTTTTTTCCAGGCGAACGTGTCGGTGCATTTTCGTTGATTTGTTCCGACAAAGAAGAAGCTGCCCGAACACTCTCGCAGCTTAAAATCTTGATTAGGCCGATGTACTCAAACCCTCCTATTCACGGAGCTAGAATTGTTTCAGAAATTTTAGGTAGCCCAGAATTAAAGAAGGAGTGGCTTAGTGATGTTAAAGGAATGGCTGATAGAATTATATCAGTGAGGGCGAAATTACGAGAAAACTTAAAGAAGTGCGGAAGCACACGAGATTGGTCTCACATCACTGACCAAATTGGAATGTTCTGCTTTACTGGCCTTAAAGCTCCAGAGGTAATTATAAAAAAAATTCAAAATTAAACTTATCCTTATCTATTTCTACCTTTTGCAATTTAATTTGATCAATTTCTTTGTTCTTAATTATTTTAGGTGGAAAATCTGACCAAAAACTTCAGCGTGTATCTGACAAAAGACGGTCGAATATCAATGGCTGGAGTTACATCCAAAAACGTCGAGTATCTTGCTTCCGCAATTCACGATGTTACAAAGTAAACTTGATTATTGCACGATATCAATAAGTCTTCGTCCCACGAAAACTTTACGAAATCTCCAACAGAGGATCGTGCTTCATTTCCGAAAAATACTACAGGCTTTTAAACCATATTTACATTTATCCAACACTATATTTTTGTAAAGTCACTGCTGGCAGTGTAGAACGTATATTTTCTAATTTTATTAGCTTTATTTTGTATTTTGCATTTCTTTTGTCAAGTCTTCATTTTAGAAGCTGTTTTAGATTTTTACATCTCTAAGGAATACTTGGAATTGTTAACGGGTTGTTAAAACGTATTTAGAGTCTTAACAAAGAGATTATTATATTCAATCAAAGTATTTATCTGTAATGGCACGTTCCAAAGTTCGTGTCAAATACTTTCAAAGTTGTTGAATTAACAAGATTTAGGAAGAGAAGAAATAGTAGAACAGACGAGAAAAATGTCGGCAATAAAAGAACTTTTTGGAAGTTCTGTGTCAATATTGGATCGCGAATTTATTTCCCCTTTTTCAATTTACTAATCTGCTTTACTAATATTCTCTCAGCAAAGGTATATAATCTGCATAATAATTTTATGTTAAATTTATGTATACATATCTTGTTACTTTCAAAGTTGTTTTTTTTTATATTTAGCTTAACTTTGCTGAGATAAAAACAATTCATTATTTTCTTTTGCTTCCAAATCTTGAAAATATTTACGATAATTTGGAACAATTTACAATCTAATCTTTATTAACAGATACAAAGTTTTAGCGCTTACTAATTGTTTATTGTATAGTTAGCAGTGATAAAAATTATTTACATTCCGCAGTTTATATATATATATATATATGTGTGTAGATATATATAAATAATTATATAGAGTATGTAATAAACACATGAAAGATGATATTGAAGAGAATTGTTTTTCAGGCAAATTTGTCAAAAGCGTCAAAAGGTTATTGCGTTTATATGTACCAATTATTTTAGGACATCAAAATGATTTATCCTAGTGGGGTAGAGCGCAGGGATGTTTTTAATATAAATCACCCTCTAGTATCCTTGTATTTTATTGACGCGAGCCGAGAATCGACCTTTTCGTTAGGTTACCATGGAGCCCGGTAGAAATGATGTGACCCTTCTGTTTATCATCGCTCCAGTAATCATTAGACTATATCTAATTTAATTTATAAAGTGATTAACTTTAGATAAAAAGAATTAACTAAAAATGACTGGAACGATCGAGGAAGTTTTGACCGAACTTGGATGGGATGATGGCTTTCGGATTCCAATCGCTAATGAAGAGAACAAGAGGCTTGAAGAAGAGGTAAGAAAATAAATAGTCCTACTAAGAATACGTAGTTATTTAAATAATTAATTTATATTATTAAAAATATAATTTTTTCTATTTGTTAAAGGTGGAGAGAAAAAGAAAGTTGAAAGTTTCTTTATCATCGAAATTAGAAGCTAAAGAAGAACTTATTCAAACAATAAAGAAAAATATCGTCAACCTTGAGTCTCAAAGAGATCACAATCAAAATCTCATTACGGCTCATTCAGCCCAGATTGAAGCTGAAAATAATCTTTATAGAACATCTCAATCTGCATTATCCAGTCTTAACCAAGAAATCCACAAATTCGAGAAAGAAAAAAAGGAAGCAATGGAAAGAATTTCTAAAATGGAAAAGGACTTGGCAACAATTAATGAGAAATTAAAATCAATGCAATCTACTATAAAACTGGATCAAACTCGCCTGCTTCACTGGGAAAAAACTTTACAACGCGAGGAAAAAGATAATGAATTAATTCAACAATTCATCAAGTCTGACGCAAAAAAATTCAAGGCAAGTTGAGTAAACGAAAAAATTAAGAATTAAAATTATTTATATAATTTTTAAATTTTATGATTATTTAGGAATACGAGTTGAAGCGTCAGAAACTAGGAGAAGAATTAGAAGTTTACAAAGCAGGGATTGTGAAGGCTGTTGATAAAGTCAGTGAGATGGAGGTAGTTTTGGATCGAACTGCAAAAATGTACGTCCTAGCTTTGAAAGAAAGACGTCAATTAATTAATCAATGGACCCAGAGTGTTCTTGTTTTGAGACAAAGGGACAGCGCTATTCAAGAATCTCGCAGGGTGAACAATTTTTTATTATTTGTTTGTATTCAATTTTCCAAAAATTGAGATAAAACGTTATTAAAGCCCTTGTCTCTATTTTGTATTTATAGGAAATTGAAACGTTGCGAGAGATTGCAAAAGAAAAGATGGAAGTACTTCAAGAAGCGGAACAATTTTTAAATAATCAAATTGTAAATAATAAAGAATTAGAAGACACCATTCAGCAATTGGAAAAAAAAGTTACATTGGCTAGAGGAGAGCAACGTAAGCTTTCAGAACGGATTGACACTTACGAAACGGAAGTAAAATTAATTCAAATTAAAATATATTACTGAAAAATAAGATAATCAAAATTAAGTAATGATTTTTTAATACTTATATTGGCATTGTTTTCAGATTCACATACAGAAAAAGCATTTAGAAGAGTACGCTCAGCAGACGCAGAACAAACGAGCTTGTATAAAAAGGAAAAAAATTGAAATTGAAAATAAACGAGTGAAAATGAACGATTGTCGAAAGCAGATTGAAGATTTAAATGCTACTTTGAAAGAGATTAGTAATCAGAAAATAAATGTCGAAGAAAGAACGAGGCAATTGGAAAAAATGATTGAGGTGAAATTAATTCATTAAAAATATTTTTAAAATACAAAACAAGGACAGGTTTTAAATTTGATTTATTATTAATTTAATTTAATACCAGAAAGAAGATAAGCATAAATCGCATATTACGAAAGAAATGAACCGTTTCCAAGCTTTAATTCTGCGCTCAGCTAATCAAATTGGCGAAATGGAAAATGAGAAAAAAGTAATCTCTTTGAGATGTCAGAGTGAGAAGAAAAAAATCGAAACCTTAGGAACATTTCGCGTGAAAGTAGAAAAATTGCAAAAAGTAAAAAAAACGGATCTTTATAATGTCGAGCTGGAAGCTCAGAAGTGTGAAATACGACTTCAACGTTTGACAGATGTTGAAAACGACAGAGATCAATTAGTCAGGAAACAAAAAGTTCTCGAAGATTTGCAGAAGGTTTATACTGAAAAAATGGAAGTTTCAAAATTACTGCAGACCCAATTAGATCATTTGGAAGTAAGTTAATCACAAAAAATTTACAGTGATTACGCATAATTAAGCGTAATTGTATTAATATTTTTTATATTTTCCAAAGCATGACTTGAGAGAAATGACACAGGCTCTAGCAAATAACAAGGAATTAGAACGCCTAAGAAACAAAAAACAAGAACTGTCTTTACTAATAGAAGGTGGAGAAAAACAACTTAAATTAGTTCAAGCGACAAATGAAGAAAAACAAGTAGAAGAAAATTTATTGAGACTCAAAGTTAATCAAGCAGAGAAATTAATGTCCAGTATTGATGGAAAAGTCTACAATTTAGAGAAATATAGACTTCAGATAGAAGCTGTGAGTAAAGAAATTGATTGTCAAATAAGGAAATGAAATAATAAAATTAATCAAATATAAAAATTGATAAATTTGAAATAAATTTCCAGGGTATGCAAGAAAGGATGGCGGAAATCAAAGCTCAAAAAGAAGCTTTATCAATTCAACAACGAGTAGCTGAAAGTGAATGTTCTGAACTTCGAAACATAATTTTTGAAAGGAAGACTCGAATTCAGCAATTAAAATTCAGATACGACAATAGTAATGCCCTTATTGGGGTAAACCCAGCAGACGGGACGCCTTTGAATACAACGTATTTGAAAATACAAAACGCTCAAGAAAAGTATTTACTCCAAGAACAGGGTGATGAATTGGATAGAACAATTAGAAAAGCTGAACAAGAGATAGAAAGCATGGAAAATACTCTGAGGATCGTAAATGCTTGCAATGATAAATACAAATCGAGTTTAGCTCCTGTAGATGAAAATGGACCAGAAAAAGCTGAACAAAAAAAATTAGATGAGGAGATGTATAATGTAATAGAAAAAAAGAGGCAAAGGAAAGTTCAACTTGAAAAACAGCAGGAAGAACTAAAGGTAATTAATTTAATCTTTAGTAAATAAGAGATTGAATTTTCAGTTCACAATAATATATTACAGAAAATGGAAGATAATTATCAAATACTTGTAAAAGATATCGAAAGGACGAAAGAAGAGAGACAAAATAAGGAAAGCTTCTTGGCAAATCTGAATAAGCAAATTACTGAACAGAAGGAAAAACTTTCAAGAGCTGAGAAGAGTCTTCGAAAGGCTTTTAAAGATATTCAAAACATGTGCATTTGTACTGATGATGAAACAATTTTGTGGCAAGAGGTAATTCATTGAGAATTTATGTTTACAAAATTTGTCAATCTTCGAATAAAAATAACAAATGGGTGCTTCTTGCAGAAAGATATTGAAGTTAGAGAACTTCAAGAGCTAAACAATTTGGCTCTCCAACAAATAGCAGAATTTACCATTCGTCATGTGGAGGCAGAGGCATATGTTAAAAAATGTCTAGCTTCTCGACATATAGAATTGCCTTGTAAATACTATATGAAACCATCACCTAGTTCCAGTAAATGCGAAAGTCTTGCTAGCTCAATTGATATTAGATTTCGTTGTGTAAATCGTGCCAGCACAAGAACGACATCTTCATCTCGGGAAAGCATTAGTTGCATTATCAATTTTGAACCTCAATTTTCTGACGATGGTATTTTTAATTTAAATGTTCTAAATCAGTTTAAGGAAAATTCAAAAACTTTTATTTTTCTTTTTTCCTTTCAGCCTCAAGTAGAAGCAAAACTTCCCAAAAGAGTTCAATAAGTCAAAATTCAAAAAACAGAGATAAAAGAAAAGTGCAACAGGTTGCCAAAAGCAACTGAAATATACGATAAGGATTTAATAATGCAATATGAAAATAATGCAATATGGACTTTAAAGAAGTGGTTTTTATTTACTATTCTTAATAATTTATTAATGGATATTTGTACTTTAATTTTTAAATAAAATGTGCTATTATAACAATTAAAAGATTCCGTAGAATTTTAGGGGATTTTTAATTCTCTTTGTCAGGAAAATTTGTCTAAAAATTGATCAGAGAAATGTAGGAGAAATTGAAAAATTGAACCTTGTTAGCTACCCTGTAACTTTAATTTCAAATTAAAATCCCTTACCGAAAACTGTATACATATATAAAAAAATCTTGCCTAATTGTTTCATATAGCTAGCTTTTAAAGTTTTTGAATTTTCACTATTTTCAAATCATTCAAATCTAAAAAAGGGAAGACATAACCTCAATTTTTAAAGAAATTCTTTCAGTTGTCAAGACAAAAATATTCATATTCAAACAAAATTATATATAATGGCACAGTAACTGGATAACTTATCTTTACGCTTCTGAATATCAAAACACGATAAAAAGCCGCAATATCACGATTTATCTTACCAATGTTACAAAAGCTTTTTGGAGCCGTATTGCATCGTGTCCCTTGTGTTCGTGTATTAACCGGTAAAACAAAAACAGTAAAATTTTCAATAGAAAAAGCAAACTGTGCCGTAATTCGAATTCGTAAGGTAAATAGAGATAAGATCCTTGATAAGAGGAATACAATACTATTTAAAAAAACTGAGTTTTTAACAACTAGACGCAAAAATATACTTTATCAAGGAAGTGGATAACCTCACTATATTCTTATTAGATATTATTTGACCTTGTTCATAAATTATCTTTTCCGCAAAACGATCACAGTTCATTTATGCACGATAAATTCTCATTTTATCACGTTTTCTCCTACTCTGAAAAGTCTTTCATTTTCAATTATGTTTTTTGACGATTTCCAGATGACTGAGGTTACTTTAGTAAACAACAATAAGTGCTTTGGGGGATGGCAAAAGGTCTATTCTCACGAAAGGTATTTATTTACTATAAATTATCACGATAATTATCTTTCTTATAGTATATTTAAGGTTATTATTGACCTACTGTAAACGTTATTTTTAATTTTAATCCTAACATTTACTATTTAATTAAATATATCTTCAATTTTAATTAACTTTCGTATAATTGATTTTCTAAAGCTTAAAAGAAGTAAATTTTATAATCGTTGGAAAAACTATATGCTTTTGAGAATCCAAAAATGTAAGTAGGAACACATTTTCTCACGAAGATAAAAAAATTATTTCAGCACCGAATTAAAATGTAAGATGAACTTTGGTATATATTTACCACCACAAGCCGAAAGTGGTCCGGTACCAGTAATCTATTGGCTCTCAGGATTGACATGCACAGAAGCAAATTTTGTACAAAAAGCTGGAGCTCAAAAATATGCAGCTGAGCACGGAGTCATCATCGTTGCACCCGATACGAGTCCTCGAGGTCTTAACATTCCTGGTGAAGAAACCTCTTGGGATTTTGGTACCGGTGCTGGATTTTACGTGGATGCAATTGAAGAGCCATGGAAAAACAATTACAGAATGTACAGTTACATAACAAAAGAACTACCGGCTCTGATAAACGAAAAATTTCCAACTATACCTGACAAACAGTCAATAATGGGACATAGGTATATTTTTATAAAAAAGTTTTTTTTTTTGAGAAGATATAATTAAAAACTAAGTTATTAAATTAAATATTTTTAGTATGGGAGGCCACGGTGCTCTAATTTGCTGTTTAAAAAATCCTGAACAATACAAGACGGTCTCAGCTTTCGCTCCAATCTGCAATCCAGTGAACAGTCCCTGGGGACAAAAAGCCTTCTCGGGTTATTTGGGCGAAGATGTAGGCCAATGGAAAGAGTGGGACTCCACTGAACTTGTAAAAAGTTACAACGGACCACCCTTAAACATTCTGATCGATCAGGTAATGTTCATTCTATTAGTCGAAAGAAACTTTAATTTTTATTTAAATTATTATTATTATTATTTTTATTAAACTCGGACTCATTTCTGTTCACAGGGCAAAGAAGATAACTTTTACCCAAAAGAACTGTTGCCTGATACTATAGTAGAAGCAGCACAGATCGCCAAAATGTCTTTGGTGCTCAGGATGCAAGAAGGCTACGACCATAGTTACTTTTTTATATCTACCTTCATCGAAGATCACATCAAACACCATGCAAAATATCTCAAGAGTTAAGAAGTCTCTTAAAATCAGGAATCAAGACCACAAGAAAATGATATACTTTTAAAATGTTTAAACCTTTCTTTAATCAGTTTCTTTTTTCTTTAAAGTTAAATTTCTGTCTCCCTTTGTAATTGTTCTACACGTTGGTAAAATATGTACTGATAAAATAATGATTTAGTTACTGTGAAAGTCACGTAATCAAACAGTTTACACACGCACCTTTTGTTAAGAACAATAAAAGTTATTGATAATTCTCACTCCCGTCGTGTTCCCAAACCTTCTCGGAATTTGTGCCAGGTCATTAACAAAGGTGTTCGCTTCTCCCAAATGCTTTTGTTGCCCCATTTCTCCCACAAACTACAATACCAATTTTTGATTATTCATGATGCGTAATGTATTTGATTTTTAAATAATATGTTTGATTTTTTATATACTTACGCGCCAGTGAAAGCCCCTCCTAGATGCGCAACGTGATCAAATACCCTCCATCGCAAAACGGCACCTGTTAGATCCAACGCAACTATTGCTTTGAACAGCTAACAACAAATAACGAATGAATTAGAAAAATAATTAATTCTATAATTCAAAATAAAATACTAAAAATAGAAAGGCACCTGCGCTGCTGAAAATGTAAACATGGGAAGGAAAACTATACTAAGCTCTATTGAAGGAAACTGGGTACACGTGTATCCGAGGACTCCCATTATAGACCCAGACTGTAAAATAAATTTGTTTAATTTGTATTTCAGTTCTCTAGGTAGATTTTAAGGTAATCAACACTTACGGCTCCAAGTGACTGTCCTGGACGATTTACAAATACTTTGTACAAGTGACTGGCAAAATTTCCAACCACACCACTAATCAAATACATGGCTACGAATTGTTCGGGTCCAAGTTTCTGAATCGCCGGTGTACAGATATTGTACAAACAATACATATTTGTAGCGATATGCCAAAATGAATAATGTGAAAATGTCGACAGTAGCATTGGAGGTCCCACCACACCTTCGATTAAATAAAAATACTTGAATAGACGGTATCAACTATTTTCAGAGTGTCTAGGTGCACCGAAAATATTTTCACTACGCTTACCGAATTTCGGTGCACCCTAGGACAATTATTTTCAGTATTCCTAACGATCTGCATCATCAGTAGTTTCTCTAGATTTAATTTTAACATAAAACATAACTTTTTCCAAATACTATCTTCTAATGATGATACAGCTCACCAGAGAATACCTGCATCATCTAATATAGATCAACCAAGAAACTGTTTTAATCTCGAAAGGCACTTACGAGCAGATGGATTCGATGTGAAGTACAGATTCATGGCTTTATTAAAAGCCGGTATCCTCCATGCAACAAATACGAGAACATTTAGAAAGCATATAGGTGCGAATACCTTAGCTTCAGGAGTTAAATTTCTCCACCAATTATAAGCTTCAGCTCTGAAACCTCTTTTCTAAATAAAAACCACTTTTGTAAAATTTATTGTACAATAATTTTGTAACATACTTAAAGTATAGTTTTAATTTAAAAATATTTTAAACTACTCACTGGGACTTGACCATGCCTAAGCGTATGTATGAAACTGTTAGCCCTCGATCGCATCTTCTCATATTCCCAAAATGCTGCACCTACTATGGAAACTCCACTAATCTAGAACCCATAATTCAAGTTCTTATTTATACTAAAAATTATTTGAATACAATACATAATAAGACATCTACTAAATCCTTCACTTTATCTGAAGAAAAATAACTTATTTATCAGTCTAAATCAAATGAAATTCATACTCCACAACGAATACAATTTAAGTTTAAAAAAAGGTGTTAAATAATGAAATCAATATAATAAATTAATAACAATAAAAAGGAATGTACCGTTAATGTGAAACCAAATGTTCTCCAGAACCTGAGACGCATGGGTCCGATTTCATTTGTAAATACCGACACTAACGGTTTCTCATTGTCCACGATTCTATCCCTTTTGAAACTTCTGACAACTCTGAGTGAATTCGGAAACTGCAGATTCTTCCTGTGACTTTGAAAATTTGCAAGAAGGCTGCAAGTATATGAATAATAGCCGGCAATCAGGAAAAAATAAATTACAGTTTACGACAAAACCTCAAAATATAAAAACATTACCATTTGTTCGTTGCATCGTTGAGACGCAACAGAGCTCTGGTCGCCATAGAAAATCTAAATTTTTACTAAATTGATACTGTAAATAATTGTCAATATAAATAATTACATAATTTAAATATCCTTTAATCTATTTATGAGGAACTATTAAAAATTTCACTTGATTTCCAAAACCTCCAAAACGTGTATGTGCGTCATGTGCGTGGTCTGCGTGGCATAAGAAGAATATACGACATAAGACGATAATTTATCAGCTGATTGTCAGTTCAACGAACCCGATTGGATAAATTCTTACGTTTACGTCTGGTTTAAGCTTAAGCAACTTTAAGGATAGAACTCAGGTCTCAGACAGCTGAGACAGACAGACAGACAGACAGATGACAGATGACAGGCAAGCAGGGGGATTTTTGAAAAATTGTTTGTACTGTGTAAGTTCACTAAAATGAGCATTATTATATAAAATTATTGATCATACTTGAGTTCAATAAGCAAAAAAATATGGATATCTGTTGATTTTTCAAAAAATGTGACTTCAAGCAACTACTCAAATTTTACTTTTGATTTTAACGCCTTGATATAAGCCCGACAACGCAAGCGCACTCCAAATTCATTGTTTACTTTCACTTGGAACATAAATGACAGTTTTATTTGTTTATACCAAAAAAGATGTTATCGTTATTTTAAGGTGACTTCATTAAACCATTTCTCACATATGAAAATAGGTTAAAAATCTCAAGATATTGCGGAGAAACTTTTTAACCTACTTTCAAAACTCCGTTATTCCGTTTGCGAAAATGCCAAGATGGCGACAGGGGTGGTTTGGTAGCAGAATTTCGTCGGGTTTTCATCACATTTTCTAGCTAACTATTTCAGAAGAGGCTCTTAAAGATAGATAAATAGTTAATTCCTCTACATCTTCAACTTGCGAATGAATTTCGTTAACCCGCGAGTGCTAATTGTGTGAAATACGACATGATGTCAGTTTATTGAGGTTATACGTCGCATCGATATGTCGCTCACTCTTCCCTCAAATGATCCAAATATTCATCGAGTGGAGTGTTGTATTTATTCTGTGAGTGATGTGTGTATAGAAAAGAGCACATGGATCTAGGAAAATCGGTCAGTGGGAAAATATGGTGATAGAGATTCATCGTAAAGTGTTTGTTAAGATCGTGAAATTGTCCTGATTCATCATTTTACGATGATGGGCATTTTGTATGAAAAGAGGCCCTTAAAAAGGCCGAGGCTGGGCCCCCCTGACGTTTATCCCCAGGAGCCGAGGCAAAAAGAGGACGAGTTGACATCCGTAAACGTCAAGCATGGCTTCGCCACAATGCCCCAATTATCCGATGAATTTGGAACTGCTAGGAACTGCAGTATCACTGCTGCAAAGGTCGGAGCTTATTTCAATGGCATCCTCGCCAGGAAGGAAGAACTGGCTACGATGCCCGATACTGGCAGGAAAAAGCAGCAGATCAATCCCAAGGATAATTTTTGGCCTGTGACTGCCAGGACAAAAAATGGAATAGAAGCTTGGTTCAAAGATCTCTCTGGCTCCAAGTCTCTCATGACACTCGCAAAGAAAGCGCCCAATTTCAACAAGAAAGAGGAAATATTTATGATGCTCTGCGAGTACCAAGTTCCTATGCTTAGAGCTGCTTGGTTTATCAAACTCAGCTCTGCTTACACTGTCGCGGTTTCGGAGGCAAAGATTAAAAAGAGACAGTTACCCGATCCTACTACAGGTAAGATTTGTTTATTTCTTATTCAGTTTCTTTTCATTTGATCAGAATTTTTAGCATATATTAAATTCATTAATTAGGTTTTATTGTTCATTTTTTAATTGTCAACACACATGTCATTCCTTGAATCTTTTTAGAATGGACTGGAACTTTAATCAAATTTCTGAAAGATCAATTATCCAAACTCCAAGAATGGTATCACCTGGGTAACCCAACCTCCAGTACCCCAAGTAGCAATGGAACTCTAAACGGAACTTCTTGCAACAACAGCACTTTGAACAACACAACACCGTCTACAAACACTGCGAACGGCACAGTAAATAATCAGCCCTCCACTCCAAATTCCAACTCGCAATCAACCTCAAGTACAGCGGGCATGAACGACGAACATAAACTAGCTCTCAGACAGTGGCATTACTGCATAATGCTTGCAAAATACATGTTCGCAGAAGGACTCCTCGATAGGCAAGAACTACTACAGTGGATCCTAGAGTTGCTGGATAAGATGAAATCCGTCCCTTGCGATGATGGAATTTTAAAACTACTATTGCCGCTCGCTTTAAAATATTTGGAAGAATTTGTTCAATCAGAGTTGCTGGCTAGAAGGCTTGCTTATTTATGCTGCAAGAAAATAGCCCATATGTGCAGCAATGTCGATACAAGTTTTAATCCTCAGAGTCCTTCTGTCGCGCTTCCTGTAAAACCTGAAATTAATGGAAAAGATACCGCACCGCCGCCACCAGCTGTAATTAATCCCTTGACTGTAGCGTTTAACGATTATCTTTCCTGCCCACATCACAGAGATATTATTTTACAACTTTCGGCTATAATACAGGTAAAAGAAGACGCCTCATTTTCTCAAGGTTGTCTCAGTTGTTCCTCTATGCTCAAATCACACATATATTCATTTATTTATTTTTCAGGCTATCACTCTCGAATGTCCAACCGCCCTCGTATGGAATAGTGTTGGCGAAGGAAAATCACATTCCGTATTGAACGGCTCGCCCCTCGACCACCTTCCCTGTCCTCCTGCAGCTTTACCTTGTCCTCCAGCAACTGCCACCGACCCTACCATGATGAAATTAAAAGCTGCACAAGAAAGCATTCAAGCTCGTTCCCAGGCTGCCCAAAGTCGCTGGTCCTGCGACAAATGGCAGCAGAGTAGCGCCGGAATGACTACGACAAAAGTCCTCGCCGCTCTGGATGCTCTCGATCGCCACAGTTTCGACCGAATGGACCAAAATAACTCCCTAGATACTCTCTATGCGAAGATATTCACCCCCACACAAAAAGAAGCTACGAATGAACGAGATGCGAAGACTGAATATAACCCACAGCAAGATTCTGCGATTATAGAGATCCTCTGCGAGTGGGCTGTAAGTGCCGAAAGATGGGGCGAGCACAGAGCCATGGCTGTAGCAAAGCTATTAGAGAAGCGGCAAAGTGAAGCTTCTGGAGAAAGTAGTGAAAATGACGACAAAGATAGCGTTTGCAGTAATGGAACGCCACCCACTCTTCCTATTTTTCAACCATTACTTATGAAGTTCCTTGATGTTGATGCACCAGTTTTGGATAATAGTTCAGCGCAATCCAAGGCCCAATTTACGAATCTGGTACATCTGTTTTCAGAGTTAATAAGACACGATGTTTTTTCACATGATGCTTATATGTGTACCCTGATTTCGAGAGGGGATTTGATACAAGGTAATTTGAATAATCTATATTTATTCTTTCTTATTATAATTATAAATGTGTGTAATCGAATATGTTATTATATTTTAGGTCCTACAGCTAGTAAACCCAGCACTCCGATTAATCGAGAAAATGTGGATGAGGACAGTCTTTTTCCAGGATTAGAATTAAAGCCAACTAAATTAGAAGTGTCTGATCATGGAAGAACGATGGATTATGACGACAGCAAAATCGATGATGATCTTGATAAGCTTTTGCAGCATATTAAGGAAGACCAACAAAACAGTATGGATGCACCCGACAGTCCTAAGGAAGACGCTTTAGGCGGACATGGACATGAAAACCTCGATTCTAAAACTCCCTCCAGCCCCAGTCGACATTTACTCTACACCACCCACTTTCCTCTTCCGCAGGTAAATTTTACTTATATTTTCTTAAAATATTTCCAGCATTCTGAATATTTATGACACGAAATTTCAATTCGTTATATTATTATTTATTTTTTCAAGGATGAAAATAGTTGTCAGCATGACTGCAATCAACGTCACGTTCTTTTATACGGCGTAGGTCGTGTCCGCGACGATGCTAGACATGTAGTGAAGAAGATGACAAAGGAAGTTTGTAAATTATTTGGAAAAAAGTTCAGCATCGATGTTGCGGAAGGCGGCAAAGTTAAAAAACATTCACGAAATGAATTCAACTTTGAGTCAATCACTCAAAAGTTTCAAAACCTCAGCTATTTTGATCAGCACGTTGTTACTTGGCAGTGTGCAACACAGGTTGTTGAAATGCTAAACACTTTCGCGCTCTCTGGTTCTTCCTACCTACCCGTTCAGGAGCACGTGGCCTTTCTCTTTGATTTGATGGAGCTTTCACTCAATATTTATGGACTGATAGATGTTTGTATTCAGATTTTGAAAGAACTGCCCGAGGTCGAGGGTCAATTGTTAGCGAGGAATAGCACACTAGTCAGAAGTTATACCACAAGCTTGAGTCTCTACGTCGTTGGAGTTTTGAGGCGATACCATTGCTGTTTACTATGTAAGTAACTATTGATTTTCTCATTATTATTTTTATTCATGAAACATAAATGTTATAATACATTAATTCTTTGTTCAGTGTCGCCCGAACAAACGATAGCCGTTTTCGATCTACTCTGCAAGGTTGTGAAGCACATCTCCATTCCGAGTGAGTGTAGTTCAGCAGAACGTTGTGTTCTTGCTCACCTTTACGACTTGTATTCAAGTTGTTCTTTGTTGAAAACAAAGCCGCATGGAGTGGAGGCTTTCAATAACGCCCATCCGAAAATTCGAATGGCTCTCTACAGTTCTTTGCAACCGACTCCTTCGAACCATGTCTACAACTCACAGTTTATGGTGGATGTATTTAATAGTCCAAGACGAGGGGGTAAAATTGAACCCCAGTGGGCGAAACAGTTAAACGAAACTCCGGCAAATCGTTATAGTTTTGTGTGCAATGCTATCGTTGCAGTATGCAGTGAAACGGACAATGATAAATTGAACGATATCGCGATCACTTGTGCAGAGTTGACTGCCTGTTGTAATGCCCTCAGTGCCGAATGGTTGGGTGTTCTCACGGCTCTCTGCCGAGAAAACTCAGCCTTCTACATCGACGTCTTGAATCAAGTGGACGTTCAGGATTTAAGCATTCACAATTCCCTTGCAGTGTTTACCTCTATTATGATAGGTAAGAATTTTTTCTTAGACATGTAAAATTTTGTTTACAAGTTACGAAACTAATTATTCCAATTTAATTTCCCAGCGAGACACTGTTTTTCTCTCGAAGACTTTCTGGTGCATGTAGCCTTACCATCTCTGGTCAAGACATGCAACGAAGGTCGGGGTGATGCAGACACCGAAGCAGAAGCAGGAGCACGCTTAACATGCCATCTACTCCTGAGATTGTTCAAAACAAGCGAATGTCCTCAACCAGCTTTATACTCAGTCAGCACGAGTCCTCATCCTCTTCCGAGTGGAAATCCCAGAGGGTACAGCATAAAGTTAAGCTGTGATCGACATCTGCTGGCCGCTGCACACAACAATATTAAAGTAGCTCCAATTTTGGCAGTACTCAAGGCTATTTTGGTCGTTGGCGATGCTACTGCAGGAAAACAACCCCCAAAGAAACCTGACATTCCCTTGACTCATTCTGGGAAGGCAGGAGGTCCGGGCAGTGTGGGAGTCAGTGGAAGCGGACCTGGTGAACTCTCAATAAGTCACATCCTTGGGACAAGCGACATTCTTGGAGGAGGTGATGATCTTGGTCTCGATCTAGCAATGTCTTCCTCCAGTAGTAGCGCGGGGATGACTGCCGAGAGTGTCAAAGGTCTTTCTGATTTTGCACAACACGTTCTAAGACAGATCTGTAGTCAAGAATGGGTTTTGGAACGGTGTCTTCAGAACCCTGAGGAACTCTGCGACTCTGAAATGCTTCTTGATGATGTTTTGACTCCTCGTCAAGCTCAAAGACTGCTGCACATGATCTGCTATCCACAAACTTCCTCAGACGCCTTCCTTGATCAGAAGACACACATCACAAATATATTAGAGAATTTAGAACAGTGGAGTTTGAGAATGTCTTGGTTAGATCTTCAGCTTATGTACAAACAGTTCCCACCGAATTCAAATGACTTGTCTCAGTGGTTAGATACAGTAGCGAAAGCGGCGATTGATGTCTTCCAGCTAAACAACGTTTCTGGGAAATCAGATAAGAAGTCAGGATCAATCTGGCTAGTTGCGCCCTTGGTTTCCAAATTACCCAGTGCGGTTCAAGGTCGAGTTTTAAAAGTAGCAGGCCAAGTTTTAGAGTCTGGTAATTGGTCGAAAAGTGCGAGTAGGGAAAGAGGAAGGTCCAAATCACCTTCTCTTTTTAATCATCAGCCTTTTCTCTCACTTGTCCTTACGTGTCTCAAAGGTCAGGATGATCAGAGAGAAGGATTGTTAACATCCTTGCACTCACAGCTCTCCCAATTTTTAAGCACTAGTAAAGAGGAGAAGAATACTGGGTCTGAAGATCCCAAAACAAGAGAAGTTTTACAAGATGCTCTTCAGCTCAGGTTCAGCTTAGTAGGTGGAGTTTTCGATACAATTCAGAAGAATACAAATGTGACGACGGACTGGACAATTTTACTAGTTCAGCTAGTTAGTTATGGAGTTATAGATCTGAATAATAATTCTGAATTGTTCACGACGGTTATAGACATGCTGGCTACTCTGATTCATTCCACCCTCGTTTCTGATTCTCAGTCGGAGAAAGATGAGAATAAAAAGCACTACCAGAATTTAATGAAGAAGTTAAAGAAGGAATTGGGAGAAAAGAACTTGGATAGTATTATATATGTGAGGCAGCTTCTACCATTGCCAAAATTGACAATGGAAGTAATCGCCTGTGAGCCGATAGGGTGCTTGACAGATACGAAGGGGAATAAAATTACGGGTTTTGATAGTATCGATAAAAAGCAGGTAAGAAATTTTTTTTATTCTACTTATCACTAAATAGTTTATTAAATATTCTCATCTTTAATTAAATTTGTCGTTTAATACCTAGGGACTGCAAGTATGTGATTCACAGAAAGTCTCTCCATGGGAAATACTGGAAGGTCACAAAAATCCAGCGCCGATCTCGTGGTCGTGGTTCAGAGCTGTGAGAATTGAAAGGAAACCACTGACTTACGAAACGGCTCACAAACTTCTTCGATACCATACGCACAGTCAAATAAGACCCTCGAGCTACTATCTAGAACCTCCGCCTCTTCCTCCGGAAGACCTCGAGCCAGACAAAAAGGAATCCGAACCCGGCAAAGCCGATACCCCCATGAGTGTAGACTCTCCAGGACGAATTGGGAGTACTAACGGCGTTGTTGGTGTAGTTGCAGGTGGCGTTGGTAAAGGCAAGGCTATGAAACCCAAGAGACATAGGAGAATCAAGGGTGCAATCACACCCACCGCACCACTGCCTCAACAATTGCAGGTGTGTAGACTTCTAATTCAATATAAATTTAAAAGGTGTACAGATCAATTTTTCAGTATACCAATGTCGTTCTTTTTACATTTGCTAGCCCCAGGGTCAGTCCCAAATACCACAGATGCCGTATAGTAACCAACCACCTCAGGTCGCACAACAGCAGGGAATGTTTACGGGTCAACCACCACAACCTCAGCAACAATGGTATCCTAATCAACAAGGTCATCCTACTCCTCAGCCATATGCTTACGGTCAACAATTACCTCCATCTGCTGTTGGGGGTCCACGTTACGAGAGGCCTGGAATGAATAATCAATCGAAGCAGGCCTTAACAAATATGCTGAGGTTGAGGTTGCCATCATCTCAATTCATGGGATCACAACAGCAACAAAACGCCGCTCCTGTGGGTGGTCCTGCAGGTTTCCAGAGTATGCAGAGACAACAAATGATCAGGCAACAGCTGAGGGCGCAGCACAGTGCTGCAGGTATGAATCCTCAACAAGCTATGTTTAATCCCCAACAACAGCAACCACAACAGGGAATGTACACAGGAATGCAACAAGGTATAAAATGTCTTTTGAAAAAAAGACCATCTATTTTCTAATATACAGTATTTCAGTAGATTGAACTTTAACTTTTCAGGTGTTGGAGGGATGGCTCAAGGTTATGGGGCCTTCGGTGGGCAACAAATGCTCTCGCAACAGCAACAGCAGCAATCTCAACAACAGGTGCAGCAGCAGCAGCAACAACAACAACAACAGTTAATACAGCAGCAGCAGCAACAGCAGCAGCAGGGTATGATGACTCAGCAGCAAAATATGCTATTCCAGAATCAGCAAATGCTAGGGGCACAGAGAGGACAAGAATATATTCAACAAAGGATGCAACAGGGGGCTACAAGACCACCGTATCTTCAGGTATTTTTTTTACCTTTTTATATCTTAACATTTTATTGTTATCAATAAATTAGTATGAGTTGTTTAATTCCAATTTTGTACAGGCGCCAAACGTCACAATGAATACGATGGGCCCAATGGGTGGAGGTGTCCAGAATCAACCAGCCCCTCCTTACAGACAAGCTGGTGGAAAACCTGGAAATGTTGGAGTCACTGGAGTTGGAACAGCGAATGTTGGATTACAACCGAACCAGCACCTTCAACAACAGGTAAGAATTTTTCCGTTATTCTTGGTTAGAAAAATATTCTGTTGGTCCTTTGCATTATTTATAAAAATATTGTCGCTTACAGATATTAAACCAGCGATTCAGACAACAGCAACAACAAATGTTTACCAACATGCAGCAGCAACAACATCAGCAAACACAGCAACAACACGTCCAACAACAGCAAGCTGGAAATGTAGGTCAACAACAAACTCCTCAATTAGTAGCACATCTTCAGCGAAACCTGAATCAGCCTCCTCAACATTCTTATCATCAGCCCCCACAATATTAAACAGAAGGCAAAGGGCTCAACTTCATTGTAAATTGTGTAAGCATCTGAAGAAAACATACTTCCGCGTTAATGAAATGAAAAGTGTTCTTTCCGCAAATGATTTGAACTTTTATAAATAGAATTACGCGGAATGAGTAACTTTATCCGTGCAATCGCGAACGGGAACATATTTTAGCTAATTTTAACAAAGTATTAGAGAAATGTACGAAGAGATCGTATTGTAAGTACACACAGACACTTAATTTTATTATATCAATTATTTTATTGCGCAGTTTTTATTTGTATCAGTTTTTTGCTGTGAAAACGATGTCAGGAATGAGTTGTAATTTTATTCGTATGACTGTTGATATATACGCGTAAATTATTTAATTGGGTATTACATACTCACGAAAGATGGCAATAAACACATATAGTTGTGCCAAATGATTATTGTAATTTCAGTTTCGTTTTAGGAAGAATTTTATTCACGTGAGTTATATATAAAAAAATAGAAAAACAAACTAGGACTATTGACTGTACAAAGAAAAAATATTATTGTACGATATGACAGGCGGTTTTTATCGTATTTCGTACGCTTGCATAATACCGCAGCATAAGTTTATTAACTGTACATATTCGCTGCCTCCATCCAGCAGTCTGTAGCTACATTCCTACAAGATGAAATAATACAATGATTCATTAGTGTTATTTGCCACGACTAATAAATTAAAAGTTTGCCTAAGTTTATCGGTTAAACTATCTTTTTTTTTAAATGAAAGATACCTATTCAAAATGTATATTCTCAAAATTTAAATTTTAAGTAAACATTACGACTTGAATCAATTTTACTGTTTTTATTTATTACTCGACAATTATACGCTTCCAAGTTTTAAAGTTATTTTTAATAAAATTAATAATATTAATTCTTACCCCAAGCCTTTCACCAATATGGGCCTTTTGCTTATCCGTCAGCGAATTGGAGTAAATAATTCTTTCGTTTAGTTGATCTATTACCTGAAAATAAAAATCGTAAGGATTTTCAATATTTTTATATAAAATCAAACAATGCCCTAACTGAAATGCACTGAAAGCAAATATTTCC
>JAUEJJ010000047.1:9515387-9559346 GCA_032164275.1 Synergus coniferae | reverse complement strand
AGATTTACTTGGATTTACTTTCCTATTGTGGACACGCCTTTAATGTAGTTGCCATGGAAACAGGTAGGTATATACAAAAGTAAGTATGTATATTGTTGTCATCAAAAAGTGTTTAAAGTTTCTAAGGTAAAATGTTTTAAAATACCTATTCAAATATATAATAACAGTGTAAAATGAGATTCAAAATTTCGCTACAGAGCAGTAAACGTCACACGAAATTAGTGACTTGTGTAGCTTGGAGCTCGACAGATGAAATCTATTCTTGTGGGTTCGTAATCTATATATTTTTAACAGGAAGCAGGAAATATAAACATTATAAATATTTTTTTCAATTAACAATTACCGGCTAAGATAACCAAGCCCAGGAATTAAATTTCTGTCCTCGGAACATCCCAAAAGGACGTCCTTAATGTGATGTTCATGATTTTATGCTCACTGGGATGTAGTATTTTTAATTTATTTTTATCACATTATTATATATTGTTAAAAATTGATTTTTGTAGTGAAGATCATCTGTTAATATGTTGGCACCTGGAAGGAGGAATGGTAAATTCCTCAATAGTTACGGAATTTCCGACAGATTTTTATCCCACAGATATGCAATGGCATCCTCAACCAACTCAAACTGCTATTGTCTCTTCAAAAAAACAATCTTTGGACGTGCTTCTAATAACTACTACCGATGGTAAAATAATTCTTAACATTTTTCGTCCCTTGAATTTTTTTTATGAACTAAATGACTTACTTTTTTTAAAGGAAAATTCCACTTTGTAAGCAGAAATGGTCGGATAGAAAAAAGCATTTCTGCTCATGTCGGTGCAACTCTCACAGGAAAATGGAGCTATGATGGCTCGGCTCTTCACACAGGTATTAATTATAAAAATAATTTTTGAAAGGATTTAATTAAATACGCGAGTTAAAATATTGAAATTATTTATGTAGCTGGAGAAGATGGGCTCGTCAAAATTTGGTCTCGTAGTGGAATGTTGAGATCGACAGTAGTTAAAGGGACGTTGCCAATCGTGACATCTGCCTGGAGTCCCAATTCTTCAGCAATTCTTTATTCGCAGGGGATGCATCTCATTCTACAATCACTTACTTCCAACTCTAAACCGCAAAAGGTTAAGTAACTTATTTTATGTGAATCAATTTTCAATAACAAATTGATAATATTAATTATTTGATTTAGTGGCTGGCTCACGAAGGTTTAATACTCGCAATGGCATGGAATCAGTGCAACGGTCTTATAGTAACTGGTGGAGAAGACTGCCGATACAAAGTAATTCTTTTTTTCAATTGTATGATAATTTTTCTCAGTGTGTTAAATTTAAATTTATTTAATATTTTTATTTATTTGATAGGTTTGGAACTCTACGGGTAACCAACTTTATAGCAGCAGTACTAATGAACATCCAATAACGGCCATAAGCTGGTGTAATTCTGGAAATTATTTTACAATTGGTTCCTTCAATACAATCAAACTCTGCGACAAGACTGGGGTAATTAAATTCCACATTGCTTAAGTTATAAAAATATGGAAGTAAAATTATTTGTATAGTATTTATTTTCTTACCCATCAAGTTGAATTTTAAACAAGTTCCTAATTTTTTAGTGGTCTCATTCATTGGAGAAATTGAATGTAGGCAGTGTGTTCAGCATTGCCTGGTCTGGTGATGGTACTCAGGTGGCCATGGCTTGTGGAAGTGGAAATGTTATTACAGCTCACATAATCGACAGGTGTTAAAATAACTTTAGTTACATGTATTATAACTTAATAATAGATATTCGAATTCTTTAAAAGTTATATTAATTCTTTTCCATATGGCATTATACAGGAGACTCGAGTGGAACAACTACGAAGCCAAATTAATTCGTCGAAAAGCAATAGAAGTGAAAGAAATCGGAACCGAATGTCATGAAATTTTGGAAATAGCAGATCGAGTTGTACTACTAGAATTTGGATTTGATCATTTGGTCGTTATTACTCCGAGTCAATGTCACGTTTATTCCACTTCGAACTGGAACACTCCAGCAATATTTGATTTAAAAAATGGATCGGTCTCTGCCGTCCTTCTTGCAGAAAAGTATAATAAATAACTCATTATTTCTAAGATTAATGATACCTTGATAATAAAAGTCCCACATTTTCTCAATTATTTTATTTTGATAGACATTTTCTCTTAGTCGAATGGAATATTTTAACTCTCTACAATTACCAAGGCCGATCTCTAGGAACTCCAAAGTGGAAAGGAATGACTCAAGAATTGTTGTATCCCGTCTGCATTTCCCTGTGTCCTGATACTTTGGTTGTTAGAAACCAAAGTAATGAAAAATGTGGGTAATTAAACTAGAAAACCCTTGAATAATTAAATTATAATCGATTTTACTAATTCTCTTTCCTCGATTGACTATTTTATTTAATTTGTTTTAGTATTACACGTCCTAGATGTTTCGTACGGAAAACCAATAACGGAACTTCAGTCATACACGCATCTTGAAAATGTGACACAACTTGCTCTAAATCACGTTGGAGGAAATAATAATCGGCAGTTAGCTGTGATCGATACGAATAGAGATTTGTATCTTGTTTCTATTAGATCTACTGGATTTGGACGCGTTTGTAAAATCGGTGAGCTGTTTTGGATTTACTTATTGGTATTTAAAATTTTTGATATACAAAATTATCATGGTATCTTTCTACAGCTGTTATAGCTCAAAGTATCTGCTGGGCAACTGATGCAAATGTTTTGGCTGCGATGCTGGACGCGACTTTGTCTGTTTGGCTTTGTCCTAATTGTGTTCATTATAGTGATCGAAAAGCTATTAGAAAGACAAGAATTGACAAAGAAAATAGGTGGGTTGGTGATTAAATTTAATTATAATGCTGTAAATTATTAATATTTACTTAAAAAATATTTATTACTCTCAGCGAGTATGGAAAGCAACCAAGCATAGTGAGGGTTCAAAATGGAATGGTCACTGTGAGACGAGGTGACGGAGCTTTAGTCGTTTCTTCTTTTTATACTTTCTTCACCAGCTTGCATAGACATATATTGCAAAATCGCTGGCCGGAAGCTCTTTCACTTTGTCGAATCGCGCAGGTAGACAATATTTAAGTAAAATAATTCATCAAATACCTTCAATGAAAAAAATTTAGTTTCATATTTTTACAGAACGAAATTTTGTGGACTTGTATGGCAGTTATGGCAATAGACAGTAAAGAATTGACAGTCGCTGAAGAGGCTTGTGCTGCTATTGGTAGATTCGATAAAGTAGAATACATTCGGTATATCAAGGTTTGTTAAACCTCGGCTTAAATTATCTAAGTAGCAAAATTTAAAACAGCATTATGTCTTTTAAAACTGACTTGATTTTTCAGGAACTACCAGCAAAGGCTGAAATTTTAGCAGAAACAGCTCTACTTGCAGGAGATTTATTAACAGCCGAAGGAATTTTACTTCAAAATGGTCTAGTCAGTGAAGCGATTCGAATAAATATTGAAGTTTATAATTGGAACAGGTAATTTTGCTGAGATTTTTTCTTTATAATTAATTATTAAGTTATTACTTCAATAAAATCATTTTTTAAATCAAAACAGAGCCTTAGAGCTGGCGATAAAACATAAAAAGGAATTGGAGGAAGTTTTAGCTGCTCGCAAACACTATCTGCAAGTTATCGATAAGGAAGAAACAAATCAAAGCTACCTCACTTTATCTAATATTTCAAAGACAAATGCTAAGGTATGTCTGAAATCTAGAATTTGTAAACTTTCTTTCATAATGATGTTTTATTTACATAATATTAATTTTTACATTTAGGAGAGTAGCAGAAAAGTCGAAGAAAACGAAGAGAGTGAAAGAGAAAGTAATAGAATCGAAAAGTCTTCTTCTTCCTCCTAAACTTCTATTTTCTTTACAAATTTTTATTTTTAAATCTTCCAGATTAAATCAAGAATTCAAAATAAAATTAATCTATTACTATAATAACACTCTGAGAACTACAACTAAAATAATAACAATTGGCGTAATCACAGCAGCAAGCAACGCAAACTTTTTGGAATTCCATTCCGAAATTTTCATAGGTGGTCCGTACCGAGTTACCAAAGCACACTGTAAAAAGTACAGAAAGAAAATTTGTACTAACGATAATCTGGTAATTTTAAGAGTTTACAAAATATTTTTTATCTTAAGACGAATAATTATAACATAGTTTTTTATTTACCCAACCACCATTTGTTTGGATCCAGATGGCAAGATCTTTCTCCAGGGCACTAGTGAGAGCTTTCTGGATGGTCAGAACAAATTCTGGCTTTCCTTGACGAACACAATCAACAGCAATTCCTCCAGCGACCGCATAAATGGCAATAATTTTTCCCCAAGTGATATCTCCGTGGCGGATGATTTCTCGGGAAACGTGAGTCATAGTACTAGAGACGGATTGATCGGAAAATGATCCACATCCTACTTGTCTTGCGATTTTGACATAGAGCTCTGGATGCTGTTTCTCCAACTCAGTTCCAATTGCAATGAGAACTGGAGATACTTCGTTGACAACTGCCACATCTGGAAGCAAGGTCGAACTCATCATCCGTTTGAGTCCCAGCTTTCGATTAAAAATTCCAGATCTCCTCAGTCTTTGTCGAATGTAGTGGGCACAGAGAGAAGAACCCTGTAAGTAATGTTCTAAGAGTTTTATTTATATATTTTGTACCTCTTTCTTTATTTTCATTTAAATGTAAATTAAATTAAAATTTTTTATATTAATATTTTTAATTTTATTTATCCCTACAATTCTAATTACACCGTTAAAGGTTTCAAGATATTCCTCATCTTGAAGAGATTCAGGTCCACTTGAATCAATTTCGAACTCTTCTAACTCAACACATTCCATGTTTAGCACGCGAGATTACTGAATGAAATAGTTTGATGACTGAGTTCACTGATTTTGTAAATATTACAAGCTTATTTACAAACGATTGATTCAAAACGGGATTGTATTCGACATCAATAACCAGTGACTACTTCTATTCAGAAAATGAGAACATATCTTGCAAATATAATGATTCAATATTTTATTATTTATAAACAAAATTGAATTGTTCTCATTTGTTAAGTTTTTAGATTTGAAAATTGAAAAAATGTTTTTTATTAAAATTATTATTACAATCATACTTGTGACACTGTCAATTCCACAGAAACCGAGTGTATCTTCCAACCCATCGTCCGGGAGATTTTCCTGGACACGACGTCGCTAACATTGCTGAATCTTCGGCGTGCAGATCCGACAACATCTAAATTTGCTGAACCTCCAGGACTGATAAGATTTGAGTGAAGAGAAGCTGCAAGACTACTTCGTCTATAATATGGCCGAACTGCATTATTATTTAAGGAGTGGAAGGAGTCCTCAAAACTTTTTAAATTATTTGTCCCCGACATTTCAGTTCAAAGGTATTTTCTCAGCCATTCATAAAATTTGCCACATTTCTAAACTGAAACAAATATCGCTTTTAATTTAAATAACTATTCACTTTTAATTTACGAATATTTAATATTCATAGATAATTAAATACAATTTTTTAAAACAGTGATCAAATAAAATCAGAGTAAATAAGTATTTTTAAATAGTTATTGGACTGAATTTTCAGACATTTACTCAGAAGAATTTGTTTTCATCAAAGATTTCTCATCAACAATTAAAAGTATTGTTTCCAAAAACATTTCCCATGCTTTCTGTTGCAATAAACAAATTATTGTAAATAAAATAATTTGTTTTAGTAAGAATCTTTGGAGAAAAAAAAAATTTTAGTAGACATCTGAAACTTTAGCCCAATTAAATAGTTTTTGATTAGTTATGTTAGATAATTGTTTTTAATGTTTTAACACTTTTTTATAATAAAAATACAGTAAAAAGTTTAACACATTGAGTAAAAGCAGAGTAATTTCACTTGCAACGGACGCAATAATTAAGTAATTATTTAATGTCGTAAACTTGTCTCAGTAGAAAAAATTGGCCCCGATTTCAAGTGGATTCGCGTGTTTTTCGCGCGCACAACCTGTTCATTTGAAAGATCTGATTGCACTGTGCCCATTTCACGTTGTTGGATTTACAAAAAAAAAAAAAGTAAAAGAAGATTACAAGCGTCACTACTACTTTACACCTGCAGACGTAATACTGTTGTCAATCTGAACCGCTTTAAGAAAAAAGAATAATGGTACTGAAGACACAAAAAAGGGGTCGTCCGATTAAAGCCATTCATTAAGTATTCGTAGGACGTATTAAAACTCGCGTCACACCCGATACCACGACCCATACTAATGTATTCTTATCTCAGTTCCTATCAATTGTTTTATTTCACCATTTTTTACTATTCACTTTTCACTATTTCTTAATTTAAAAAATAAAAAAAAAATAATCATTTAAATTTTAAAAATTTAGTTTGAAAGTTTATAATACCTAAATTTAGTTATGAATTCTCATTAGAGAATTAAAGACACGTCAACACCTTCACAAATTCAATCAGTTATTTTAATAATTATTTAACAAGACAAAAATTATATTTCTTCAATTTATTTCTTGGAGATTGAGATATTTATTATTAAAGATTCATTATTTAAGATTTATTTTATGGTTTACATCTTGTTTTGGAAACTATGGAACAAAACTTAATTTTTGGTTTAGAGAATAATTTTAAAATAATTTTTTTCTTGAGTGAAGACTGACTTCTCAGTTATCAACAAGTTTTAGCCTTCGCACGTTCCGTACTTGAGTCAGTTTTATCGACTAACGAGGTCCGGTTCCTCGCATTCATACTGACATGCCTTGTTCTCGACATCCTTAACTCATACGTGCCATTATTTGCCAACAAATAAGTAACATATGGTCGATCATTCATGTTGCAGTATGATTATGATAATATACAGAGACGATAAAGTCATGAAAAATTCAATTCCATCTAATCAAAGATACTGTAGACACTAATCCTATACAAATATGTATTTCTATATTTCTAATTTTTTTTTGGTTTCGAATTTAAAGTGTTCAAGTTTGATCTTAACATACAGAAACTTATTATGTATGAATTTATGTTTTGACACAGTAATTATCTGCAAGTGTTCATTACATGTAAGAAGAATTGCTTCTGACGCAGAAGCGGTGAAGTGCATTATGTTTGAAATATGTAGTTTACTCGACTATTGTGCAAACAATGTAAAAGAAAATAAGTAAAAGACCTTTAGCCTTGAATAACTACTCACGCGACATAAAATCATTAATAGAGAAAACAACTTAATACATGTAAAAATAATTAACTTTTTATTACACTTTTTATAGATGTCATCTCAAGGCTAAAAATATTTTTAAAGAATAGTTATAAGTTCTATAATAATACACAAAAGATTGTATCATTTTTGGACATTTTTTTCCCTAAGATTAAAAAAATGTAAGTTCAAACAGATTCAAACTTGTTGTTGTTGTTTTGTTTTTTTTATTAAAAAAATAATAATAAAATCACTGGTAAATGTAGTTTTTATGTCACTTTTGACACAATCTTAAGAGGGATTCAAGTATGACGTAAGAATTTTAGGGCAGGGGGAAGGGGTGTAAATAAAGGTAAAAATATGCTTACAAATAGTAGAAAAATCTCTTTTCGTCAAAGAGAGGGTCAAAGGTAGCAAAAATTATGCTTATACGTCATACTTGGATGACCCGGTTATAGATTGAAATAAAATTAGTCATTTCGAAATAACAAATTAGAACAGAAATGTGATAGACAAGTGTTACTTGTTACATTTTCCATACGAATATCTTAGTCAATCATTCTTTGATATTAACATGAAAATTTGTGGTGTGCTTATCGAACGAAATTAAGATATCTAATAATTATAAATCAAAATTGCAACTGAATGATCTCGGAATCGAGAAATAAGTAAAGAGTTTTATTTAACAAGAATTCTATTTAATTGCAATTCTTTTTACGACAACGACAATGATATGGTAATGTATAATAATAGAGGCAGGCAACAACTTGGATTGGAAAACAGTATAACTGGCGGTAGATTAACATTAATTTTGTTTTACACGGAAAGCGTAACAACATTCCATTCCAATATTTTAATTATAGTTTACAATCTTTGCGATTTACCTTTAGGCTACACTCGCGCGCTTATGAAAAAAATCTTTCAGGGATAATAGGTATAATAATACTTTCGTTTTTCGATTCATACATTTCCGCGTATGATAGATGTATACCATAACAATTATAACTTAACGAGCTGTTTCATTCGTATCGCGCACAAATTCGAGGAGTCAGGCGTGCAAAAGAAACTCTCGTGGGAAAGAAATATATTTTTTTTTTAAACTAAAAAATAGGTACTTCAAACTCGTATAATTTAGGTAATAAGTATATTAGATATGTAAAAAGTATTTGAAAAAAATCTTTGAGCCCTAATTTACGCTAAGAAATTTTCAACAAGTTTTTATCAATATAAAGCTTATCAACTAACGATTTTACATTTTGATTGTATTTTTTTTATCATAATCTTCGATATTTTTTCATCGAAATAATACTCATAATTTTGTTCAAAAAAAAATAATAAATTATGTTGTATTCCTAAAATAAATTTTCATTTGATTTGACTTAAATCAAAATAATTTTCAAAATAAAATAATTTCCAATTCTCAACTCTTTGAGTGTCATGATGTGTCATGTCATACATTACCATAAAAATAAATAACGATTCATTAACTAAATAAATAATTAAATTTTGAATTGCATAACAAGCTAATGTAATTGACTGATTAGATATTTACCGAACTTGATATGATTACAGTATTTAACAATGGCATTTTAAATGCATTAAATAAAAGTCAAACTCTAATACCAAAATTTTTTTATCGAGAGCAAATTTTGCCGCTCGACTCCTCACGATTTAACTAAATCATAGATTACAAGCTATATGTTGTCAATAAAAGTGCCCTGCGCTTGTCATGACGTTTCGATGCTCGCAATAATTTAATCGATTAAACTCTATTCTACAACACTCGATCTAAACACGTAAATATACAATTTCTGACAATAAATACAAATTTATGTTGCAATGTGTAGTGCTTTACGACGATTAGAACACCGCCGGCTTACCAAACAGAAGATTGTGAGGACGTATTTTTATTTATATATTTCATATAATTTTGCGTCTCTAACAAGTGTCAGAGACTTCACTATCTCTTTTTTTCTCAGACTTCTTTCTCAACTATGGGTCACAAATAAATGATCAAAATTTTCTCAACCTTTGAAAGCGTCCTATTTTAAATCTATAAATAAATCTAATAAATAATCTGAAAAACCTCGAAAAATCTGTCACCTTTCTAAACCAATAGACATCGCTATATAAAAAGCTAGAGCAACTATCCTTAACGCTGAATAATTGACTTATGAGCATGTGGTAAGCCGTCGGTGATTTACATGAAGAATATACTTTAATGCCGGAAACACTTTCGTTGATTTTTCGCTAGACCCAAAGGAATTCATTTTCAAACTTTGTGCATTGCTTTGGACCAACTTGTAAAATTTCCAACGAAGGTTATACAAATCTATACAGTCATATATCGCCTACGAAATTTGTTTGCTTAAATATCCGTCATTACATGAGATCATAAACATATGCATTCCTTTACAAGTATTTCGATAATCGTCATATGGCTCGAACTTAAAAAAAAAGCTCCTAGCGATCAGTACCAGCAGATTAATATAAGTGAAACGACAATCAATCATTAGATACGATTACTTCGGTAATCGTACGTCTTTATTTCTCTATTGTTCTAACTAGGCGTGTGCAAAAAAAATCGAGTATTTCGAGTTTCATTTCAGCTCGACTCGAACGAATTGCGAGATTTTTTTTGCACACTCCTGAATTTAATTCTCTTCTTGATTAATGAAAATTAGAAAATTCTTGTTTCTTACAGTTTTATAGGCACTCCACACTGCATTCGAGAAGGTACGTTTGTCTTGAAATATATCAACAATATATATCTGATACACGTTTGATATATATATATAATATATATAATATATTTATATATATAATATATATTATTTATACTTAACTATTAAACTTAGTTCTTACAATTACGTATGCACCATACAACGCGTTTCGTCGTCTTTGTTACACTAACAGGGATATTACCCTTTGTGATTCGCATCACAGCAGGGAAGAACTATCAATCATAGGTAGAGAGTCCACATTAAATGCCACGACTGTACAATGAAATAAAAATTACTGTGACGAATTAAAAAGGAATTGCTTCCTTTATTCCTTAACAAGCGCCTGAATTCAAATGGTAAAGTCTTTGAATATGAGTCTTGGAATTGGAAAGTGGTCTCGAAAGTGGTCGAATAATTAAGGTCTTGAAATTTAAAGTACAGTAAATATAAAGCCTTCAAGTTTCGAATTTCGAAGTTTTTGAATTTTGAAGGATTCGATTTCTTTGAAAGAGTTTTACATAATAAATAAAACCTTTCGAATGATCAAAAACCATCTGGTTTTGAAGCCTTGGATGAAAAAAAAATAAAAAATAAAAAAAGAGCGGATCCAAAACATTGAGTTTTCTAACGATTTGTCTTTACCTATACAATTAATAGGTAGCTTCACTATTTGGAAAACTCTTTGAGTCGGATGATTGCAGATTGATATGCATGAGACTCGTTAGAGAGGAAAATCGCTGCGTCCTACATCTAAGCCTAAACTATAGAATCTAATGGCAAAATTGTACAGAATGTACTTTGTACAATGTCGAATGCGTCTTGACGCAGGGTGCACACAGTGCACTTAACAATAAGCGTTAATCGATGCATTTCAGGGTTAAAACGAGCATTGAAAAGATCTTACATATTGTCAATTTCGCGTACTCAAAATGGGTCCAGCCATCTTGTAAAAGTCGGAAACAGTAAACAAAGAAAAGGGAAATAGAAAAAAAAAAGTAAAAAGAAGAGAAAAAGTTATCTTTGGTCGTTAATGGAGAAAAAGAAGTATTTGCGTTAATATGATGCAGACCAAAATCACATAGAGAGACGTGGAGTAACTAATGTTCCGGATTCGACGAATCCGAGCATTGGTCACATGCACGCACGACATTGAAGAGACAAATAGGTCGATAATAGATTCGTGATCACGAGGACTGCTTTACTCGATCTCTTAATACAGCATCGGCTGTCAATCACAATTGAACCGAGTCTAACATCTAATTTCATATTTAATATTTCATATTTAATATGTCATATTTAATATTTAATATTGAATATTCCATATTTATAATATATACAGATCGTGTGTTATATTATACTTTATATATAATTATAAAAACAAACTTTCTAACGATGGATTAAAGATTAAAGTTAAGGGAGTAACAGTGCTAAATTAAATAAATGTTATGAAACAAAACATTTATACAAACATTGACGGGAATTCATACGATAACGATATTAAATCATTAAATAAATATGTACAGATGCGTGACGATACTTCTGGTCCGATTACCGTTAAGTATTTGTGTAATTATTTGTTCGCTACGACTTGGTATGCGATTTGGATTATTGTCAAAATTTTGTCACTGCTATTTCACCGCCTAGAATAATGATTTCTTCAATATTTTTTGTCACAGAGATTGTATAGAAAATGGTCTAGGCCTTTCGAGAATTCTTTTTGGTCAAAGGTTCATTCGCCTAAGATGTGATTCGTTCTATGTGATTCGTTCTCGGAGGGAAAACAAATTTTAACTTTTAGCAAGCTAATCTGGTGATGTGGCGTTGAATGGTGGAGCAGTCACACGTAACAAAATCGTTACTTTGTGTGTTTATACAGGTGAATACATAATCTTGGTATCAGTCTCTCGCTACGTACATTTTTGGCGACGATAGAGAGTTGCTACATGGCAGTTGAGGATCACATACCTAAAAATTCCAACTTTTAGGCACCGGCGAATCCGTAGACTTCTAATACTCTGATCTCGAAGTCACCGCTGGCACAGAGTGGAGGGTTATTGAACGTTGAGCAGCGATCGGTTTTGCCGAACCTTATGTTCTCGTCCATCCATATCGCCTGACCATCACTGAAATTTTATGGTAATCGGTTAAAAACACTTTAAATGCTAAATCAACTTTGTTTGCAAAATTGCTTGGTTTAAATTTATGTTTTCCAAGATTAAAACCTACCCGCCACCAATTGTGATCATTTTTGCGTCGGCAGCCATAAAAAGTTCGGCCGAGTGATGTACTCGAGAATCGTTATGAGACGAATCCATGCCTATCCAGGGATACTTGGCTCGTTCTGGATATAAACTAAACAGGAATGTTTCTCCCGTCCCAAAATACGCTTGTCTCTGACCTTTGTCGTCCTTCAAATTTCTCTCACACCATCTCGTAGAACAGTAAGCCCCAAATACCTTAAACAAAAATTACAACGTTAATTCAAGTATGTAATATTGTCCTCAGATTAAAATATCTTGAGATTTCTATTTTTTTATTAAAAGGAGGTAATTGAATAAAGCTCACCTCGTTGTTGCAAGTTTTGATCATTAAAAGAGTTGGTTCGTGTTGCTCAACTCGCACGTAGAAAGTCGTGAGTGAACAGCCATGTTCTTCTGTAGTGTAGAGTAAAATCGGTTGATACATGGTAATCCTAACAGGCAGCCACGACCAAAGTGTGAACAACTGTGGAAAGAAACACGACAGACGTAATTAGTACTTAATAAAGTTAATCTCCCGTTATTTTAATCGCAACAACGACTAATAATTACTGATTGAAAACAACCATTAAATAATCCAAAAACATATCATGCGCTTCAGCATAAAATTCTGAAAGAAATCGCTATAATAAACATTTCACTTTCATAATTTGATGAATCAGTTGACTGCAATAGCGAATGAACCTTAGATTTATCCAAAATCAAATTTTTTAGATTTGCTGAGAAGTCAATCTAAAATATTTTTAAAATATGCACCAGAATTCATGCAAAATTCATGAATAATAATGAAGAAAAAATATATATATATATAAATGATTCCTAAAAATCTATATTTTAATTCTCTTTTTTCCAAGTATTAAGCTGAAAGAATATATAGAACAGATATTATACAAAAATCGTGTTTGTAAATACATTCCTCATGCAGTGAATATAAAAATAAAAAAATCAGGCTCAGGATTTCAAGATGCAAGGAAAAACAACAAATCAAACAAGGAAAAATGATTTTGCAATGAAAATGAGTTAAACTCTTAGTAACTTAGCAGATGAATTACAAAAGGTCAGAAACATCAACAAAAGACAGTAAACAATTAAAAAAAAAACGTGCTAAAAAAATAAGATCATTGGGTCAAACTTTTCTGAATTTGTCAACACTTTTCTATTGCCTAAAGTAGTTAATTAGTCAGACACACTCTGAATTAGTTACGATGCAAACTACCAACTTTATTCTAAATCTAAATAAAGGAATCTACCTAAAGTTCAACCCAGATCTTGCGAAAAAACAACAATAAATAATCCAGCGTAAAATAATCCAGGCATCTGAAAAAAAAACCATTGCCTAACTTTTAATGATTAATTAATTAATCGACAAATGTACGTTACATCGAGAAGCGAAGAGTGACGTTTGCGAAATTAGTTATTAATTATTAAAAACTCATTAATCATTAAAAACTGAGAATTCATACGAGTTGGGAATAAAAATGGGGTTTGGAATAAAATAACGAAAATAGCCCATTGGATAATCGAAAATAATTGTTTTGGCGTAGCGGAATTGACATGCGCCACAGATACGACGAACGGCCTACAAATATACCCAATTTCATATTTACAGATTAGTCGACCGTAAATACTTACATCATTCATATCTAGAATCTGAGACCGAATGCTTTGAATGGGGTAAACACCCATTGAGAGAGCGCGGGGTCCAGGACTGTGTGCACCCTACACCGACCACCATTAAATCCGTCATCATCCGAGAAACGCAGCAAAACACAAGACAACATGGAGCCGTCAATTTTAATAGCATGCTCCTTTTATTTATGCCAAATAAACCTTTGAGATCGATCGATCTTTCTCGTAAAAATATTACATAGCGACTGTTCAATTGTTGAAGGTTGAAATAATTTATGAAATAATTTAGGAAATATTTATCCACCATTTTTCGAAAAGAAATTAATGTCAAAACTTAGAAGACAGGATTTGTCGTATTTCAAAAATAAAATCAATGAGTACTTAAATTTTTTTAAAATAGTAAATGAATCTTAGCCATTCCTATAATAAAAATCAATTTTAGTCATCTTTTTTATTTCTACTGCATTGTAAGAAAACCTAAAGATAGTATTCCTGAAGTAAATATTGTTGAGAAAATTATACAAAAATTCGAAACTGCAAGATAGATCGCCCTAGACTTTTCATTCGTGTTTCACGTTGAGGTTGTTAAGCTTTTTTTTTAATACCCTAGACCCTAATTGCAACTGCAGTACAATCTAAATTGCACATTGATAAACTGAACACTACAAAACATAGACGTGCGTGTTTTATTCAATGAATGTGACAAGCACAAAGTTTTATTTGAAAATTAGTCTACCCTCGCTTCTCCTAAAAATTGCTGTTTCTTTTTCATTTCATTCACCACCTCAAATTTCGTTCCGAGTTTTAAAAATCCTGAATATTTTCTGGGCCGAAAAGTTTTTAGCTGAATTCACTCAATTTAATTCTTCAATAAAATATAGTGGACAAGATAATTTTAATAAATAAAAATGTTATCTTTTCACCAAGCTGAAAGATAAACCAAATTTATTCTTAGAAATAAGACTTTTCTTCGTCAAAGTAGAAATCAAATGTGGAAGAGTGAGAGATTGAAACAAAGTCTGAAATGGTGATTTTGATTATTTATTCTTTAATACGTAAAAGGATTGTAAAGTAGCACAAGTTACGAAATAAACCTGTCACAGTGGTGATTGGTTTCCGTTAAGAAGAGCGTCGTTTGACGATTAGATGGAAACGCAAAACTGACATTGAAAGCTAGCAGCGTCCCTTTTTCTGCGCTTGCACTATTAATATGCTCCTCAAACACTGCAAATCAGTTCATTAAGTCACTCGAAAAAAATGGTGGCAATTGCACATGAACACAATCATTGTAACAGCAAAAAAGCTGACGCGAGTGTCATAAAATGAATGAATGAAGTATATGTGAGTGTACTGAGTAAAAGTTCAGGGAGAGAGGGTAGCACATGAAACGAACGGCACATCTTCCAAAAATATAATCATACAATACCCTGTCTTTGTACGTGTCTTCACATTCTTTCTGAAAACAAAGTGAATCATTGAAAACATTATGGGCACATCTGTATTTACTTTTAGCTAAAGACCAAGTTCAAAGCTTTTTCTCTTTTTCTTTTCGCCAATTTACAGTGTCTTTAATCAATCGAGGAATCCGAAATTAAATTTGAAATTATTTATTCAAATACTAGATTAAATACAAGATTTTGTTTCAGGATCCCCAACATCCCCAATCACTTGTTCTAAAAAAAAGCTAGTTAAGATAGACTTCAACTTGTACCATGCCTACAAAATTTTTTTCCTTCGGTATTACTCTGTTAGTAGTTCAATAAAGAAGAGTTCTACAATGCATGCATTTACAAATAATTTTTCTAATATTTTCAAATTGAATATCTTGCAGCGAGAAGTTTCGAAAATTGCATTAAATGTCTCTGTTCTCAACTTTCCACACTTGAAACACATGAATCCTAAAAACACTACAACGCATACAATGCAGTTTTTACCCTACACCATGTTATTAGTCACAAACTGTCGACGATATACGCTGATTATTAAGTGTAAGAATTGGATAAAAAGTTTGAGAAATATATCAAGGATTTTAATAAGCAAATTTGTAAAAAGTTAAAAAATATGTCATTTAAAGAGGAGGTTTCCTAGAGGCTTTTCTATAAAAATAGTATTGATTTAAATTCATGGAGAAAATATTAAATATTGATTTGAAAATGATGTTTCTACTCACTTCTCTTATGGTGAGGGTGTGTGACATCATTTGAATATTGACTTGCGACTGACTCGTCGGCAAATTGTCGGTGGATCGTGATCTAGCCAGAGATCTTGAACCAGTCAGCACGTTTCGACTTTTTAAAGCCATTTCTGTACGCAAGAATACTCTTGATATGTATGCCGAGCTCAATCCTCGAATTCCAAATGCAGTGCGCAAAAACTTTGCTGGGGTCACCTGAAATTTAAATAACTTATTCATTTCTAATCCAAAAGGCGAACTAATGCAATAAAATGCTTTAGAAGCTCAGAGAATATGAATTCTGATATCTTTCAGAATCTTTTAGAAAATGCGATAAAGTTCCACATATTTACCGGTATTTGTCTGCAAAATTTGGAGAGGGCCGCATCCACTCCGTTTTTGGTGATTTCGATCATCCATTCCGAACTTTGTGAATTAGAGTGCTTATAAAATAATAATATTATAGCCATAGCTACCCTATAGAAGACCTAAAAGAAGAGAGAAGAAAATTATTATTGATAAACCCTCAAGAATTTTTAAACTAACAATGTTTATATTTTTTTAGTCACCTTGATGCCTTCATGAAGAAAACAGTCCATCACTCTGACTAGATGTTGAAAAGGGAGCAACTGTAAGATCCACCAGGTCCAGTCCATGTAAATTCTCTCTGCTCTCGAACCTGAGCAATTCCTCGTTAAGTGCGCCGCTGCCGATTTCTTGAAAAGAGAAGTAAATTCTATAAAGTCTCACATTGTGTAAAATCTTTTTAACTGATTTACTGAGTCATTAAATGTACGTTTAATTGAAAGTAGTGCACTGTAACAAGTGTCTGAATGGAAAATTCTACTGTAAATATTTTTGAATAAGATGGAAATTATAAAGGTAAACTCTCGAGTGTTGATTTGCTTACCACATGCTTCTTTGTGATTTGCTCAACGGTTTTCCAGGTGACTTCGTACAGAAGTTTCGTTTGTGTGATGAACATCTTCTCCTTTGCTGCTACTAAACTGGCCATGCAGTGGTAGCACTGTTCCTCTGCAATATAAATAGCATAAAATATAGAATTTTTTTCAAGCAACAGTTGGCACTATAAAAAATATCAAAATTGAATAGTACAAAGACTGACCTGGCATGAAGTGTAAGAGAAGTGCAGTGATGGGGTAAAGAGATGGACTATAAGTAATATCAGGACAAGCATATCCAAGTACAGATACGATTCTATCCGCAACACTTCTGCCTTTTCTAGTCAAGTTATAAGAAAGACAATGCGTGCTATCCACAAACGGTGGCAGCATAATCGACATTTCTGGCAACTCTGCAATCACAAAAATTTAGAAACAATTAAATAAACTCAGACTATCCAAATGTAATAAAACACATAATTTTATTTACAATTACAAAGAGAAATTCAGAATCCTGGCTTACAACTCAATACTAAAAATGTTTAATACATAAGTAGAATTAAATGTACGAAAAGTGCAGGAGTAACTAAAAATTAGAAATAGGAGGAGGTGCGAGGACAGAAGAAAATGAACAAAAAGCAGAATTGTGTAACAAAACAAATTGTATTAAAAATAATTTTGCGGATGATTACATGCACTCTCTTTTAGCGTGACAAGCGTTTTTTTCTAAATTAAAAAATTAATCCTAGCTCTTAATAAATAGCTTAATATAAATTTGAATTCCTTTATTGATAATAAATACGTTATATACGTTCGTACAATAATTCTTTTCTCTCCGTGTCTAAAAATTGGACAAGAGTGTACAATAATTGTTTTTTAAACGAAGAAACAATTTAAATGTGATGAGCAGTGCTTGCATTCAGACTTGCGATTGAAAGAAACGAAATACTCAAGTTACTTTTTGAAAGAATGGGATAAACTGACCTGTCGTTCCTAAAACTTGGCTCACCATGTCCCAGTAGAATCCGTCCAGCATGCTCTTCCCGTGAGCATGTTGGTTGCAGAGCGCAGGCCAGAGCTGCGCTCTGATGCCGTTATTGAGTGGCCAAGCATTTTCCCTGAGGATGAGCTTCACTTCCCGCTTCCTGGAAGCTTGCAGCAGGGCATTTACTTCGTTAAAGGTTTTGAGCGTTTGTTTTTTGCTTGAAGGAGATTCGGGTTGGATGATAATGTTCGATGTGTCCACGTGTGGAGGAAATACCTCGTCGATGTCCACGTTGGTTTCCTCCTCAAGTACCGACACCATATTCGGTGGATTGTCCATAGGGGAAGGAGATTGCGTGACCAACATGGCAAAATCACTATGGCACTGGATTATCCATGTCGTGTCCCCTTGGCACCCTTGAGTCCTTCAAGTTACTTCCTTCGAGGTTTTGATTTTCATCTGCAATTCAGATCAAAAATTAATATCCAGTTTCAAAATCAAGAATCTTATAAACTAAAGGTTTTTAACTATTCTCAACTTTGAATATTGCTGCCCTTAAACTTTAAGACTTCTTGGATTGCACCTCTTTTTTTCTGTTTTTGTTTAACGCATATAATAAAAGTTTTGGACGTTCAGATCCACAGAATATTTTTTCCCAATTTTATTTTATCCAGAAGTACTGCTCTAACTAAAAATAAAAATAGGTTTTACAAATTTCTTTCATCAGAAGGATTTTCAGTGCAATTAATACAAAAATTTGTTCATTTGAACATTCAGAACTTTAACCACATTTTAATGGATAAAATGACAAAAATAGAAATGGATACTTATATTGAAGACGAGTACTCAACATATGTGGTAAAATTAATCAAGGCAGTCAGTGGTAGAAGTTGTAAACAATCTATAAGAGACATTGGCCTTTCAGTACGCTCTCTTGGAAGAGAGGAGAGAGATTTATAACATTAGCTACGATAAAAATAAAACGTGCAGCGATGATAACAATATGCCGAGTGTCCAGACATAAAACCATGCTCGTACACCCAGGATCATCTTAAATTAAAAAGCGGATAATATCACTTGTGCAAAAATGATCGGGTCTTATCTGCATATTATGCGGTTATAATTGTCTTGAGTTATCAATCCAAAAAACTTAAATTATACTTGAAAATCTTAGCTTTAAACAGATAAGACTTTTTCTCATTAGATTTTTAAATTAACAACATTGTTAAATTTAACAAGTGTACTTCTTTCTGGGCTTGATTATTATTTACAGTCTAAATAAATGAAAACTGCATATATTGTATGCGAAATACAGAGGGAATGATAGTATGTGCAATGTGCATGTTGTAGAAGATAAATATTATCGCTCTGAAGAACCATTCAAACCACTCGATGGTGTAAATATATCTCGGTAGAAGCTAATGCCGGAGTGAGTCTATATACTATGGAAAATTAGATCTCCAAATGCACGAGCTTGAAAAGTTTACCAACAATAATTAAAAAAAAAACAAAAAATAAATTACTTTTTATAATTTTTTTATTTAATAAATATTTCAAATATCGCTGAGGGACTCTGTTTTATCATTATTTAGTCACTCTTTGTGAATAATAGTTTGAACGAAGAAATTTTACTTAATACTAAAGTCTTTAGCTTTAGTCTTTAGTTGATACTGAACATGGCACTTTTCCAAATCACATGATATTGTGCATGTATATACTGCATTACAGCAATGTTTTTCACATTATGGTACAATTTTATAATAATTGTGCATCTTGCGTCTTGAGAGGAGTAGAAGACTTTTATTTTTGAATCCCAAAAGCTTTGAATTGGCTTTCTTAAATTCAGAATTGTCTCAGATTCCAAAAGACAAAAATGGGGATTAGAAATTCGAAAAATTATTTATTTTTGAGACTAAATTACTCTTCATGAGAAATAGTCACGATTAATTACTTTTGTCATTGACAAGATCTCTCAGTAGTAATTATTCATATACATAAGTGTAAATCACGTTTGTAATGAATAATCCGCTGTGTACGTAACTATTTATTAATCTAAATAACTAATGTAAGTAGAAATCGCTTCATTTTACAAGATTTTTTATTATTAAGGTAATTAATCCATGATTGAATTGAAACCAAAGAAAGGTGACTCGTTTGCATTATAATCATTTATAACTATATTCTTTTTAATGAAGTCTCAAAAAGTAGAGAATTAAACAATTCTAAATGTGTGCTTCCCGGTCCAGTAAAAAGAAAATCAATATTACGCTTACACAATTCTAGGAATGAACAGACAATTGGAAAACGCACATTGTTGTCAAATAAACACTAAATTAAAATATAAATTTTCAAGAAACTGTTACATATATTCTATTTGGCACGCTTTTAATGTTTAGTTAGAAAAAAAGATTTTTTCAAAATTTCAGAGAAACTATAAATCTTTAACTCTCAATTATTCAAATTCTTTTGAAAAAGAACTAATTAATCAGAGTCAAATTTAGGCTTCATCATTTTTTTCTGTAGAGAAAAGATTTTCGGTGATCCAGCCTTACTCAACAAACGATTAGTTAGTCCATAGGCAATTATTATTCATTAGGTCTGATTGTTACGCAGAGAGCAGACTATTTGACTAGTCATTTATCAGTGAAGCTGAAGGATTGAAAATATCACTGATTTTTCACTCCACGATTTTCATAAAAAATTAAGAAATTTCAAAATATTAAATGCTTCAATACTGTAAGTATACACACAGTATAAAATAAGAACGTATCGATAATAATCAAACATGTACATAAAAAAACTGACATGTGCCCTATGTAATCAACGGATTTATATAAAGTTAACTAATGTAAATAAATACAAAAGCAAAAGGACCTTAAGAAATATATGCTGTATTTTGACAAATAATTATACATACTTTAAGAATAAATGTAAATCCAAAAAGACTATGTAAAGTCTTCTCACCTCGAATTGAGACATTCTTTCAAGAAAATTTTCTCGTAACTTGAAATTATTTCCTGTCACTGACACTCAATAAATGTTAAATCGAGCAATCCGAAAGAACCTGGTCGGTTCTCCTTTTCAGTTCTTCTAGGCCTCGAATTTGCTTCCACGGCCACTTGAATTTTTCAATTAAAAAATCCCAAGACACTGTTTTTTCAAGTTGAGGAGATAAAATTGACAGGGCGGAGTCTGGGAGGGTCGCAAAAGCGCAGCGACGTTCCGACGGATTCGAGGACTGTCTACTAACTGCTTTTTGGTCTTCAGTGGTCGATATTAACGAGGGCGAGTTCCCCAATGTCCCAAGACAACCCAAGACCAAGACCAGGGACTTGTACCAAGAATTCTGGGAAAAGCAGGAAAAAGGGATAAATCGAGAAATACTTACCGCAAGATGAAATACTGGCACTAGATTACAGCAGAAGCAGATCTCCGGACATCCCAGTGATTCCAGTTCAAACTTTGATGGCCGAAGCAAAAGCAGCTGAGCTGAAGAGTGCCAGAGTTCGGATATCCTGTATCACTACGCATGTAACACTGGGGCACACACGGAAACACCAATTGACAGGCTACCACCGCCCGTCGAGAACTGATTTCACGACGTGTTGATTTCAAGATATAACGATGTCCGGCAACAAAATGCAAATCGTACTGGTGCCTCCAGGTCAGCCCAGGTACCTCACATCACCTGGTACAGTCTAATAAAGCCTAATTGAATCTATTCACCCCTTTTCCATATTTCTTATTTATTACCATGCTTTGTAATAGCAGTAGTATGTATATCTGGCGAGCGAGTGAGACAAATTCACAACTCGTATCTGACACGCAATGATCTCTCAATACAATCCGTCTGTTTGTCTTATCTTTTACACTACTTTTTTCCAACACGATTTCTTGTGTCAAATCCTATCCAAAGATTGCAAAAGTCGAGCAAAACGAGTAAAACTGGGGATGGAGATTGGGGATTTGCTGCTGCTTAAAAAAGGGATATGTATTCTAGTTCTTTCAGGGCTGTATCAACAAACTTAAATTTTTCCTAACCTTGAAATCAAGTTTTGATTTGAAAAATTACTGTATTTCTCTAAATTTTATAATGTAAAAAGTAATTTTCAGGCTAATTCATAAACAAAGATGAATATTTTTTGTTGTATTCACATTGTCATGTATTGAAATTATTTTGATATTTATTTTTTAAATTTGACAGTTTTGTGGCGTCCATGATGAGTTGGGGGTTTTAAAACTTGTGAATTTGGCAACACTGTTTTACTCATTACTGTTCATCGCGGAAAACCCGGAAAATTGTCGATGTGAAAAGTTAATAAAAAAAAAACAAAGAAATTAACGATTGTTACAATTTTTTCTCTACAATCGTCCCCGAGTGAGTCTAAAAGATGTCAAGCAACGGTAAGAGACAAAAACGGCACAAAATTAAAAAAAAAAAAACGGTAAAAAGTGAGATATATTTGAATTTTGAGGTTATGAATATTTTTCATTTTACAGAGGATAATGCAAATGAAGTATCCACAGCAATGGAAACAGAAAAAGAAAACGAGACGACGGAAGATTCTGTCAAGATTGTTATCATAGATCCAGACTGTGAAGTTTGTATCTATTTCAAAACAAGTTTCTTTCTTATCCGGCATTACTTTCCTTTGATCTCAGGGTTGCTTTTTTATTGTTTGTTTTTGCTTCTTTTTTCGTAACTTCTATTATCTATCTCTCCTCTGCTAAAATAACTTATTTTCCTCAATAGTAATAAATCCATTTTTTAAATTGAAAACTTTGAATTCATGTAACTGTAGGAGCTTGACTTTAATCACTCGCGAGTGACAAAGTTGGAGAATTTGGAGCCACTGACACAGATAAAAAAGTTATGTTTTACCTGGAACCTGATAAAGAAGATAGAGAATGTCAATACTCTCGTTACTCTTCAAGAATTGGAATTACGTGATAATCAAATCACTGTCATAGAAAATTTGGATGGTCTAGTTAACTTGCAGTGCGTAGTAAATTGTCTTAATATTTAATACCAAATGGTCATATATCGAAGATCAAGATTAATTGAATCTTTTTCCAGACTCCTCGATTTGTCCTTCAATCGTATTAAAAGAATCCAAGGACTCGATAATTTACTGAGTCTAGAAAAGCTGTTTTTATCATCAAATAAGATATCTCAAATAGAAAACCTCGCTCACCTGAAAAATTTAACCACACTCGAATTGGGGGACAACAAGATACGCGAGATAGAAAATTTAGAATGCTTGGAAAATCTCGTAAATTTGTTCTTAGGAAAAAATAAGATTACAAAGATCCAAAATCTGGAATTACTTTCCAATCTCCAGTTGCTAAGCCTGCAGAGCAATCGAATTACTCAAATAGAGAATCTGACTGAACTGAGAAAATTGGATCAACTCTATTTATCCGAGAACGGAATAACTGTAATCGAGGGATTAGAAAACTGTCCTAAAATCACGACGTTAGATTTGGCCAACAACAAGATCAAACAAATTTTGAATATCAGTCACCTTGTCGATTTAGAAGAATTCTGGGTTAGCATTTGATATCAATTTGTTTTCTCAAAAATAAATTATTTTTCATTTATCATTCTTTGAAAAACCTTACATATTTTTAATGTTTCAGGCGAATAACAACCTAATTGAGGAGTGGCCGACCATTGAGAACTTGGCATTAAATAAAAAGCTACAAACTGTGTATTTGGAGCACAACCCAATCACAAAGGATCCAAACTACAGAAGAAAAATCAAATTAACTTTACCTTGGTTGGTGCAACTGGATGCCACTTTGTGCAGATGAACTGGAAGCAAACATACGAAGGAGGACTGAAATTCCATAATAACAAGTGCCAGCCCATGTTACAGAGAGTTCCTCGACCTCCCCACGCTTATCGAACCATTGATAATTTAATGCACGATAAAAGAATAAGTCAAAATAATGCGGAATTCAACAAGAAGTAATATTCTTTCGATGTTAACTAGATGTTAACCCTAGAAAAACTAAAAATTAATATATATTCCACTTAATATTTTCAGTTAACAATAACTGTCTTAGAAAAATGTACGTCTTTCAATTCACATTTGATGTAAAAATATATTTTCAGACTTAAACTTAATTTTTTTTATAAGTTAGTTTGTGCAACTTTGTATTTTTTGTATTTGCTCTAAACGCCCTAATATTAAATTTAAATATATAATGGTTTACTTTTTAAAAATACAATTTTCAAAATAATAAACTTTTTTAAGTGAACGTTTATTGCAAAAAGTTAGTATTAAAAATTAGTATTTTTACTCTAAGATCAAAATATTAAAAGGACGCAAAAAAAGTATTAGCAAAAAATTTTCCCCTGCCAGCTGTTGGGTGTTATTTTTGCGTGCCTAACATTAAAAAATTTGTAACTGTATGGAAAAGTAAAACTCCAATCCATTACAAATATTAAATTTCAACTATTTTATAGATTGTAAGATGAATTCTGCTGTAATATGCACTGTCCATTTTTTGTAATATAATTTGATTATTGTGTAAACTCGTTCTTTATTTTTATTTCAAGTACGCTCGTCATATATGCCTTAACATTTGTCACTAGGATTTCACATGTACTTCAATTGTTTTCAATGTAAAATCCTAGTGACAAATGTTAAGGCATATATCTGGCATATATGACGATTGATGATGAGTGTACATACATACATAGCATATTATTTAAGTAGTTATTCAGTTTACATACATATCCAAGTTATTCAACTTTTAAAACAATAAAACGTCGATTGCGTTTTTGACATATATATGCTGAGAAAAATAAATTTTCTTCAAGCACCAAGGATTCTGTTTGCTTTTAAATTCTTAAAAATGAAACGAAATACAATTTTTGTTAAGTACTAAACTGTGAAGGATTTTGATCATAATGTTCAGAGTTTAATATTGAAAAGTATAAATCCTATTATAGTTTAAATCAGTTTAAATCGTTTAAATCAAGCACCATAGATGAAAAATGGCGAAAGTCAAAACTGCAACCAAAACGGTTCCTACTTCAAATATTCAAATAAGGACAAAAATATTACGATTACAAGTAAGCTTTAAATAAATAATTATAATTTTCAATAATTATTGAAGTCTAGTTAATCTTTTTGAAAAATGATTACAATTTTTCGCGCTACTGGAGCTGAAGGTTTTAAAGCCGGAAAGAATGAAAATAACCAAGATCAAGATGCGTTTCTGTGATTTTGAATCTTTCATAGAAATGAAGCCTATAGAGAATGCTATTTCCGGTTTTCCATCCGACCGATTAAAATCCTCTTTGAAAACGAAGGATTGATTATATCAAATATCCTAATTATATATGTAGAAACATTAATCAAATTTTAGGAATAACAAAAAAACCGAAAATAAAGAATTAATAATAATAAAAAATAATAAATACATACCCATCCCTGGGTATGTATTTATATGTATCAAAAAGCGAATTTTTTTAATATTTCTTTCCAATGCGTGCCTCGAAAAAATTGTTTAAAGACTAATTGTTACTTAAACACTAAGAAAAAAACGAAATCGTTTACAAATTGATTCAAAGGTGCGAAATCTGTTTAAAATACCTGAAAATACATATTTGCAAAAAGTACATATCTCGAGAGTTTCTTTTTCGCACCCTTGTGAACACGTCAATGTGTTTTCACGCACGCGTAATAAAAAACGTGACGTCACGTCGCGAACGACAGCCATTTTGTGAGTTGAGAGTCTACTGAGAATCTACCGGAGCAAAAATTAATTTAATTTAATTTAATTTATCGATAGCACCAGTCCATCGCCACATTACATGTGCTTAGCATAAAATTATCGAATATTTGCAGACCCATACAATGGAGGAGAAAGCTTCCCTTCGCGAGCTTGACCAGTGGATAGAACAGTTGAACGACTGCAAACAACTGACAGAAAGCCAAGTGAAAACTCTCTGTGACAAGGTGCGTACCCTTTTAGTACATACACACATTTTTTACAAAAAAAAAGAATCATTCTATTCGCACCTGTGTATCTGCTTCGTGATTGTTGTCGACCGTTTCATAAATTTCACCGTTTCAAGGAGAAACACCGCACCACAAAAGCTATATCGGCAAACATCGTCACACTATATTTGCCGATCTTACTTTCTAAGATTCAACTCAAGATTGAACCAATATAAAGCAAAAGGAAAAAAATAAAATAGAAAAATTTTAAAACAGTCCTTTGATTCATCATCAAAAATCGTCCTTCGTCAAATTCTATCTTGACGAAATTGCCTTTTTCAACGAGTTTTGGATATCAATTTGATGCTCTGGTTCGATAAAACATGCAGGAACTGTTCTTTGGACCTCTTTTTTGACATCCATCAACTTTTTTAGAAAATGATTAGAACAATAAAATTGAACTAAAATAGATTTCCGGCTTTTCATAGCTTAAAAATTTAAATTTTATAATTAACTGGAGTTTCATCTCCAGTTAAGTTTCAAGTAGTAGTATTTTTTGAAAATTAAATTCCTTTTAAATAAAATTTTTATAAAAAACCATTGACTTGAAACTCTTGAAACGATTTCTTTGCTGTAATATCCTCATTAAAAATATGAATAACTTTTCATAAAAGAGACTTCTTAGATATTTAAATGATGTAATAATTGTTTTAATTTATTTTCTTTGCAATATTGACCAAGACTTTTAAATGTCTGTAAAAATATTTGCGAAATAAAAATTTAAAGAAGAGATTTCAAATTGTTCTTTGAAATTTTGAGAAGTATGTATTGAGTACTTAAAAATTCAACATATTATAGTTATTGGTGGAAGTGCGTGGGAGCCGGAAACTTATTGTAAATTATTGGATTTTCCTTTCACTGATTAATTTGACTCAGTCAAGCAACATAAATTTAACAAAACAATTCATATAGTTTATCTAGTCAGAAATTCCTTTTTTGTAAGTTATTGATTTATGATAAATGATTCTATTATTTTTCCAATAAATCTTTACGATTAAACGAAATTTTTTTCCACTCCACCTGAGAAATAAGATAAAACTTGATCTTTATCTTGCAGCGTTTTAAAAATACATGAATACAAAGTATGTAACTTTTATTTTCCATCTATTTTTAGGCAAAAGAAATCTTAGCCAAGGAATCTAACGTACAAGAGGTGAAATGTCCAGTAACGGTGTGCGGAGACGTTCACGGCCAGTTTCACGATTTAATGGAACTCTTCCGAATAGGTGGCAAATCTCCTGACACAAACTATTTATTTATGGGCGATTACGTTGATCGCGGTTACTATTCTGTGGAAACCGTTACTCTACTTGTAGCTCTTAAGGTAATGTATTCTTATTTTATTTTTTACTTATGATTTTTATTTAAGCTAAGATTTATTAGGAGTTTATTAAGTTGATTTGAATCCTGTATATTTACTTTTGACTGTTGTTTAATTTAGGTGAGGTATCGTGAGAGAATAACGATTCTACGTGGGAATCACGAGTCGAGACAAATCACACAAGTTTATGGATTCTACGACGAATGCCTGCGGAAGTACGGAAACGCCAACGTCTGGAAATTCTTCACGGACTTGTTCGATTTCCTGCCTTTGACAGCTTTGGTCGATGGCCAAATCTTCTGTTTACATGGCGGACTTTCGCCTTCGATCGACACACTGGATCACATTCGTGCGTTAGATCGCCTTCAAGAAGTTCCCCACGAGGTAATTAAATAAGCATTCATATTTAATTAAATTAAACGTTTTTGATGTACTTACAATTAGCATTTTTTAAATGAAAATTAATTTTAAGGGACCTATGTGCGATCTACTATGGTCAGATCCTGATGACAGAGGAGGATGGGGTATCTCTCCTCGTGGAGCAGGTTATACTTTCGGCCAGGATATTTCTGAAACGTTTAATCACTCAAACGGCTTAACGCTTGTCTCCCGTGCGCATCAACTCGTCATGGAGGGCTATAATTGGTATGTCGTGAAAAGAATTCCAAATGTTCACTGCTTTTATTTCTCCAGCTTGCGCTTTTTAATCTATTCTCCTTTATAAATATTCATGAGGAATTTACTTTTTTTAGGTGTCATGATCGCAATGTTGTGACTATTTTCTCTGCTCCTAATTATTGCTATCGCTGTGGTAATCAAGCTGCTATTATGGAACTGGATGATGCATTGAAGTATTCATTGTGAGTATAATAGGTTTTTTTTAAATTGAAAAATAACCCGATATAAATAGATGTTATTGAAAAGGGTAGCAGGTATGGAATGTATGAAATGGGTAATTAATTAAATAAAATTCTTACAGCCTACAGTTTGACCCTGCGCCAAGACGTGGTGAGCCGCACGTGACGAGGAGGACGCCGGATTACTTCCTGTAAAATCAGAAATCGATTGATGCCCGTTCTGAGGTAGGAGAAAGAAAAAATTCTGAATTTATACGGAACGTAAGACACAAGAGAACATCGGGACGAGTGTAAGGACCCGGGCGAGCCTTACACGCCATATATATAGTTGCAAGTATTATATGATGGATAGCAAAATGTGCCTCCTGGAGGCAAGTTTGTTCGCCAACGTATTCGCGCGCAATGCGTAAAATCACACCGTACACGTAGAGACTCGAAAACACATTTACATATACAAGAAAAAAAAAACAATAATAATTGTACGCGTGTACTACTTAAATTCACTTAAGACATTGAGTTTAAAGTTTTTTCAGTGTAATGCTTGTATTTTTCATCGCGGAACGAGAGACAAAAACACAAAACAATAACTCAGACCCGAATGTACTCATTTTCACAAGAAGCAAGAGTGGTTCTCCGTTAGAAACGTTTATCGTTCGAGATTGAAGAACTTGTACATTTAAGAACGTATCGCATTTCGACTGGTATGGACGGAGCATATGTAATCCGTAAGGGCATATAAAGAAAAAACTAATAAGGGTTGATGCAATAGTGATTCAGCTCGTGTGTCGAAGGGCGTGGCATTTACTGCGTTTTAGAATTATAATTTCGTTGAGCGAATTCATGATTAAATAATATTTCTTAGATTAATCAACATTCATTAGACTCGCCGTGGACCAGAAACAGTCTTTCTCTACTGACTTCGTACATTTATATGCGCAATGAATATTGATTTTTTCTAAAGTTCAGTTTTTTCTATGTCTCTAAGCGAGTGCGACACAATTATCTCGAAACTATAATATTGTACTTGTATTATTATACTTCGGCAATTAATTCTCCCAGACAACAATTTTTATGATACGAGAACAATCATGTATTAGAAATTTATCAAATGTGGACGAAAATTGCCGAATAAAAAAAAATCTCATTTGATATTTCTTCTTCAGATAAAATTTAACAAGGTCTCCGCACTTTTGCATCAATCCCGAGCAAACTTTTCGGTGAAACACGCACCTAAATCGAGGATAGATTGTTCATGACGATACCGAACAACTTTTTACTAATTGCTAAGTATAAATGATGCTTCTGATGAATAAACACATGTAATGCAAGCCAAACCCCAGTTTTTTTGTGTGTCAGATCATTCGTGCTGGATATCTTATAGGGAAAATTAAAGCATACAAATCAATTATATACATAATGAATAATTACTTTAGTATTCCTAGAGCGGTGGCTTTCTTATCATTATTATATTATTTTTATGATTATTATTACAAAAAAAATGTCGAGATAAACATGAAATGCGCAGATGTCCTTTTGTAGCGATCTTTTAAGACTGTCATAAGACCTTTTGCCCTTTGTATCACGTTCCTTTCTGCGTGATGCAGACTGAGCATTTTTCTTGTTTTTATATTCAACTGGACACTTATTCATCAAAGTATAATAAACTAATTAGAACTCGCCACCCACCCTGACTTTGAAAAATTACATTCAACATTTTTGGTTTAAAGATTTTAAATGAAAATTTGAATTAGAAAATTTAATCGGAGTGAGTGGGGAGTGGACGATTTTGAAGATAAGGAGAAGAAACTGAAATTTTAGTATTATATGATAAAATCGGATGAGTTGAGAAGTAGTCTTATACGATTGAAGTAATAGACACTAGAAATTATATAGCTAATTTTATATTTGCTCTATTTATTATATTCAGAGGCACTTTTACACGTTCAGACAAACTTCACGAGTCTTTTGAATTCTTCACTGGTGAATATTACAGTTCGAGTTTGTACTACGATATCTAGTGTGAAGAATGATCAGTTACTTTTCATACACACAAACTATCTTGTGAAACGTTTTTTATAAGAGATGAAAATTCTGCGTAAACCCGTATTACGTATTTCGCTTGAAGTCATCGAATTGCACGTACAAAAGGAATGCACGCACGTAAAATGGTGTGTGGAATATTTGTAAAATATAAATGAATAGTGATCAATTTTAATTTTCTCAAGTCCGCAACTTTTCGGTTTTACAATGAGGCGTGCGCTTAAGAAATTTTTATATGTACGAAGACTCGAACGTGGCATTTATCTTACGATAGCTATTGATTTTCACGCAATTTTCAAAGACAACGTTCGAAAACTTTGTCTTATGTGCGTTCATTATTTTAATTATCGAAACATTTTCTATCATAATTTTTGTGTTGTTTCGACGTACACCTTTTTTTATGGCATCCAGTTGGGAAATCTGTAATCGATTGTTTTAATGGGAAAAAGTTGCACATGGTTCTGAACTTAGAATTATTGTCACCTTGCCGAGATGAAACAAAAATAAAAATAAAAGAAAGCTGTTGTACTCGGATGGATCGACTCGAGTTTTTCTCTCTAGTAATTTTTAACATTTTCAAAAAAAAATTCCATCCAGCAGATGGCAACCTGTTTTTTTCTTATTTAGAATATTTACTTTATGGTAATTCTACATTACAAAATTTTTTTCAAAGAAGCCAATAATTAATTCAAAATGTTTTATAATATATTACTTGCATATAATATCTTTATATGAATTTCTAAACATAAGTTATACAGAATATTCTAAATATTTCTAATAAGAATAATTCTAAATTTCTAACAATATTTCTTGGCTAAAAATAGAAGAGATTAGACTCTTTGGATCTAAACGAGGATAAGTTTTCCAGAACAATTAAAACTTCATGACTCATATTTATCAAACCTTTTTTCTTTGTTATTTAAAAACGTGATTTCTTGACATAATATCCTTAAATATTTTCACGTACTGAATTTAGCGGATCCACATAAATTCTCGTTTTGCAAGAACCGTTCTTCAGAAGAACGTTTTGGCTTTCACTATTGTACTTAAAATCCATTACAATGACTATAAGAGTTTTGATAACTGTTTCGTTTCTGCTTCTTGCACAAGTTCTTGCACAAACAACAGGTACTAAAGAGCACTTTAAATAAATTAAAAATATAATCCTATTTGAATTAATTATTTATCCATTATTCTATAATACATGTAAGTACTATTCCTCTGATTAAAAATATTATTTATGTTTAATATAGAGGAAACAAACAATGTGAGTCTTTACCGATATTATCCTGGTCTATTGGTACTTGTTTATGGAGGGCCTTATAGAGGTAATTTTGCCTACTACAGCAATGTCAACCCCAAAAATATTAACAGAGTTTACATAGATATTATCGAAAACGACAGATTGAATGTTCACACAGTAGAAGTATCAATTGACGACATTAAGCCAGCACTACAAAACAAAGAGAAAGATATTACAAAAAATATTTTTTCTGCAAAAACCTTATCAAAAAAATAATATAACTTTGTCTCAGGAACTATTATTTTCTCCTTAAGTGAAATTCCAAATCACTTCTTTAGAAAATATTTTATTCAAATTACCATCAACTTTTTGACATTAGCTTTAAGTACATACATAAGTTGGGAATGTTTTTGAATTACATTAGTAGTGTTTTTAAAAAGAGTCTGAGCTGAAGTACTTATCTACCAGTAGATTTTTGTTCACCTTTGACTTATCGGAGATAAAATCTGGTGACATGAGAACTTTGCAACAACGATGAAGAGATTAAATGATATTACCATTATGTACAAGAGTAAATAATTTACAATAAATTATATTCTCACCTAAAATTCAGATATAAACTTTGTTATTTTATTTATAAGGCAGCAAATTTTAATTTACTAGTCTTACACCAATTAGTAGAAATTATCTACTATTATTCAAAATTGTAGAAATTCGTAAAAAAAAAATATATTATTTCCCTTTTATGATAAACTATCTAAAATCTGAGAAATCTGTCGCAACTTTGTAAAATCGCCAAGCATTTTATTAGTTATTTCTTAAATATCTGGAAAATAGATCCTGACAAGTCAAATGTTATTTTCTTTTCTAATTGCTTTTGATTGTCAATTCTGGAAACTTCAGTCAATTATTGTATCACGTTCTCATCAGAGAAGGTATTATTTTAAAATTCAATTCGCAACAAACTCTCGTTAGGAGTGCTGCATATTTAACATTCTTGAACTCGAGATATATAACAAAAGAGTTCAGAAAGTTCCAACTTTGATATGTAATATTTCTCACTAAATTAAGTATATTTTGATTTATCTATAGAATTTCTAAACTTAAAAAAAACTGGCCCACGATAAAAATAAATATGTATCTACATCTTGACACGAGTGAAAACTTTTGCAATACACTTTCAATTAATTTTTAACTGAAATCTGTTGCAATAAATTCACTCACCGAAAATTATTGACTAACTTTACGTAGATTAAAGCTTCATTCCTGTATCTAGACTCAGTAATTGTTTCATAAGTTCATATGTTGTGAAACTAACAGCTACCATTGGAATTGCACGCAAATAATTTATCGACATTCCTCGATAAAGACCTTTCGTTATTCCATTTTCGAGGTAAATAATCTTCATTGTAGACAGCATACCAGCACTGAGAACATAATTTATAATTTATGATGTATAATTAGATACCAGTTGGAGTCAATGTAATTATTCATAGTGTTTTAGAATTCTTCAATAATTACCCATATTTGTGTGTTTCTGGATTCATCATTGCTAATTGCATTCGCCTTCTAGTAACATCTAAGGGATAAGAAAAACTTTGTGCTATCGCTCCTGCGATTCCACCGCAAAGCAATTTTGCTGGTAATGTTAAAACTAAGCCACCTAATAAAAGTAAAGACAAAAATATTTGTTAAAACTGAAATCATTTTTCGAGTTGTTTTGTAAAACCTCTTTTTTAGAAGCTTATTATTTGCTTACCAGTATTCCTGTTGCATTTATCACAAAGGTAATTGGGTGCATATTTCATGCAAAAGTACTTGAGTTGTTCAAACGAGTAAAATGAAAATCCTGCATATGGGATCATTCCACAAATCGTAGGCAGAAATCCTCTATAGAGGGCCTTCACTCCACCTTCCTGCAAATTTAACTTATTTATTCTAAACTCAAATTACATTTATTTTATTTCCTAAATCCTACAATAAATAACTTAATAATCAATAACTTAAAAGTTAATACTGCTTTCTTTACTAGAAAATTTGTATTAATTCACGAGTCGTTAAATGTCGACTGTTAAATTCTTTTTGTAACTTTTTCGCTTAGATCAAAGTTCACGTACGACGAATACGTAATCCAGAATAATAGGGAATAATTTGTTAATCAGAAATGTAAGTGGATCCGTCGCGCTGTGAACTCTGAAGTAGTTGATTAAAAATTTATATAAATTTTGCTTATCTACCTCTTTAAAAATTGAAACTGCTGTGTGTGCAATTCCAGTGTAAACATGTTCTCCAGTGACTTGAAAAGCGAGCCGAGCTCTAATTGTATCGAGAGGATAAGTCAGAGCAACTGCAGTCATTCCTGCCCCAGATCCAGCTACGAATTTGTCTATATGACCTTTATTTGCAGTCCCAAATAAAGTTCCTAAATACTGTCAACAAGAATCATTAGAACCTGAACGTCATTACTTAAATATAAAGGTAGAAAAGCTGAAGGAAATTCACATAGCAGCCTAAGACTTTTCTTTTCTAATAATTAATGATGGTCCATTTAGATTAAAAAATACCTTTTTATAGAATTCAAATGATGTGAATTGTGCAGCTGCATATGGGAAGATTCTAATCATTTGTGCGAAATTGCCTTTGTAAAGAGCAATAAAAGTTTCTTTATGAATAATTTCCTTTAATCCTGAGAATACTCCTTAAAAAAAATTCATTAATCAATTTTATATTAAAAACTGTACACATATTCAATTTAAATCTATTTCTTCTTACCTAAATGCTTATAATGATTGTTGTGTGCTTGTAATAGTATTTTTATCCTATCTAGAGGAGCAACAGTTGTTTTAGAGCACATACCAGCAATTCCTAAATTAAAAATTAAGATTATAATTTCAATAATATACATACCAAAATTAGAAATATATCTATATTTCCCAAATTTATTTTATGAGTCAAGTTAACAATTTGACACTCTTGTATAACATAACGGAAATGTAGATATAACAGTAATAATAGAAATTGACGTGTCAAATTTTTAATAAGCAATCTGGACCACTTACCACCTGCAAGTAAACTCTTTCCCACAAATTCTAAATTTTTCTCGGTTTCTGTACGAAAAGCCATTTTTTTGTATTTACTTCACTTTTTCACAATTTAAAGAACACTATGTCTGCTATGCCTTTTCTAGAATTCACTTCGTCTAGTCTCTGGCCAACTCTGCAGTTCTTGCGATACACTCTTGTGTCAAGCTCAAGATGAAGATATTCTTCTATGGAGAGCAGGAGAGGAGAGAGTCTTACTCTTAAGCTCTATGCCTATGGTCTTATATCGAAGAAGTGGTAGGTTGATGACCTTGACTGACGTTTCTTTTCTACTTGAGTTAACCAGAGAGTTGAGAGAAATGCGAGAAATGCCAGAAATTTAGGTTATGTTTCCGGTACCATTGTTACCATGGTTACCATCCATTTCCTGGTGTCTAATGGTGTCAATGTATCATTGGTCATGTATCATGAACGTCATAAAATCTCTGCATAAATATACATGCCTTAACATTTGTTAAGGCATGTATGACGATAAGTGTACAGTGTACACATCCTAGTCAAAGATATTATTTTTGATATTATCTTTGCCAGTCTTTGCTTTTGAAGGGCAACAATTTCCCAATATGTATGCAGATGTATGCATATATTTATATCCCAAAACTCTGTCAGCTCTTTAGAAATATATTATGTGTAATATTATATTATTTTCTATATTTTAATGATTGTATATCGTTTTATCACAAACTACAAATCAAATCAAGTCGATTCAAATTCAAAAAAGCACAAGTCAAATGAATTGTTAACCGGAAGTGCTGTCATATCAAAACTGTCATGGCGGGTTTTGATGATCCGGTTCATGATCCGATTGTCGGTTGATTTGACAGATTTGACAGTTCTAACGGTTTTATTTCTGGTTTTAACCATATAAAGTTAAATTTCACTTTCTACTCATTAAATATTAACGCCTGTTATAATATTGTCGCTCATATAAAAAGTCCTGTGTGACAGAACATGAAATAATTGGTAAGTAACATTTACTTTCAATAAATTGTTTCATTAAATCCATTAAATAGTTGCCGAACATAACCTCTTCAATTACTTTTTCATTGTTTTCATCGTAGTTTTCATAATCAGATAAATTAAATGAAATAGGATGTTACCCTTTTAGTAATTTCTTTAATCCGTAATTTAATAATTATATTTACATTTTAATCAATAAGAGTTAGTCTATGAACTTTTTTTGTTCTATGATAACCTCTCTGGAATTGTATACATATCTTTTTGTGATTATTTGATTACAGTTTCAAATCAAACCAACAATGATCGATCAGAGTGTAATTGGAATTTGCATCCTAGTTTTCCTAGCTGTAATATTTAATTTTTCGCTACATCGTATAGATGAAGGACATGTCGGTGTTTACTTTCGAGTGAGTATTACGTCATTTTAATATTTTCATATATTATTTTGACTTTATAGAGTGTTTAATTACAATTTTTAATAATCAAACTAGAAGTTTTAGATCTGTTTCAATAAAATCGTTTTATTTATTATTTTTAATTTAGGGCGGTGCCTTATTGCCTCAAGTAAGTAATCCAGGATTCCACATGATGATTCCTCTCTTAACTTCGTTTCGAGCTGTCCAAGTAACTTTGCAAACCGACGAAGTGAAAAACGTTCCATGTGGAACAAGCGGAGGTGTGATGATTTATTTCGATCGTATAGAAGTTGTTAATATCTTAGATTCTAATGCCGGTAAGAAATTCTACAATCTCAATATAAAATCTTAGTTTTATATTGTAATTTAGTTTATTTCAAAATGCACGCATTTCATTTTCAGTCTACAATATGGTTCGAAACTTCACGGCGGATTATGATCGAACCTTGATTTTTAATAAAGTCCATCATGAATTAAATCAGTTTTGCTCTGTTCACACTTTGCACGAAGTTTATATTGATCTTTTCGATCAAATAGACGAAAATCTAAAGACTGCACTTCAAAGGGACCTGAATGAGTTAGCACCAGGTTTAAATATTCAAGCTGTTCGAGTTACAAAACCGAAAATTCCGGAAGCTATCAGAAAAAACTATGAACTTATGTAAGTGTGCAATCGACAATTTCTTCTTTATGAGCAAGAGTGGATTCAAACGTTTTAATTTTGATTCTTTTTCAGGGAAGGAGAAAAAACGAAACTCCTAATTTCTGTTCAGCATCAGAAAGTAGTTGAGAAGGATGCTGAAACGGATCGGAAGAAAGCGCTCATAATGGCTGAGAAAGAAGCTCAAGTCGCGAAAATTCAGTATGATCAGAAAATTATGGAAAAGGAATCACTCCAGCGAATTGCAGCCATCGACGACGAAATGCATTTAGCGAGAGAGAAAAGTCGATCAGACGCAGACTTCTACCAAACGAAAAGACAAGCCGAGGCAAATAAATTACTTTTGTCTAAAGAATTCTTAGAATTAAAAAAGTATGATTCACTTTCACAAAATTCAAAAATTTACTTCGGTCAGGAAATTCCAAAAATGTTCTCGTTTGGCGGTTGTTCGAATGATCCTTCCTTAGGCTCGAATTCACATATTCCTGAAAAGTCAGAATCGGAATCAAGTAGCGGTAAAACAATTTCAGATTTGTGATCTATCATTTCAATCGTTATTTAAAATCATATCCAGTTTTCCAAGCAAATTACAAATCATCAAAGCTTCATTTCATGAAATAATTATTTATAGAAGTGTTTTTTTTTTTGTCAAAGTTTTCTCTTTTTCATTCTCTACGCTTACTTTATATATACAATTCGTATCTGATTTCGGATAACTTTACTTCATAGTGATTTAAAACTCCGGAATTTTTATGATAAATATTTCATAGTCAAGTTGAATTTCTTAGTTTTAGAAAATAATATATTTTCAAGTATGTAATGCAGTTTGTTAAAAATATATTATAGATTGAATTTTTTAGATATTAAAATGTAATATTCGAGAACTTCTGATATTATTTTTGAATTATGTTTAAAAAGACTCAGTCGTGTTGTTATATGTGTGTATATTATATTTGCTTGTATATATTATTGTTTCCCTTTATTCTGTAACTTGACTAAAGGGATTATAAACTATGAAATACATATTTTTTATCAGAATCCTCTTTTTATTTTTATGGTCTGCAATTTCATATTAGGTATTGAATTCAAATTTCCCGCGCCAAATGTCTGCCGCGCTTGCGTTTGATCAATTTTATGATTTTACTGGATTTTATACAATCAAAAAGTTTTTGTGGATGTTTGTAACCATTTAATTTACTCATTTTCTTAAATTAGAATCTTGTAAAAAGCTGAAGTAATTGTAAAAAATGACGGCAGTAAGTAGAAAACATTATACTGAAAGTTTTTTTCTATTTTTGTTAAACGAGTAAAGCTTAAAAGACAAGTAAGCAAATTGTGAGGTTATGACCGTTTTTGACAGCCGCAATTTTATTTTATTTTCTACAGGAAACGAAAAAGTTTTTACATGAACTTCTGAACAGTGTTGAAGGTCTCTACAGTATATTAATAACAGATCGCGATGGAGTTTCAGTTTTGTCGGTTGCAAACGAAGTGGCTCCAGAATTAGGAATGCGAACTAATTTTCTTTCCACTTTCACGATGGCCACAGAACAAGGAAGTAAATTAGGCCTCGGTAAAAATAAGACTGTGATCTGTATGTACAGTACTTATCAGGTAATTTAATTGTTAATATATTTACTTGTGATGTAAATTTATCAGTGCAAACATTAATTCTGTTATTGTCATTAAGCGGATATTGTAATCAAATCTAGAAAGATTTTAAAGTAAGTTCAAAGTCTATTTCAGATCTAAAAAAATATATTTATCGTTTCAGGTGGTTCAGATTAATAAACTACCCTTGGTAGTTAGTTTTATCGCTAGTCACACGTGTAACACAGGACACATTCTCTCCCTCGAAAGCAAAATTGACCCAATCTTGAGCAGTTTAAAAAATGCTGTGGCAGAGGCCTGATGGTTACCTGTTGTGCATTACGGGTGATAAATAAAGAAAACTCAGGTCTGAAGTGATTTACATATACTCTATACAAATAAAATATAGGGTATACTAAAAATATTAAATTATCTAAAAATTGAACGATCCATAAAAGAGAACTGATTAATTAACTTTAAAAATATTGAAAAGATTTTTATTGTAAAAATTGAAACATCAAAAATATCTCAATTTTTACGAAATGTTGATTATCTTTTATTGAACTATTGTCTACAATATCTGATGTCATCATTTAGAAGTGATTTGCAGATTTTCATAAAAATGTAGACATTTTTACGATATGAATTTCCTCTCTTCTAGTAAATTTTAACCATCGAAAGAGCAAGGATCTATTTTTTTTTTTTTTGTAAATCTATAAATGCTATGTAACTTAATATTTAGAATACTCTGTACATAAGATTTTAGTTATATCAAGTTAATTTTGTATAAAGTTAAAGGCGAATAAGAACGAATTTACATGAGTTCTTCTTTTTATTCTTTGTCTCATTCTTTACCAAATTATTAAGCAATTTAGAAAATGTTATAGTTCATAATGAATAAGGCATAGGCTTTCCTTCTAGGGCATTGATAATATTTTGTGCTGCTGTCATTGCCTGAGCTTCTCTTGTTTTTACAGTTGCACTTCCCAAATGTGGCAAAATTACTAGAAGCAGATAAAATGTAATTAAATGAATGTGAAACTTGATTATAGAATTTGAAGTGCAGTTTTGCTCACCAGCATTTGGAAGTTTTAGAAGTTCATGGTCAGGTGGTAGAGGTTCTGGATCTGTAACATCAAGTCCGGCAGCAAATATTGTTTTACTCTTTAATGCTCTAGTCAAAGCATCAGTATCAACGACTTTTCCTCTGCCAACATTAACGAAAACAGCATTTTTCTTCATTTTTGCAAAACTCTCATCGTTGAACATACAAAAAGTTTCAGAATTCAGTGGTATGGCAACAACTATGAAGTCACTTTTTTCAAGAAGTTCATCAAGTGGAACGAATTTTGCACCAAGATCATCGCCTGGTAGAAAAATCAATCATGGAGAACATAAAGAGAGAATTCTTTCAAATTCTTATTCAAGTAGAAGGTATTTATAATTATATTAACCATATTTTTTTCTTGAATGTCCTGTGTAGAGAAATTGACCAATTTCGAAGCCTTGGAGTCTTTTTAAAATTGCCTGGCCAATATTTCCTAATCCAACTATTCCTACAGTTGATCCATGTAAATCGTAACCAACCATCCATTGGAAAGTTCTTTTTACATTGCCTCTGTTGAAAAACATGTTAATATTAAATTTAATAATATTTTTAATGAGACAAATTTGCAAAAAGAATGAAATGAAAATGAATGGCAAAATAAATTGAACCAACTCTTCCAATAGTAATCTTCCTTCATGGGCACGTCTTGCAGCACTTATAATTAAAGATACGCCCAATTCAGCTACTGCAGCTGTCGAGGAATGAGGACAATATCCAACTTTAATTCCTCTTTTTTTAAGTTCGGAAAGATCCAAATGATCGTGACCAACAGACAAAGTTGAGATTACTTTTAGATTGGGTCCTAAAAAATTATGTTCGAAAGTTTGAATTATTTTTAAATTAAAATTATTAAATTTAAAATGCTTACAACTCAAAAAATTGAGGAACTAGAATTTTCTTGTAATAATATCAAATAATTTTTACCTGCTACATCGAGAAATTCACTATCAACTTTTACAAAAGGTAATTGATAAAATATTGCATTATGTCCTGGAAGAAATTTAAACACTTCTTCCCTTGTAGAGCAATCAGATTTGACTGTAGTAACATCGTACCTAAAATTTAGACATTTTTTTAGATCTACCGATTTATTTTTAAAAGAATTTGCTTAAATTTTAATTAATAATTTAAGAGGGTAAATATTGTAAAAACTTGTAAAAGTATAAAATGAAGACAACAAACTAACTAACTATTCTAAAGAATTTGACTTTCCTTGAACATTTTTTCACTTATTTTATACATGATTTTATTCTTACTTGCTTTTAAGTAGATTTAAAACTTTCACAGACACTTCATCGCAACTTTTGACCAAAACACGTGCTTTATTCATTTTTTTTATTCTAAATATGTTGGTAATAATTCTTTGTACTTTGAATCTCAAAATAGTATTTGATGAGACCATTCAGGGGGTGACAAAATTTGAAAATTTGACAAAAATGCGAGGGTCAAATTTTACACCAATTTAATACGTCTTCTCTTATGAGAATGTAAAAGTAGTAACAAATCAGGTTAATCAAATTAGATAAAAATGATATCATATCAATCGCGGGAATCTGATGTTACATACGTGAACGTAATTAATTAATTACTTTTGTTATTTATAAATTATTATCTCTCGATGATAAGATAATAAGATTATAATGATATTATGATAAGATTATCTTTTTACAAAGAATTTCATTTGAAACTTAAGAAATCTAATATGTATGGAAAGTATCAATTGTCATTTAAGTTATTATATAAAAGAACGGAATATGATACATACATAAAACCTAATCAATTTTTAGATTAAACTGAAGAGGCAGCACCTTCTATAAACGCGGGAAAATATAAATAAATTTTTTACAAGATTTATATTACATTTTTCTTTTATTAAAAATATTAAAACTGAAATTGAAAGTATTAAATTAAATATATATAAATATATATAGCTTAGATTATAAATAGACTAATGTAACTTAAATCCAACTAGTTATTTTTCAACAAATTACATTATAATATTTAGTCTTAGCTTCATTTGATAAGTTGAGTTCAAGTTCAAGATAGAGGAAAAGTTCAAAGTTGGACGATAAAATTAAATTAATTACTACTTTTTAGAAGAAGATAGCAAAATATTACAGAAACCTAGAAACTTAGTGAACGTTTGACTTTGCATATAAATTCTAATGGATTAAAATTCCAAGTTTTAATTTGATCGAGTTTGAAGGCCTCCATAAAAGAATTGTTCACTTTTAATGCCCAATTAATTTTCCCTGGTAGGGGGCATATAAGGCATAAACACCGTAGGCTGATTATAATATTGTGGTATGGCCTCATGTGATGAATTTATTGACTCTTCCAATGCTTTTCTTTTTAAAGATCCTTTAATTGGTTGTACCTTGAGTTGTCTTTTCTTTACGATTCCCCTTTTTTCATTTTGAATCATGTATTTTCTTTTAATCGTAGTACGTTTAGTATTCAAATATAGTACGAATTTCTCTAGTTCATCTTTCTTCTCTTCTTCCGAAAAATAGTTATTATTCAACCAGTTTTTATAACAATCTGAAAACAATAATTAACACGTTTTTTAAAACAGTCGATTTTTTTGAAGAAAATTATCAAACAATTTTGGCTATTAATAGAACTCGTTCAATATCGTTTATAAGTCTTAAATTATTAATGATGTCCTTTTAAACTCATTTCAAAAGGTTTCAAGGGATTTAAGGATTAGAGAGAATTTCAAAAAATTTCAAAAGATTATCCGGGAGTTGAAAAGATTTAAAGGGACTTTGAAATATTTTTAGGAATTTTCAAGGATTTGAAGAGATCTCAAGCGCCTTAAAAATATCTCAAGGGATTTCAAAGGATTTGAAGAGATCTTAGAAGATATTTCAAAATCTATTCATGGGTTTAGAAATATTTCCAACAATATGATGCATTTTTATGAATTTTACTCTAAAAAATACTTACCAAAAATAACGCTAAGTTTTGTAGGGTCCAAAATCGGAAGTTGTTCTGCATCAACCACGTTTCTACAAGGTAAACCCGTTACTGAATGATTTATCAAGACTTCTTCAGTGAAAACCAAAGCTGCGAGTGATCCAACGAAAGCTGAGGGTTTCCTCGCGAAACAAAATATTCTTTCCATACTGTCTCTCTGAACAAATACGCCTTTTCCCAAGTGATACTAAAACAAACAAAAATATTTATTATATAACATCAAAAAGATTTTGTTTTTCAATTGAAGTATTTCAATCAATAATTTAAAGATTAAAATATTCTAAATAGTACATCTATTTAGCTTCAAATGAAAAACATTGAGAGTTTTATGACTTTGGATTTTCTTACCTCATTCGAACTGTTATTATCGTTTTCAGTAGATGAAGCCTCTATATTTTCGGTAGTAGATTTGGAATCACGCATTTCTCTCACTAATTCTGAAAAACAAAAATTGAAAAAATATATTTATGAGTTCGGAAGGGAATATTTTCATTTATTTATTTTTTTAAAATAAATGCATTAGGTCCTTACTTTTTAATTCCACTACATCGTCACTTATTTTTTTTACTTGTTCTCTCAATCCCCATACCAATGATTTTTCTTCTTTGAAATAGTTTAACTCGTTATTTTTTGCTTTCAATAATTCATTTTGTAGGTGAATTATCTGCTCTTGCAGTTTAAAACAATCCATGCTAGAATTCCTTGTTATAAAATTAATTTCTGGAGAGGTATCTGTTTCAATATTACTGTCGAATTCAGAAGAAAACTGTTGTCTCTGTATCGTTGATTGTTTATTTAATTTAAGGGCTTCACTTGTCTGTAAATATAAACCGGGTTAATGGAATCTGAATTTTGAAAATGTATTTACTAATTATGAGAGCACTTTTCAATTTTTGTTACAGAAACAACTATTGCAGAAAGGAACTCACCATCTCGATATTTTTCTGTCGCCTTTGTAAGAGACCTTCAGGTTCTTTTAATTTTTCTGCTTCTGAATTGAATGGGATCAAAATTGTCGGCTTTTCCATATCATCTATTTGCAAAAAATGGAAAATCATTAAGCTCTTCTTCATTCTTTTAAGGTCTTGAGAATCTTGAAATATTTCAAAAATAGTCTAAGGATTTTCAAGAGATGTGACTTTTTAAATTTTGAATTAAAGTCTCATAAAATTATGTTGCACTTATTTATAATTTTGTAAATCACTTACTTGGTAATCCAGAGTATCCTTTTTGATATCCTTTTTGATGCTCGCTATCTTCTTCTTTAATTGCTAAACTGTTGTATGATTCTTCATACATCTGCATTGAATTTACCATTTTTTTACGGGAAAATTGTACTTGAACATTCGTCTGCGAGTCTAAGACATTTGAGTCCGTCTTCAACCATAGTTGAGAAGAGAGTGCCATCAAGAGAAAAGAAGAGTCTCAAAAGTCCTCTAAGACTCACTCCTACAGAAATATCTTACCTGCATTCAGTCGTTTGTACTCAAATAATTATTATTAGGAAAAAGGGAGCCTATCTACCCTGGGAAGAGGATCATCTTGATCTATGACCATATATCACTATAATCTTTTTTTAGAGTAGGTCAATTTTATTACAGGTGTAAGCAGCAAAAAAAATTACATTGAAATTATAAATTTAAATAAGCTTTCAAGAATCGAAGTGCTATTTAAGATTTTTTTTAGCAAAGAATGTTTATTTACGTATGTATAATAATCTTAGGTTTGCAACATCAAATTGA